>JAGFNQ010005355.1:103292-179603 GCA_024364735.1 Boesenbergia rotunda
CGGTCGCGTCTGATCCTCTGGATCCGCTTTGACCGGGGCGCCCGGAGCGCTCGGGGCGCCCGCATTGACCGGGTCAAACTTTATCTTCACGGCTTCGCAAGGGCGCGCTTCGGCAGCTGGCAGTGGGGGCGCCCGCAACACGCGGGGCGCCCGCGACAGGCGGGGCGCCCGGAACAGGCAGGGCGCCCGGAGCATCCGGGGCACCTCGAATCTAGCTGTCGAGGCGCTTTGAGGTGTGTTTTCACTTCTTGCAGACTTGGGTTGACCTTGGGGGCGCCCAGATCATCCGGGGCGCCCTGCTCAGCTTCTGCCTCACTCCTTTGAGGCTCTCTGAGCTGCAGATACTCAGTCCTTCGATCCTGCATCCAGGGTTAGTCCAAATAGCAATTATATTATTATTTTATACAGCCTTAGCTGTCTTGGTTCTGACTTTGGTCTCCAAAATGGAGCCCTAGGTCGAACCGACGCCTACTGTTCCCTCGACGGGGAACGCGTCCTCACCTACTCCTCTCGGGAGAATTTACCTGATGCCAACCGCTCCTTTGGTTGGACTTTTGCCTGACGGTCCTTTGTCAGGTCTTGTAAACTGGCAGTCCTTTGCCAATTGCCTAGCAGTCCTTCGCTAGGGCTTTGATACTGGCAGTCCTTCGCCAGTTGCCTAGCAGTCCTTCGCTAGGGCTTTTGCTACTGGCAGTCCTTCGCCAGTTGCCTAGCATTCCTTCGCTAGGACTTTGCTACTGGCAGTCCTTCGCCAGTTGCCTAGCTTTCCTTCGCTAGGACTTGGATACTGGCAGTCCTTCGCCAGTTGCCTAGCAATCCTTCGCTAGGGCTTGGATACTGGCAGTCCTTCGCCAGGTGCCTAGCAGTCCTTCGCTAGGGCTTGGATACTGGCAGTCCTTCGTCAGGTGCCTAGCAGTCCTTCGCTAGGGCTTTTTCTGCACACTCAGTGAACAACGTTAGATCACTAATAAACTTAACTTTGAATCCTTTGTCAATATCAAAACCAGGTTCGATATGGTGCTTCCTGCACCAACAGACTGCCCCAGGGGCAGTCGACTGGTATACCCCGAAAATTAGCCGTTGGCTAGCAATTAATGCTAGACCAGTCGACTGTCCTAGGGGCAGTCGACTGGTGCGGGGCTGGACAGACTGCGAGTTTGTCCTGTTCTTCTATAAAAGGAGCACCTTTTTGCACGTGAGCGGTACGATTCCGTACAGTGTCGAAGTGCTGCTCGTCTGAAAAGTGTCTTCTACTTCCTCTCTCATATTACTGCATTTTGTATAGAGGAAGATCACCACTGTAAAGGTTTCTCCACCTGAAGGAGATTTTTTGATAGTGGAAGTGGTGCGCGGCGTGGATCCTTGGATTAGTCACCCATCTGGGTGGATACCAAGTAACTCTTGTTGTTAGCATTGTACTCATTTTCTTTTACATATTATTGTTTCCGCTGCGCTAACGACATTGTAGAGATCAAAACGAAAAAGTGCTATTCACCCCCCCCCTCTAGCACGCCAAAGCGATCCATCAAACTACACACTCAAGAGTCAGCCGCTCAGACAGAGGGGGGCAATGAAGCCCCTGTTTCAGGGACCCAAGCTATGCCTCCCTCTCCTCCAAAGAAGAGGCTCGCCAAGTGGACGAAGTCTGCTAATGCGGAGAAAGATGATGTGCCTCTCCAAGAGAGGCCAAAAAGAAGAAATTCAATGTGTCGTCAGCCGAGTGGCACAAGAACTCATCTTGCCGACCGGACACTCCTAGACCTACTTCAACAACGGGGTCATCTAGGGCATCGTGACCAGAGTCGTCGAAGACTTGGCTCCCATCCATTCGTTCCAATCGAGTGACCCCCATGGAGAAGGTCATAATATTGAAGCCAAGGGCTTCGTTGTCCCCCAGCCAACAATCGAAGGTCAAGAAGGTGATGGGGGCTTCAATGACAGGCTCAACAGAGGAGCCCCAGACCAGCGAACGAACTACGAGGCCAGTAGTGGTCTTTGCATCTCCTCAGGGTCCATCCCTTCAACGGGGCATCTTTAATGTGTCCATGCCCTCTACACTAGTGACTTCCTCTGCGCTGTCTCGATGGAGGATCAGAGGGGACCAGTCCAAATGGTCAAGTTATTTGGCCCTTTAGTGGAGGCTTGGGACACCAGTGTACAGGCCACATGTGAACTGGGTCCAATGGCTAAGGTGAACCATTTTGCCACATAAATGATGAAGGTACTTCACTTTTATTTTTGATTCGTTTATCCTTTATCTAGGCAAGCTTTTGACAATTTTTTTTTTGTAGATTTGGGTGCCTAGTCAGGGCATGTACCAATCCTTGGTGAAATACCCTTGCCCGGGCCCAAGCGGAGTAGAGGGTAGTAGCCTTGGAGACTGAGTTGGGTAAAACTCAGCAGTAGATCGGCGGTAGTGGCTCCTCTATTGAGGAGCTGAAAAAATTGGGCTCTCAACTGGAGATGTTGTCGTGATGTGGATGAGGCCTTGGTTTGGGCCAATATAGTCGAACAAGAAAAGGAGAGCTTGGTGTAGAAATTGAAGACCTTCGAGGTAAAATTAACTTCGGCTATGTCTAGGCGCCAAGTTACCTTAGATGATCTAAATAAGAAAACTGTCGAGGCTACTACCCTAAAGTTGAAATTAAAAGAAGTAGATGAGCTCCACGTGACGACCATGATATAAAAAGAGATTGAGTCGGTTACAAAGGACTCAGTCATTGAAGATTTGAAGGCTTAACTAGCAGCTCGGCTGAAAGAGTTGGACATACCAAAGGCTTCGCTGACAACGTTGCAAGTAGCCCATGAGACAGATCAGTAAGCCTTTGAAGAATACAAGGCGAAGGAGTCCAAGCGACTAAAAGAGCATCATGTTCAACATCTCTGATAAAATTTGGGTTTTCTCCTAACCACATGAATTCTAGAAATAAAATAAGAATTCGAAAGAGAAAACACAAGATATATATAAGCATTGATCTATTATTTCTTCGAATCATGGCTTAACAATAATAAAAAAATAAACCGAATGACAAGAAACCTAATTGGAGAGTTATCGTCTTTGTCGTAGTGTCGTCGGCTTGATCCCTGTGGAAGAAGATGCAGCGGAAAGGAGAAGGAGGATCTTCTAAGGGGCTTAGGGTTGACAGTGTCGTAAAGTTTCTTGTCAATGGGGAACAAGAAACAAGATCAAGATGGATGCCCTAAACCCTTGGGGACCTCCCCTTTATATAGAAATCCAATCTATTATCAGCTCATAGATAATAATAGATCGGTCTAAAGGGTTTTATACATTGAACCCGCATCCAATAATCTAAAACCCAATAAACATAAGTTAGATCACTTTAAGGGCTCAGATTGTATTTGCATGTGCAACTTACAAATAAGCTCATCTAATAGAGATAATAATATCTAACTGTTGATGCAGTCTAGCCCTGATTGTTGTTTTGGTGTTGACACCGATTTTAGTTTAGGTGGATGATGATTGATTATGATTAAGTCCTGATCGGGGATCAGGCATGGTATGAAAAATCCTAGTCTGGAGGGCTAGGTGTTGGAAAATCCTAGCTTGGAAGGCTAGGTGTATGAAAAGTCCTAATTCGAAAGAGGTGAGTGAAAAGTCCTAGCTTGGAGGGCTAGGTGAAAAGTCCTAACTTGGAGGGTTAGGTGCAAATTCCCATCTTAGAGAATTAGGTGAAAAAGTCCTGGCTTGGAGGGTCAAGTGCCTAGCTTGGAGGGCTAGGTTGGATGAAGTTCTAACTCGGAAGGGTTGGGTGAAAAGTCCTAGCTTGGAGGGCTAGGTGAAAAGTCCTAGCTTGGAGGGCTAGGTGAAAAGTCCTAACTTGGAGGGTTATGTGCAAATTCCCAACGTGGAGAGTTACATGGAAAAATCCTTAGCTTGAAGGGCTAAGGTGGATGAATCCCTAGCTTGGAGGGCTAGGTTTGAGTCCCTGGATCGGTCTGGTGACCGATCAGGGATATTGGCACGCTGCTTCTTCGTGGATCGGTCTGGTGACCGATCCAGCGAGGACTGATCAGTCTGGTGACCGATCAGGGAGCGCACAGTGAGGTTGGGAACCTACTGTGTGGCTCCTGATCGGTCTAGTGACCGATCAGGGAGCAGGCAGCTTCCTCGTTGCCTTGCTCCTGATCGGTCACCAACTGATCGGTCTGGTGACCGATCAGGGAGCGGACAGTGAGTGAGTTCTCCTCCGGATCAGACCCTGGATCGGTCCGATGACCGATCAGGGACTTAGGATCTGATTAAAGAATCACTGTTCATTTGTCTTGATCGGTCTGAGTGACCGATCAGGCTCCACTCTGATCGGTCTGGGGACCGATCAGGCTTCACTTTGATCTGTCGGGTGACCGATCAGGCGTGTATAGCCGCGAGAGCTGGGAATCCCAGCGAAGCAGTGGATCGGTCTGGTGACCGACCCACAAGCCCTGGATCGGTCCGGTGACCGATCACTTTAATTCAAATTGCACTCTCGGACGGGATCAGAGCGCCTGATCGTATCCGATTCTCTGCGCTTTACTTCTGAATCTTGATTTACTGTGTGATATACTGCTCTAACAGTCTGATTAAGCTGCAGGTGACAGGGGAGGATTCAAACACTCAAGGAGAAGTCAATGGAGACTTTCCTTGGAGCAGGTTTGTCCATTTTTCCATCTCAGATTGCAACGGCCGAGCTGCAGAATGGAGCTGAGACTGGAGCTTGGCTGAAGGAAGCTCAGGGAGTCCAGGGATAGCTCAGTGGTAGCTGGCGTTGGCAGATGAGCAGCTGGGAGCTGCAGAGATGGTGTCATCTGATGCTTGGTGGTGAAACAAAAAGGAGAAGAAGACTTCGGATGACGAAGAGAAGTGTTCGACAGTTTTCTGTATTGAGCTTGCTAAAGTTCTTGCTGCGCTTTGTGTTTCTCCACAACTTGCTTGCTGTGTTTCTGAAGTCTTCATCACTTTGAGCAAGCAACTGCAATCGAGAAGCAACCAACTCTTACGTAAGTGCTGGGAGGAAAGAACAAGGAGCTTGGAGTCCAACAGTGAGAAGACACGAAGGAGGGAGTCCTTGCGTGAGATCGTCGTTGGGTGGAGCTCGGGATAAGCTCGCTGTGCTCTTGTCCTTGCTAGGTGCTGAGTAAGAGTATTCTCTGTGTTTCATTAAGCTTAAATCTATATTCTTGTTTGAAACGCTGTGGAGAGGTTTCTCCACCGAGAAGGAGGTTGCGTTATATCCGGTGAACACCGGGGCTTGATCTGCTGACGATCAAGGGATCGCCCACCTTAAGGGCACGCCAAGGAGTAGGGGCAAGTTATCCCCAAACCTTGTAAACCCTCTTATTAGCGATCTTGGTAGCTGTCGTTGTTTGCTTTCATTTCTGTTTTTAGTTTACTGCACTGCTTCATTTTCCTTTGCTTCTTCCACTGTGCTACTGATAAGTTAAGTGCAGAAACTTCATAAGTGTTTAAAGGTAAAAGAGATTGGCTATATTCACCCCCCCCCCTCTCTAGCCATCCGGTTTCCAACAAGTGGTATCAGAGCTTGGGGCTCTGTTTGCGGCTTAACATCCGAGAGTTATCAACAAGATGGCCTTGAGAGAAGGATTTTCCACCACCCGACCTCCATTCTTCGATGGTGCTGACTTTCAATATTGGAGATCAAAGATGGAATACTATTTGAAGATGGACATCCATACTTGGTTCGCGGTGAAGGAGGGATTCACCCCTCCTAAGGATGACGAAGGCAAAGAGCTTGAGTCATGGAGGTGGACTGCTGAACAAACTCGGAAGAGTGAAGCCGACGCGAAGGCGGTTGTCACTCTACAATGTGGCATGAACAAAGACCAACTCATCAAGGTTGGTCCTTTCACAAGTGCAAAGGACTTGTGGAACAAACTCATTGAGCTTCACGAGGGCACCCGGGATTCAAGAATTGCCAAGAGGGATTTGTTCCTCAATCAACTCCAAAATCTCTCCATGAAGGAGAATGAAACGGTAAGTGAGCTTCATAGCCGGTTCAAGGAAGTTCTCAATGGGCTTCATTCGATTGATGAAAACGTCGAGAATCGCGACCTTGTGAGGTATGTCTTGAAAGCCTTTCCAAGGAATACTTTGTGGTCATCCATGGTGGATGCCTACAAAGTTTCCAAGGATCTTTCCATTGTAAAGTTAGATGATTTATTTTGTGAGATGGAATTGCATGAAATGGCTAACAAAGGCCCCAAGGAGAAGGGGATTGTCTTAGTTGCAGGGGACCGAATCAACAAGAAGAAGAAGGAGAAGGAGGTCTCTTCGTCTTCATCTTCTTCCGAATCCGAGTCCGATTCCGAGGAAGATGGCAGCGGCTCTTCTTCCTCCGAGATGGCGAATTTCGTGCGAAGGATGATGCGAAGGAATCGACGTTTCAAGAGTAGAGGTAACTCTAGTGAGTCCAAACTTGATAAGACTAATGCATCTTGCTTTGAGTGTGGTAGGAAAGGGCATTTCAAGAATGAATGTCCGAAACTGAAGAAGAAGGAAGAGAAATCCAAAAGAAAAGAAGAGAAATCCAAGAAGAAGAAGAAGGCCTTGAAGGCCACTTGGGATGAGTCATCCTCAAGCTCATCCGTTGAAGAGAAGGAGGAGAAGAGCACAAGGCAAGTGGCACTCATGGCTCTTGGAGAGGAGAGCAGTGATGAATCTTCAAGCTCCTCAAACGCGGCTTCATCATCTTCAGATGATGAAGAGGTAAATTCTCCCCAGCTTGAAAAGTGTTATAGAGCAATTGCATGTTTAACTAGTATGCTTAAGAAATCAAAGAATAAGGTTAAAGCATTGCAATTAGAAATTGATCAATTGAAGGCATCTAGAGATGATAACATTGATGATTTGCATGTTGAATTGTTAGAAGATGAAATTAAATCATTGAAACTTGAAGTTGAAAAGTTGAAATCCTCTAAGGGTGAGGAAGTCAATGATTTGCATGATGAATTGCTAATAGAGGAAAACCAATCATTGAAGAGTGAAGTTGAGAAGCTCAAGAATATTCTTGAGAAGTTCTCAACTAGCTCTAAGACCCTAGATATGATCCTAAATGCCCAAAGGGCAGTTTACAATAGGGCCGGTATTAGTTACCGTCCTAAGGAACCGTCATTTGTGTCTCTCATGTCTAGGACTGATATGAGACAATCTAGGACACCCAAAATTCAAAAGAAAATGGTCAAGGCATGGGTGCCTAAGTCATGTTTAGTTGATGCTTTAGGTCCCAAGGTTTGGGTACCTAAAACTTCTATTTTTCGAATTGTGTAGGTTATGATTGAGGGGGAGCATCTATCAACTTGGTTCGTTGATAGTGGATGCTCCAAACACATGACCGGGGATAGATCATTGTTTACCACACTTCACAAGAAAAGTAGAGGTAATGTATCATTTGGTAACAATGGTAGTCTTAAGGTCATAGGGATAGGAGACATTCAAATATCCGAATGTCTTAGAATTTCAAATGTCCTTCTAGTCAAGGGGATGAAATTTAATCTCCTAAGTGTCAGTCAATTGTGTGACACGGGTTACACAATTGACTTCCAACCAAGTCAATGTCTAGTTAGACAACATGACACCTTGGACACGGTACTAGTAGGAGCAAGAGTAGACAATATTTATCAAGTTTCATTTAAAAGTGCTACTAATGCTTCTGCTAAGTGTTTCATGTCAAAAGAAGAAGAGTCCACCCTTTGGCACCGGAGACTAGCACATGTGAACATGAAGAACATCCGGAAGTTGGCCAACAAGGGGTTGGTTCGTGGCTTACCAAGCATCAAGTATGAGAAAGATAAACTTTGTGATGCATGTCAAATGGGTAAGCAAACAAAATCTGCACATAAAGGTAAAAGCGCTGTAAGTACTTCCAATGCATTAGATTTACTTCATATGGATCTATTTGATTGTAGTACCATCATATCATTGAATGGAAGTAGATATTGCTTTGTTATCATTGATGATTTTACTAGGTATACATGGACTTACTTTTTAAAATATAAGGACCAAACCTTAGATATCTTCATTTCTTTTTGTAGAAGAGTTGAAAATGAAAAATCATTAACAATTAAGACAATTAGAAGTGATCATGGAGGTGAATTTCAAAACCAAAGGTTTTTAGAATTTTGTCAAGATAGAGGTTATAAGCATGAGTTCTCTACTCCTAGAACACCACAACAAAATGGTGTTGTGGAGAGGAAGAACCGTGTTCTACAAGAGGCTGCACGAAGCATGCTGAATGAGTACTCACTCCCGAGTTACTTGTGGGCTGAAGTTGTAAATACAGCTTGCTATGTGCAAAATCGGGTCCTCATTCATAGGTTTCTAGGAAAGACTCCCCATGAACTTTGGTTTGGGAAACCACCTACGGTTAAACACCTTAGGGTGTTTGGTTGTAAGGTGTTCATTCTAAACACCAAGGACCACCTTGGGAAGTTCACGGCAAAGGCTGATGAAGGGATACTAGTCGGGTACTCCCTCGTTAGCAAAGCCTACCGAGTCTACAACAAGAAATCTAGATTAGTTGAAGAGTCTTCTGATGTGGTCTTTGAAGAAATTCCAAAATCAAGTGACCAATCAGAAAATGTAGAAGGAGTTCAACTCGAACTTAGGAGACTAAGTTTGAATGAAAGTCCAAATGTTGTTGATGGTGAAGAATCCGATGACGGTGAGCCTAGACAACCCGTTGATCAGCCGGATCCTGAGGCTGAACTTGTGTCTAGTGAACCCGTTCAAGAAGCACCACCAACTCCTAGGCAAACTAGATTAGCCTCTAGTCATCCCCAAGACCAAATTGTTGGAGACATCCATCAGGGGGTTAGAACTAGATCATTCTTCCGGAATGAGGCTAATGAAGTTGCCTTAATTTCCGAAATTGAACCTAGGAAAATTGATGAAGCATTAAATGATCCCGATTGGATCATTGCAATGCAAGATGAACTAGGTCAATTCGAAAGGAGTCAAGTTTGGGACTTAGTCCCTAGACCCAAGAAGACCTCCATTATTGGAACCAAATGGGTCTTCAAGAACAAATTGAACCATAAGGGAGAAATCATTAGAAACAAGGCACGCTTAGTAGCCAAGGGCTACAGTCAAGTTGAAGGCCTTGATTATGATGAGACCTATGCTCCTGTGGCACGATTAGAATCCATCCGATTGATGCTTGCATTTGCAGCACATCGTGGCTTCAAGCTATACCAAATGGATGTCAATCGGCCTTTCTAAATGGTTTGATTAGAGAAGAGGTCTACGTCGAACAACCTCCGGGGTTTGAGAGTACCGAATTTCCAAACCACGTGTTCAAGCTCAAAAAGGCACTTTATGGCCTAAACAAGCACCCCGAGCTTGGTATGAGCGGTTGTCGACATTCCTAATTGAGAAGGGCTTCGTTAGAGGCCAAATAGACCCTACACTATTTCTACGAAGAGATGGTGACAATATTTTTGTAGCCCAAGTATATGTCGATGACATAATTTGTGGCTCAAACAATAAGGGCTATTTGAATGAATTTATTGGACACATGGAAAATGAATTTGAGATGAGTCTAGTGGGAGAGTTGACTTTCTTCCTTGGACTCGAAATCAAGCAAACTCGTGATGGGATCCATGTGCACCAATCGAAATACACACAAGAAATGCTTCGAAAATTCAATATGAGTGATTCAAAAGAGGTAACCACTCCTATGGCTACAAACACAAGATTAGACAATGATGAAAGTGGTAAACCTGTTGATTTAACTCAATATCGAAGCATGATAGGTAGTTTGCTATACCTCACAGCTAGTCGACCTGATATTCTTTTCGCTGTGGGTATGTGCGCTAGGTATCAAGTTTGTGCCAAGGAATCTCACCTAATCGCTGTTAAGCGAATTTTGAGATATCTCAAAGGCACAATTGGAGTCGGTCTATGGTACCCCCGTACCGAATCATTTGATTTAATTGGCTATACGGATTCCGACTACGCTGGATGTAAGTTGGACCGGAAAAGCACAAGTGGGGGTTGTCAATTCTTAGGTTCGTCCTTAGTAAGTTGGTCAAGTCGGAAGCAACATTGTGTTGCTCTCTCCACGACCGAGGCAGAATATATCGCCATGGGAGAGAGTGTATCACAATTGTTGTGGATGATACATACTTTAGAGGACTATGGATTGAGTTACAAGGGTGTGCAAGTGTTATGTGATAACATTAGCACAATTAACTTAACCAAGAATCCAGTCCATCATTCTAGGACCAAACATATTGAAGTGCGTCACCACTTCATTAGGGATCATGTAGCTAGGGGAGATATTGTACTCTCACATGTAGAGTCCAAGTCAAACCTAGCTGACATTTTCACTAAACCACTTCCCGAGAATGAATTTAGTTTCCTAAGACGGGAGTTGGGAATGTGTCGCGCTTCATGAATTTCAAAATGCTTTCAAACCCTTCATGATTATTTCGAAATTGTTGGGAAACAATTGGGTAACTTTGGGGACATCTCACACAAACTATAAGGGTTAACAAAACGTTTTTGTTTGCTAGATATGGGGTGAGATGTTAGGTTCAACTAAGTTTCTCAAAATGTCAATGCATCCCTTGAGAAATTAAGTTGACGAGATAATAATCACTTCGGTGACCAAGTATGGGGAAAACCATTGCATAACATATGTGTATATGGCTCCATGATCATACTTGGACATTCCAATCAAGGAAACTTGATTGGAACATTGGATTTGATACAAACTTAGTTGAAATTGCTTGAATGATTGTTGATTGAGTTTGACTCCATTTAGATGGATCAAAGTGATTGTTGAATCTATAAGGACTCTTGATCCTTATTCAGGGATCAATTTTAGTCATGAGATCATGTCCAAGTTCGATAAACTTCACCAGATTTCCTTGGAAAGATTCAGAAATTCTGAAACTGAACATTTCAGTTCGTATCAGGGAGTATCAGGAACCCTGATCGGTCACCGGACCGATCAGGCATAGGGCTGATCGGTCCCCGGACCGATCTGGCTCCTTCCTATGGTGATCGGTCCACAGACCGATCAACGAGGCAAGCAGTGACTTTCCGAAATTTTGACCAAGCTTACTGAGCCAGCCTGGATCGGTCCCCGGACCGATCTGGCACCCTGCTGGGACCGGTCCACAGACCGATCAGGGGGCTCACAGTAAGCCTCCCGAGTCTACTGATCTCTCCCTGATCGATCAACCGATCGATCAGGAGCTTGCCTGATCGGTCACCCGACCGATCAGGCTCGGTTCAGTCTGATCAGGCTATAGCTTGATCGGTCTGGGCGCGATCAGATCGAACGGTGATCCGTTCAGACGCATTAAATTCTGGTTGGTGGACCGATCCACCAACCGATTAACTTCGCGAAAAACCCTTCCTTGCCGAACCCTAGCGCCGAAACCTCTCCCTTGCATCTCTTCATCCTGAGCAAGAGTGTTCCTGCGTCTCCCTTCCCGTGCGAGCGAGTGTGTGCGAAGGTCTCTACGGGCGTCCCCTGTTCTCTGCAAGTTATCGATTTGCTCCGAGTCTTCTGCGTTTCTGTCTTGCGCCGAGGCTTCTCCTGCGCAAGCGTTTTTCCTTTCCGACTCAAGAACTCTACTAATGGCACCAAAGTGAGTTTTTGGTTTAGCTTCCTTTACAAATCATTTCATAAATTATGTTGTGGAGCTAATCATGTTTTGGTTTTTATTCTTGGTGTGGTGCCGTGATCCTCTTGTATTTGCCGTGACCTTACTTTCTCACCAAATGATCAAATCGATTTTTCACCTCATTATTATCCTATGTTTGATCTTGATCTAATGTCTACCTTATGATTGGGTCTTATCTTTGTATGATCAATTCTTGAATTTTTGTGATTCAACCTACATTCGTATCAACCTTGCTCAATTGATTCAAACCGTGTATGATCAATTCCTGTTTAAATTCTGTGTCTTGATCATTTCAATTCTCTAGAAAATCTTCTAAAGGGAAAGATGCTGTTGAGGGCAGCTCGAGGGGGAAAGCCCCCTCTTCACCTGCGCCCTCCAGAAGGCCTCAGCCTTCTTCGAGCTCCCGATTCCCGAATGCGGCTTGTGAACAGGCCTTCCAGTCAAGGACTTTCAAAATGCTACCCTGCCGATCAATCGATGTCCCCTTCCTGACTGAGTATTGTCCATCGGTCATGGAGATAGTCCTGCATTACAATCTTGGTTTCCTCCTCTCCTTAGAGCGAACCATCAATTATGACCTTGTCTCGGAGTTTTACAATAATCTTCAGCAGGGTCCTCAAGGCGGCTTCGAGTTCACTACTCGAGTCGCCAAAAGGACTCTCAATTTTTCCTATGACATACTTGCCGAGTTTCTGGGTGGTCGACGATCACCAAATATGTATTCGATCTATCCTGAGCTTCCTAATCCTCTACTAGCACCATTTGCAGATGTTACCCCTGATTCTGTCCATCAGTATTTCTTTGGTCATCCCCGCCCAGCCGGTCTCGATGAGCTGGGCCCTGACTTTCCTACCTTTGCTGCACTGCGTCTTTCTCCCACTAGCTACATATTATTCAAGATTATCACAAACTGTATCCTCCCAATTACTTCCAAACCTCTAACTGAAATCTGACCCTATCACTATCTGATGCTCTACGGCATGCACCGCCGTTTGGACTTCGATATCATGGAGAGCATCTTCCAGTCCATCTTATCTTATCGAGAGCCCAGCCGACGCACGGTCTACATGCCTTTTGGTCACGTCATCACCGACTGGCTCATGTCAGTTGGTGTTGATGTCACCAGGGGTCAGACGATGCCTATGGTTCGACAGGATTGCAGACTTGGCCGGCGAGCATTCGCCAAGTCCGGCATCATTGTTCGGGGGCCCGATCGGATGTTGGTTTGGAAAGATGGTAGGGTTCTTGGTGAGTTACCAAGGGGAGGTCCACAGGTTCAGGCGCCAGCCGCTGCTGCTGATGATGATGACTACGACGAGCCGGATCCAGATCTGCGCTGGCAGATCTCAGAGCTGGATCAGACGCTACAGGAGTTTGTTCAGTTGGGGGCGACAGATCGCGAGGAGTTTCGGTCAGGCTTTCGCTCCCTTGATTGTCGACTGACCAGGATCGAGACCGAGGTCTCGGGGACCCGTACCCTCCAGCAGACATGGTATGATGAGTGGCGCAGCCACATATTTCCAGGAGGTGCACCTTCATCGAGTACTGCACCAGGGTCCTTTGCTCCTACTGATGCCACGATGGACGATCTCGTGCACGATGAGGATCCCCCCACTGATAGTTGAGTTTGGTTGTCTCTACTGGTGATATGTGTATTTGACTACTCAGTTGTGTGACGTTTAGCTGACTGCCCCTTGACTTGACTATTGTAGCCTTGTGCCACGCGTACTTTGATTGTGATGCATGTGTATTGCATCTTGTGTTTTATTTGGATATTTCATGAATTGCCATGTCTGCCCTTGCTGCGTTTTTATCCTACTTTAGTATGATTCTTGTTGATGCTATGATGACTACTATTTGCATACTTGCTACATGTTGAGGCAATCGGCCCTTAAATGATTGGGAGATCATGGTTTTGATGTGTGGGTGAATAGGTTTAAAGTTAGAGTGTTTTGTTGTATTTGATTTGTGTGATTAAGTTTGCAGGACTTGGAGAATCACACTTGGTGAACCTATCCGAGGGACGAGAGCCGAGGGAGGAGAGCTCCAAGGGCAAGCCGGGAAGTGGACTTCAAAGGGCNAGACTAAGTTTGAATGAAATTCCAAGTGTTGTTGATGGTGATGAGTCTGATGACGGAGAACCTAGACAACCCATTGATCAGCCAGATCCTGAGGCTGGACTTGTGTCTAGTGAACCCGTTCAAGAAGCACCACCAACTCCTAGGCAAACTAGATTAGCCTCTAGTCATCCCCAAGACCAAATTGTTGGAGACATCCATCAGGGGGTTAGAACTAAATCATTCTTCCGGAATGAGGCTAATGAAGTTGCCTTAATTTCCGAAATTGAACCTAGGAAAATTGATGAAGCATTAAATGATCCCGATTGGATCATTGCAATGCAAGATGAACTAGGTCAATTCGAAAGGAGTCAAGTTTGGGACTTAGTCCCTAGACCCAAGAAGACCTCCATTATTGGAACCAAATGGGTCTTCAAGAACAAATTGAACCATAAGGGAGAAATCATTAGAAACAAGGCACGCTTAGTAGCCAAGGGCTACAGTTAAGTTGAAGGCCTTGATTATGATGAGACCTATGCTCCTGTGGCACGATTAGAATCCATCCGATTGATGCTTGCATTTGCAGCACATCGTAGCTTCAAGCTATACCAAATGGATATCAAGTCGGCCTTTCTGAATGGTTTGATTAGAGAAGAGGTCTACGTCGAACAACCTCCGGGGTTTGAGAATACCGAATTTCCAAATCACGTGTTCAAGCTCAAAAAGGCACTTTATGGCCTCAAACAAGCACCCCGAGCTTGGTATGAGCGGTTGTCGACATTCCTAATTGAGAAGGGCTTCGTTAGAGGCCAAATAGACCCTACACTATTTCTACGAAGAGATGGTGATAATATTTTTGTAGCCCAAGTATATGTCGATGACATAATTTGTGGCTCAAACAATAAGGGCTATTTGAATGAATTTATTGGACACATAGAAAATGAATTTGAGATGAGTCTAGTGGGAGAGTTGACTTTCTTCCTTGGACTCGAAATCAAGCAAACCCGTGATGGGATCCATGTGCACCAATCGAAATACACACAAGAAATGCTTCGAAAATTCAATATGAGTGATTCAAAAGAGATAACCACTCCTATGGCTACAAACACAAGATTAGATAATGATGAAAGTGGTAAACCTGTTGATTTAACTCAATATCGAAGCATGATAGGTAGTTTGCTATACCTCACAGCTAGTCGACCTGATATTCTTTTCGCCGTGGGTATGTGCGCTAGGTATCAAGTTTGTGCCAAGGAATCTCACCTAATCGCTGTTAAGCGAATTTTGAGATATCTCAAAGGCACAATTGGAGTCGGTCTATGGTACCCCCGTACCGAATCATTTGATTTAATTGGCTATACGGATTCCGACTACGCTGGATGTAAGTTGGACTGGAAAAGCACAAGTGAGGGTTGTCAATTCTTAGGTTCGTCCTTAGTAAGTTGGTCAAGTCGGAAGCAACATTGTGTTGCTCTCTCTACGACCGAGGCAGAATATATCGCCATGGGAGAGAGTGTATCACAATTGTTGTGGATGATACATACTTTAGAGGACTATGGATTGAGTTACAAGGGTGTGCAAGTGTTATGTGATAACATTAGCGCAATTAACTTAACCAAGAATCCAGTCCATCATTCTAGGACCAAACATATTGAGGTGTGTCACCACTTCATTAGGGATCATGTAGCTAGGAGAGATATTGTACTCTCACATATAGAGTCCAAGTCAAACCTAGCTGACATTTTCACTAAACCACTTCCCGAGAATGAATTTAGTTTCCTAAGATGGGAGTTGGGAACGTGTCGCGCTTCATGAATTTCAAAATGCTTTCAAACCCTTCATGATTATTTCGAAATTGTTGGAAAACAATTGGGTAACTTTGGGGACATCTCACACAAACTATAAGGGTTAACAAAACGTTTTTGTTTGCTAGATATGGGGTGAGATGTTAGGTTCAACTAAGTTTCTCAAAATGTCAATGCATCCCTTGAGAAATTAAGTTGACGAGATAATAATCACTGTGGTGACCAAGTATGGGAAAACCATTGCATAACATATGTGTATATGACTCCATGATCATACTTGGACATTCCAATCAAGGAAACTTAATTGGAACATTGGATTTGATACAAACTTAGTTAAAATTGCTTGAATGATTGTTGATTGAGTTTGACTTCATTTAGATGGATCAAAGTGATTGTTGAATCTATAAGGACTCTTGATCCTTATTCAGGGATCAATTTTAGTCATAAGATCATGTCCAAGTTCGATAAACTTCACCAGATTTCCTTGGAAAGATTCAGAAATTCTGAAACTGAACATTTCAGTTCGTATCAGGAACCCTGATCGGTCACCGGACCGATCAGGCATAGGGCTGATCGGTCCCCGGACCGATCTGGCTCCTTCCTATGGTGATCGGTCCACAGACCGATCAACGAGGCAAGCAGTGACTTTCCGAAATTTTGACCAAGCTTACTGAGCCAGCCTGGATCGGTCCCCGGACCGATCTGGCACCCTGCTGGGACCGGTCCACAGACCGATCAGGGGGCTCACAGTAAGCCTCCCGAGTCTACTGATCTCTCCCTGATCGATCAACCGATCGATCAGGAGCTTGCCTGATCGGTCACCCGACCGATCAGGCTCGGTTCAGTCCGATCAGGCTATAGCCTGATCGGTCTGAGCGCGATCAGATCGAATGGTGATCCGTTCAGACGCATTAAATTCTGGTTGGTGGACCGATTCACCAACCGATTAACTTCGCGAAAAACCCTTCCTTGCCAAACCCTAGCGCCGAAACCTCTCCCTTGCATCTCTTCATCCTGAGCAAGAGTGTTCCTGTGTCTCCCTTCCCGTGCGAGCGAGCGTGTGCGAAGGTCTCTACGGGCGTCCACTGTTCTCTGCAAGTTATCGATTTGCTCCGAGTCTTCTGCGTTTCTGTCTTGCGCCGAGCTTCTCCTGCGCAAGCGTTTTTCCTTTCCGACTCAAGAACTCTACTAATGGCACCAAAGTGAGTTTTTGGTTTAGCTTCCTTTACAAATCATTTCATAAATTATGTTGTGGAGCTAATCATGTTTTGGTGTTTATTCTTGGTGCGGTGTCGTGACCCTCTTGTATTTGTCGTGACCTTACTTTCTCACCAAATGATCAAATCGATTTTTCACCTCATTATTATCCTATGTTTGATCTTGATCTAACGTCTACCTTATGATTGGGTCTTATCTTTGTATGATCAATTCTTGAATTTTTGTGATTCAACCTACATTCGTATCAACCTTGCTCAATTGATTCAAACCGTGTATGATCAATTCCTATTTTAAATTCTGTGTCTTGATCATTTCAATTCTCTAGAAAATCTTCTAAAGGGAAAGATGCTGTTGAGGGCAGCTCGAGGGGGAAAGCCCCCTCTTCACCTGCGCCCTCCAGAAGGCCTCAGCCTTCTTCGAGCTCCCGATTCCCGAATGCGGCTTGTGAACAGGCCTTCCAGTCAAGGACTTTCAAAATGTTACCCTGCCGATCAATAGATGTCCCCTTCCTGACTGAGTATTGTCCATCGGTCATGGAGATAGTCCTGCATTACAATCTTGGTTTCCTCCTCTCCTTAGAGCGAACCATCAATTATGACCTTGTCTCGGAGTTTTACAATAATCTTCAGCAAGGTCCTCAAGGCGGCTTCGAGTTCACTACTCGAGTCGCCAAAAGGACTCTCAATTTTTCCTATGACATACTTGCCGAGTTTCTGGGTGGTCGACGATCACCAAATATGTATTCGATCTATCCTGAGCTTCCTAATCCTCTACTAGCACCATTTGCAGATGTTACCCCTGATTCTGTCCATCAGTATTTCTTTGGTCATCCCCGCCCAGCCGGTCTCGATGAGCTGGGCCCTGACTTTCTTACCTTTGCTGCACTGCGTCTTTCTCCCACTAGCTACATATTATTCAAGATTATCACAAACTGTATCCTCCCAATTACTTCCAAACCTCTAACTGAAATCCGACCCTATCACTGTCTGATGCTCTACGGCATACACCGCCGTTTGGACTTCGATATCATGGAGAGCATCTTCCAGTCCATCTTATCTTATCGAGAGTCCAGCCGACGCACGGTCTACATGCCTTTTGGTCACGTCATCACCGACTGGCTCATGTCAGTTGGTGTTGATGTCACCAAGGGCCGGACGATGCCTATGGTCCGACAGGATTGCAGACTTGGCCGGCGAGCATTCGCCAAGTCCGGCATCATTGTTCGGGGGCACGATTGGATGTTGGTTTGGAAAGATGGTAGGGTTCTTGGTGAGTTACCAAGGGGAGGTCCACAGGTTCAGGTGTCAGCCGCTGCTGCTGATGATGATGACTACGACGAGCCGGATCCAGATCTGCGCTGGCAGATCTCAGAGCTGGATCAGACACTACAGGAGTTTATTCAGTTGGGGGCGACAGATCGCGAGGAGTTTCGGTCAGGCTTTCGCTCCCTTGATTGCCGACTGACCAGGATCGAGACCGAGGTCTCGGGGACCCGTACCCTCCAGCAGACATGGTATGATGAGTGGCGCAACCACACATTTCCAGGAGGTGCACCTTCATCGAGTACTGCACCAGGGTCCTTTGCTCCTACTGATGCCACGATGGACGATCTCGTGCACGATGAGGATCCCCCCACTGATAGTTGAGTTTGATTGTCTCTCCTGCTAATATGTGTATTTGACTACTCAGTTGTGTGACGTTTTAGCTGACTGCCCCTTGACTTGACTATTGTGGTCTTGTGCCACACGTACTTTGACTGTGATGCATGTGTATTGCATCTTGTGTTTTATCTGGATATTTCATGAATTGCCATGTCTGCCCTTGCTGCGTTTTTATCTTACTTTAGTATGATTCTTGTTGATGCTATGATGACTACTATTTGCATACTTGCTACATTGCCATGATTATGCTTTTGATGCCATATCCACTTAATGTATATGACCGTTATGACATGTTATAGATTCATATGATGTATGTGATGGTTTCATTTTGATCTATCTTTTCCACATGATATCATATGCTTCGAAAACAATTCCATCGAATCTATGTTGTTCTGGGATACCCCTAGGGTTGAGGGGGAGTTTGTTTTAAACTTAACAGCCCCTCTAGCCCCTTTTCGGTGTTCGACAAAGGGGGAGAGTGTGGATTGGTTAAGTTTAGGATGATCATGTTGTAGGGGGAGGATCTGGATTCCCCTATGATTCTGAATTTGAAAAACTTGATTAAGAATCCCTAAACTTAAAATCGGGTTGTCAAACAACAAAAAGGGGGAGATTGTTGATGCAGTCTGGCCCTGATTGTTGTTTGGGTGTTGACACCGATTTTAGTTTAGGTGGATGATGATTGATTATGATTAAGTCTTGATCGGGGATCAGGCATGGTATGGAAAATCCTAGTCTGGAGGGCTAGGTGTTGGAAAATCCTAACCTGGAGGGTTAGGTGTTGAAAATCCTAGCTTGGAGGGCTAGGTGTATGAAAAGTCCTAATTCGGAAGAGGTGGGTGAAAAGCCCTAGCTTGGAGGGCTAGGTGAAAAGTCCTAGCTTGGAGGGCTAGGTGAAAAGTCCTAACTTGGAGGGTTAGGTGCAAATTCCCATCTTAGAGAATTAGGTGAAAAAGTCCTGGCTTGGAGGGTCAGGTGCCTAGCTTGGAGGGCTAGGTTGGATGAAGTTCTAACTCGGAAGGGTTGGGTGAAAAGTCCTAGCTTGGAGGGCTAGGTGAAAAGTCCTAGCTTGGAGGGCTAGGTGAAAAGTCCTAACTTGGAGGGTTAGGTGCAAATTCCCAACTTGGAGAGTTAGATGGAAAAATCCTTAGCTTGGAGGGCTAAGGTGGATGAATCCCTAGCTTGGAGGGCTAGGTTTGAGTCCCTGGATCGGTCTGGTGACCGATCAGGGATATTGGCACGCTGCTTCTTCGTGGATCGGTCTGGTGACCGATCCAGCGAGGACTGATCGGTTTGGTGACCGATCAGGGAGCGCACAGTGAGGTTGGGAACCTACTGTGTGGCTCCTGATCGGTCTGGTGACCGATCAGGGAGCAGGCAGCTTCCTCGTTGCCTTGCTCCTGATCGGTCTGGTGACCGATCAGGGAGCGGACAGTGAGTGAGTTCTCCTCCGGATCAGACCCTGGATCGGTCCGGTGACCGATCAGGGACTTAGAATCTGATTAAAGAATCACTGTTCATTTGTCCTGATCGGTCTGAGTGACCGATCAGGCTCCACTCTGATCGGTCTGGTGACCGATCAAGCTTCACTCTGATCGGTCCGGTGACCGATCAGGCGTGTATAGCCGCGAGAACTGGGAATCCCAGCGAAGCAGTGGATCGGTCTGGTGACCGACCCACAAGCCCTGGATCGGTTCGATGACCGATCACTTTAATTCAAATTGCACTGTCAGACGCGATCAGAGCGTCTGATCATATCCGATTCTCTGCGTTTCACTTCTGAATCTTGATTTACTGTGTGATATACTGCTCTAACAGTCTGATTAAGCTGCAGGTGACAGGGGAGGATTCAAACACTCAAGGAGAAGTCAATGGAGGCTTTCCTTGGAGCAGGTTTGTCCGTTTTTCCATCTCAGGTTGCAACGGCCGAGCTGCAGACTGGAGCTTGGCTGAGGGAAGCTCAGGGAGTCCAGGGATAGCTCAGTGGTAGCTGGCGTTGGCAGATGAGCAGCTGGGAGCTGCAGGGATGGTGTCATCTGATGCTTGGTGGAGAAACAAAAAGGAGAAGAAGACTTCGGCTGAAGAAAAAGAGAAGTGTTCAACAGTTTTCTGTGTTGAGCTTGTTGAAGTTCTTGCTGCGCTTTGTGTTTCTCCACAACTTGCTTGCTGTGTTTCTGAAGTCTTCATCACTTTGAGCAAGCAACTGCAATCGAGAAGCAACCAACTCTTACGTAAGTGCTGGGAGGAAAGAACAAGGAGCTTGGAGTCCAACAGTGAGAAGACACGAAGGAGGGAGTCCTTGCGTGAGATCGTCGCTGGGTGGAGCTCGGGATAAGCTCGCTGTGCTCTTGTCCTTGCTAAGTGCTGAGTAAGAGTATTCTCTGTGTTTCATTAAGTTTAAATCTATATTCTTGTTTGAAACGCTGTGGAGAGGTTTCTCCACCGAGAAGGAGGTTGCGTTATATCCGGTGAACACCGGGGCTTGATCTGCCGACGATCAAGGGATCGCCCACCTTAAGGGCACGCCAAGGAGTAGGGGCAAGTTATCCCCGAACCTTGTAAACCCTCTTGTTAGCGATCTTGGTAGCTGTCGTTGTTTGCTTTCATTTCTGTTTTTAGTTTACTGCACTGCTTCGTTTTCCTTTGCTTCTTCCGCTGTGCTACTGATAAGTTAAGTGCAGAAACTTCATAAGTGTTTAAAGGTAAAAGAGATTGGCTATATTCAACCCCCCCCCCCTCTAGCCATCCGGTTTCCAACAATATATTCATACCCTTGGCATGCTGTACAAAATGGGCAAGGACACAATATTATGTACATATTCTTTAGTCTGACCAAAAAAGCATCAACATAGACTAATCATATAAGCATAAGGTATATATTCATACCCTTGTCGAAAGTTCTTGTACTCTTCCCAAAAGAAACTAAATCATCTGGGGATGGTGTATCAAACCTGAAGGGTTCTGTTAAAAAATCACCACAATTAGGAAAATCCAAATGTTCAAAACAAAAATAGAATAACAAAAAAGATAATAATGAACTAATTAAGTTAATGCAACTGATAAAATTTGCAACAGACAGTTATGCAAATCTCTACAAATATAAGAGCAAGTACATGTAGAATGCCCTTTCTATCAATAAAACCCACAAATACATCTAAAAAGTTCGGGGGACATATACACCTACATATACATCAAAGTGAAGCAAAAAAATTGAAAACTCAAAATCAATTTGAAATTTTGAACTAACATAAGAGTTAGGATCAACTAAGAAAGGGCGAGTTTTTTCACAGGATTTTCAAACATGATATCCCACAAAGATTGGAGCTACCTAGTGATCTCTGAATAGCATAAACACACCTATATGTTTGGTTGGTTTGCAACATGGAGCCAAAAATATATTCTGAAGATCGATGAGTGCAGAAAGTTGTCCTTTTTCATGGGGTTCACCAGCTTTATTGTTAAGGAAGCTGGCACAGATAACAGATGCCTTGGGCATGCTAATAGATGATTGCCAAAATAATGATCTGCCCATGAGAGAAACTTCAGAATTCATGCTTGTTCTGTTAACTGCATAAACATGGCAAGGTTGGTAATAATGTTTTTGTTTCAAGTTGTTAGTTTTTTTAATAGCAAAAGCATATATCATTGCACTACTATCAAGGATGAAACTTACCTGCTTTATCATCAATTTCAAACTTCGCAGAGGAACCCTGAAGAATTCCACATAGTTCACAAGCAATAAAATGTTGACTATTCTCATATGTACAAATGGAACAACACCAAGTACCACCTTCACTTGATGTAATTTCTAGTTTTGACATGCTCCCTATAGACACTAAAAGAATAAAATTCAATTATTTATATCAAGAAAGGAATTGCAGGAAAATGCAATTGTAATTCCACCAAGAAGAATAACGAAATAAAGTATGACTCGATCATGGTAGAACACACCCCCAAAAAAATGCTAGGGCCAAATGTCAAATAGAATGCTCGAAAAACCTAAATATAAACTTGATAAACAGTTACCTCTGGAATTTGTACTGTTGGTACAGATAGTTCCAACCGACTGTATGCACATACACAAGTACATTAAATAACATTGCCCAAGAACATCCGAGAAACTTTATATTTGTGACATAGAAAGAACATTAATGAAGAAATAAGGTCAAAGCAGAACTACAATAAAGTGGTTGCTTCGCTGATAAATCATTAAATATCTTTTAATGATTAAGTTATTCATGAATATTTTTCAAGCGTGGATTGGTTACTTCTATTTAATTAATATGTTGCACATATACACAAGGCTTCGGCTTTAGCTGATCAATTTAAATCCATTGTGTTGTTACTAAATGCAAGATGCTTGATAGTTATTGTTACATTAGCATTCACCCTCACTATTACTGTCATATACCTTTGAATAATCAAACTAAGGCCTTGTTTCCTACAACAGAAGGAAATAACTAAGGAATGAAATAGGGTAGGGAGAAAGTCATAGGAACAGGATTCCAAACTATTTTCTACCCAATTGTTTCCTTGCAAGGAAGGAAAGAGGCAGGGAAACTTAAATCTTCAAATCTTTATTTGAACATGACATAATGTAAAACAAACATATATTTACAAAGAAAATTTATTTTGATTTTTTTTCATGTAGCATGTAAGCTTCATTACACATGTGAATTCTCCTTTAAAATCAAATGGAAGCAATGTAGAGAAAAATTGGAAAAAGATGTTTCGAATTTTTTCCTTCCCTTCCTCTTTTTCCACCAAATGAAACGGAGGGAAAACGCAGTTAGGAAAATATTTTTGTCACCTTATTCCCGTCAAGTCTCTTTCTCTCGTAGGATAGATGTTCTAAATGTTTAGAAGCGATGAAGTTTGTAAATTTTCACAATGAGGACTCATGACTGCAAAATGTAATAAAAACCCTGTGTTACAGATTTTGCTAAAATAGTTAAACTTGCAAATGATAAAAGGAGTCAAAAACTGAATATGGCAGTACAATAGATCCATGATCGTGAAACTGGATGTATAACGCAAAAAGAGAGAAAGGTCAGATTGTTATATCTGGATTTAAAAATATTTTCAATAAAAAAAGTAATGTGAGAAAAGTCTGCTGTGATAATTATCATGAACGGCATAATCTTCATCGTAGTCAACTCCAGAGTTTAGTTCACGAGGCAGGTTCGGAACAATGAAAGGGGGAAAAGTGGGGGAAAGATACCGACATTAGTTTACAAATCCAATTGTCCAAGATCTAACGAGAAATCGGAAGGCCACCGAGGCTGCTGGGAATCGTGGGAAACGGCAAGTGGTGCCTCACCTGGAGGCGATGCTGCCGGAATCGGCTGAGATCAGACGAAGGACATGGATTGGAGGAGGTTTGGCACAAAGCTTTTGGCGGACGACAACGAATCTCTGATCGGCCGACAAACGGGAGTAGAACGCCCTCGGCTTCAAGCAACGGAGGGGACGCGAGACTTCTTGAAGACTCGAAGAAGATCCAACCAGTCGCCAGGGACAAATGCCTAAGGATATAGAAAATCAACGGCTGGTATCTTCCGGAAACTACGATTACGATTGCAACATCTTCCCCTTCCTGCATGGTATGGTAGGGATAGATTGATAGTTAATTTGTGGATATTATTATAATGAAATTTAAG
This sequence comes from Boesenbergia rotunda, assembly GCA_024364735.1. Lineage (NCBI taxonomy): Eukaryota > Viridiplantae > Streptophyta > Magnoliopsida > Zingiberales > Zingiberaceae > Boesenbergia > Boesenbergia rotunda. The sequence continues at coordinate 127,346 of JAGFNQ010005355.1, forward strand.
ATTAAAATTTAGTAAAATTAAGAGGTATTTGATAAGTGAGTTTAGAAGTCGGGAATAAAAATAAAATCTTTCATTTTCATTTATGATATTTGGTATAAGGAAATCAGAATTAAAATATAAATATGATACCCTTAATTTTATAATTGATCTTACTAGATTATCACTAAATTCATAAATTTTTTAATCAAAATTCATTATCATTGTTATTGTCAAATGTATACTAAGCGTCCCTAGTATTTCCATATTTTTCATATACTAATCACAATATCTGAACTACTAATTTTTATAATTTATCTTTTTTATGTTAATTTTAAGACGGATTAATTGGGAGGCTAAAATGAACGTATTTAGTCAATTCATGACAGTAAAACTCTTTTAAAAAACCCCACTAAATCCTGTCCAGGATGTCCTATACTATCCATCGTTATACTACTGCATTTAAAATATATCATCATGATATTAAATTTCAAAATATAATATCAATTGTATTGATTTTTAAAATATGATATTAATTTTTTAGTTTATGCAATAGAAAAGTGACGTTGATGACAATGATATTATTCTTTTTAAAATTTTAATATTCTTTAAATATAATATTATAATGATTAAAAAAAGTAATGTAAAATAAGTAGTTCTTTAGAAATCTCAAAATTAAATACGTCTTTTAAAATTTTCAAAATATCATGTGTGTCAGTCACGTTGAACGGGCCTTCCTAATCAATTGGGAATGTCATGTCACATGTGATGAACGTGTTCAAATATCTGAACGCGTTAATCACGTCAACACATTAACGCACGGACTGCAATGCTTTTAACGCGGACGGTATATTAATCGAGCGTTATAACGCTCGATTAATGTACCGTTGCAGATGCCCTAATAATATTTTGTATTGAAATTATCTCAAAGTTAACTTAGATAATACCAATGCACTCAAATAAAGAATAAGCCATCAACAATTTAGTAACTGCATGATATATCCAATTTTCCAAATAAGTTATCTAAACTTGATCCTCGTGTTTTTCATTTGACCCCATCGTCTTTCAATTTTTCCTGGCAGTAGGCCTCTAAGCACGTAATTATTGATTGTATCAATAACCACTCAATGCTCCGCGGGTCTAACGGTAGGGTGATTAATTGTTATCCCAAGTATTTGTAGTTTGATTCCTAACTACAGTATATTTTACAAGAATTTTTCCTCCAAATGGGGCGCGAACCCTGGGACGCTCAGCGAGCGCTTTCCGATTTATCCTAGTGATCGGTGGGAAATTTTCGTGGGACCAAGCCGGTCACCCCAAGTTCGTCTGCTACCTGATCAATATTTTTTTTCTTAATGCTCATTCTATCCTCGTGAGATAGATTGATAATTAATATATGAATATTGTCATTTTGAGGTCTGAGATTAAATTATGAGAAAGTCAATGTGTCCGTCATCACACATTAATCACAGCATCCGAACTAATAATCTTTATAATTTATCTTTTTCGTATTAATCCTATCATAAATTAACAAAGACATTGAAATCATCTTTTACTACCTCTTAACGCTCATTCTAAACCGTTCAACCTTTTAAGTGCAAACCAATTCAACTGTCTTAAACCATTAAGCTCTTGAAGTTTTATGTGTATTATTTTATGTTTTCGCACATTTTATGTATGCATTAGCATTGCAAGTAAAATTCAAAGTTAAATTCTTTGTCCAATAGATCAAAACAATTTGAGCACTTAGGAGCATCATTATTTTTTATAAAAATCATATTCAATCGACTCTCTTAGATATTTTTAGTAATTCAAGTATGATTCTTATGATCTAATAAAATATGAGAGTGATAAATTTGATCATATAAAAATTTATCATTATCCATTAGGATTGTTAATCAAAAGGCACAAATGAATCCTAACCGACAATATAACATTACAAGTTTTTCAAACTTATCGAGTATAATATATCCTAAATAAAATTTGGATTTTCATTACCTAAGAAGCTCATCTGATCTTTTATTTGTTGGAGGATTTTTCCGAGATTTTATACTAAATTGAAATTACAAAAATAATTTCAACTTATCTCTGTTGAGTGGCCGAGTTGAAAACCGAAACTGCCGAGTGAGATCCGAGTGGCCGAGTGAGGTCCGAGTGGAATCTCCCGACCCGAGCAGGTTTTCCCGAGCGGCCGAGTGAGATCCGAGTGAAATCTCCCGAGCGGCCGAGTGAGCTCCCGAATGACGTTTCCCGAGCGGCCGAGTGAGCACCCGAATGAAGTTTCCCGAGCGGCCGAGTGAGCTCCCGAATGAAGTTTCCCGAGCGGCCGAGTGAGCTCCCGAGTGGCCGAGTGAGATCCGAGTGAAATCTCCCGAGCGGCCGAGTGAGCTCCCGAATGACGTTTCCCGAGCGGCCGAGTGAGCTCCCGAATAAAGTTTCCCGACCGGGGAGTTGCTGAGGCCTGCGCAGCGCAGTTTCCTTGAAACAGATTCGTCCTCCTCCGGCGGTGCTTCGAGGCTCAGATGGACTTCCGTCTCTCAGGATACAACAGCAGACCACGGGCACAACGGAGCACTCGTTGCTCGTGGCGAACTGAGGAGGTACCCGACTGCTATCAGCGGGGTCGGGAGCGAGGTGGAGTGGAGAAGAATTTCGCACTGCGTCTCTGCCTGTGCGTCTCTTTCTTTGCTCTCGGTCACGGCCTCCTTTTATAGGCTCAGACCTCGCAGTATTAAATGACGAATTAATCGTCATTTAATGGCATTTACCCGACCAGATCCAAACGTCTGGGGGTTACTGATCTCGCATTAAACAAAATTAATGCATCAGTTACATTCGAGCAAAAATCAAATTGGCAAAACTTTGGTTCATCTGCTTGGACAAATTTTACCCCGACCGGTCCGACATTCGACGTGCGCGGGTCGTGCATGCACACGAGTTCACTTGGTTCAGTACAAATCCGGGCCCTGGATTTGCACCCCCCCCTGCGCACCCACGCGTGAGAGAGAGCCTCTCCCCTAGCATTTGTTCACAACTACCATGCTTGTGATACAATATAAACCAAATATTTTGCCTTAAACTCCCAATGTGGGACTAAAGCCCCCCCTCTCAAGGGGGCCCTTTTATTCTCCTCCTCACTTTCTACTCAAGAGAAAGTAACAATGTGGGACTAAAAGTCCCTCCACCTCTTTTCCATTCACCATACATCCTAAGATATATATAACAATCCCCCACATGAATGGAAACATGGTGATAGCATTCAGCAGTTGAGTCATGTATAGGATAGGTAGGTTTCACCCTTTGAACCTTCCCTTGTGCAGATCTGTTTGCTTCCTGGCTGACAGTAGACACGATGTCCTTGAACTGTGCTGCCGTTTGTGTAAGCATTGACACATCTCACCCAGGACTCTCCCTGATACACCTCAGTTCTCATGAGTGTGTTCTTTCTTGGCCATGAACACGCCTGATTCTGCGAGAAGTTCTAAGAATTGTGCCTCCAATTCTCTTCGAAGCGGCCCCACTTCTTTCTCACATAGGTGATCTCTTAAGAGTTTTCCACGTAACTCTATTGAATCATTAAAAGCCGTATGCTTAACCTTCATCCTTCACTGTTTCAAAGGGTCATTCCCTTATAGTGAACACTTTGGTCAGTGCAATTAGGTTGTCCCTTTGAACCTAGTTCTTGGGATCTCCAGTCTGCATAGGTTGGGTTTCCTTTGCACCAACATTTTCTCTCGGCATCAAACCCATCCTCCTTGATGAGCTTGCAACTAACTCTCGATTTAACCCTTTGGTTAGCGGATCTGCTAAGTTATCTTTTGACTTCACATAGTCAATAGTGATAACTCCAGTTGAGAGTAGTTGTTTAATGGTATTGTGTCTTCGACGTATATGTCTAGACTTACCATTATATAGATGGCTTTGTGCCCGACCAATTGCAGATTGACTATCACAATGTATGCAGATTGCCGGCACGGGTTTAGGCCATCTCGGTACATCTTCTAAGAATTGCCGTAGCCATTCAGCCTCTTCACCACATTTGTCAAGAGCTACAAACTCAGACTCCATCGTGGATCTGGTTATTACGGTTTGCTTAGAAGATTTCCATGAAATGGCTGCACTTCCCAGAGTGAACACATAACCACTCGTAGACTTCGAGTCTTTTATATCAGATATCCAACTCGCATCGCTGTATCCTTCGATAACAGCAGGATATCTCATATAGTGCAGTCCATTTCCACGAGTATATCTCAAGTACCTTAGTACTCTTGTTATCCCTTTCCAGTGCTCAACACCGGGATTACTCGTGTATCTACTCAATTTGCTTACTGCGTAGGCTAAGTCTGGTCGTGTACAATTCATCAAGTACATCAGACTTCCAATCACCCGAGCGTACTCTACCTAAGAGATTCTTTCGCCTCGATTTTTCGATAGATGTTGGCTTGTATCTATCGGCGTTCGTGCCAACGCAGTATCACCATTGGTGAATTTCTCAAGAATCTTGTCCACGTAGTGGGACTGACTAAGAACAAGTCCTTCAGCTGTTCTACGAATCTTGATTCCTAGAATCACATCAGCTAGGCCCATGTCTTTCATGTCAAATCTTGAGTTCAACATGTCTTTCGTGGATTTGATTATCTTATCATTACTCCCAATGATAAGTATGTCGTCTACATACAAGCACAAGATGACAAAGTCATCTTCTGTAGCTTTTGAGTAGACACATTTATCACATTCATTGATTTTGAATCCACCTTCTCGCATGACATTATCAAATTTCTCATGCCACTGCTTTGGAGCTTGCTTCAAGCCGTATAAAGACTTTACCAATTTGCAAACCTGGTTGTTCTGTCCTGGCACAGAAAACCCCTCTGGTTGCTCCATATAGATTTCCTCTTCTAAATCTCCGTTTAGAAAGGCCGTCTTTACATCCATCTGATGTATTTCCAGGTTCCATAGAGCAGCAATAGCTAACAACACTCTAATGGACGTTATTCTCGACACAGGAGAATATGTATCAAAGTAATCAAGGCCTTCTTTCTGTCGGTAACCTTTAATTACCAACCTGGCCTTATACTTGTCAATTGTGCCATCTGATCTTATCTTCTTCTTGAAAATCCACTTGCAACCTAATGGTTTACTTCCCGGAGGAAGGTCCACAAGTTCCCACGTGTGATTTTGCAAGATAGATTCTATCTCAGATGCAATTGCCTCTTTCCAGTGAGGTCCCTCAGAGGAGTTCACAGCTTCTGAGTAGCTTTGGGGTTCACCTTCCAGTATGAAAGTGATAAAATCTGATCCATAAGATTTTTCCACCCGAGCTCTCTTACTCCGTCGAGGTGTATTCTCAACTGGTTCATCTTCCTCTTCTTCTTCCTCTGATATTTCCTTTACCCTTTTTGAGGAGCTAGCATCCTCTCGGGTCTTATATGGAAATACATGCTCGAAGAATGAGGCATTTCTCGATTCTATTATCGAGTTCTTGTGTATATCCGGTAATTGTGATTCATAAACGCAAAACCGATATGCACTGCTGTTATGTGTATATCCAATAAATATGCAATCAACAGATTTTGGTCTTATCTTAACCCTTTTTGGATCAGGCACCAAAACTTTGGCAAGACACCCCCACACTCGCAAGTATTTGTAGGATGGTTGTCTTCCATTCCATAACTCATAAGGACTCTTATGTATTTTCTTCCGAGGGACCTTATTTAAAAGGTAATTAGCTGTTAACACAGCTTCCCCCCACATCGAGTCTGGCAGTCCAGAGCTCAATAGAAGAGCATTCATCATCTCCTTAAGAGTTCTATTCTTTCGCTCAGCAATCCCATTCTGCTGAGGGGTATAAGGAGCTGTTGTCTCGTGTCTGATCCCATGTTCAGCACACAACTCAGCGAATGGTGATACATATTCACTACCTCGGTCACTTCGAACCACCTTAATTTTCTTATTAAGTTGGTTTTCAACCTCATTCTTATAGAGAATGAATTTCTCTATAGCTTCATCCTTGCTTTTGAGAAGATACACATAACAATATTTTGTGTTATCATCTACAAAAGTGATGAAATACTTATTCCCACCACGCGTCGGTGTGCCTTTAAGGTCACATACGTCGGTGTGAATTAGGCCGAGAGGTTCGGTGCTTCTTTCAACGTGTTGAAAGGATGACCTAGTCAACTTCGCTTCAACACAAGTCTCACACTTGTGTGTCGGGTCAAGGTGGAATGTCGGTATGCTTTGCATGTTCATTAATCTACGAATCACATCGTAATTCACATGTCCTAGTCTACCATGCCATAAACACGAAGACTTAAGCATATAAGTGGAAGAGCTTTCAGTTTTATTTATCTTAGGCTTAATGGCCATTACACTGAGCTTAAACAGCTCATCAGATACATAGCCCTTTCCTACAAACATTCCCTTCTTCGACAGAACAACTCTGTCGGACTCAAACACAATGCGAAAGCCATGCTTGCTTAAGAGTGATCCGGACACTAGATTCTTTCGAATCTCCGGAACATACAGTACATTGGTTAGAGTCAGGTCCTTGCCCGAGGTCATCTTCAGCACCACCTTCCCTTGGCCCATGATGTCCGAGGTTGCCGAGTTCCCCATGAACAGCTTCTCTCCACTAATTTCTTCAAAATTGTGGAGCAGCTCCTTATTACAGCATACATGTCTGGTGGCTCCAGTATCGATCCACCATTGCCGCGGGTTTGAACCCACCAGGTTCAACTCGGAGACCACAGCGCAGAGGTCTTCCATTTCTGGTCCCTTGTTCAGGTTGGCCTCCTGCTTCTTCTTCGGTTTCTTACATTCCGAAGATTTGTGGCCCACTTTGCCACAGTTGTAGCACTTCCCAGAGAACTTCTTGGCAATGCCTCCTTTGGGTGCCAGCTTGGAAGATTTAGAATTCTTCCGTTTCGAGCTTTGTCCGTGCTCGACCACGTTGGCTTTCACAGTAGCCTGAGAGAATAGTTTTCTCTCCGAACCCTTGTTGTCTTCTTCGATGCGAAGTCTCACAACAAGTTCCTCCACGTTCATCTCTTTCCGTTTGTGCTTCAGGTAGTTCTTGAAATCCTTCCAGTCGGGGGGCAGCTTCTCAATGATGGCTGCTACTTGGAAGGTTTCACTCAGAACCATACCTTCTGAGTGGATCTCATGTAGGATCACCTGAAGCTCTTGGACTTGGCTGATCACAGTCTTAGTGTCAACCATCTTGTAGTCCAAGAATCGGCCCACGATGAACTTTTTGGCCCCAGCATCCTCCGACTTATATTTCTTGTCCAGGGACTCCCATAGCTCCTTAGCCGTTCTCTTCGTGCTGTACACAACATACAGCGAGTCGGCCAGACAGTTGAGGATGTATTTTCGGCATAGGTACTTAGAATGAGTCCAAGCCTCTACCACAACAGCCTCAGCTTGCTCAGGAGGGTCCTCGGTCAAGAACCGAGCCAAATTGAGCGTGGTCAGGTAGAAGAGCATCTTTTGCTGCCACCTCTTGAAGTTCAACCCAGTGAACTTCTCTGGCTTTTCCCCATGGTTGATCGGGGCATTCCCGATCGGGGCGGAGGGGGCCTGGTGATGAGTCTGTTTCACCTCAACACGTTCCGTGGCCATCTCAACAGAATCGAGTCTGTTTCAAGATTGTTGGAGGATTTTTCCGAGATTTTATACTAAATTGAAATTACAAAAACAATTTCAACTTATCTCTGTTGAGTGGCCGAGTTGAAAACTGAAGCTACCGAGTGAGATCCGAGTGGCCGAGTGAGGTCCGAGTGGAATCTCCCGACCTGAGCAGGTTTTCCCGAGCGGCCGAGTGAGATCCGAGTGAAATCTCCCGAGCGGCCGAGTGAGCTCCCGAATGAAGTTTCTCGAGCGGCCGAGTGAGCTCCCGAGTGGCCGAGTGAGATCCGAGTGAAATCTCCCGAGCGGCCGAGTGAGCTCCCGAATGACGTTTCCCGAGCGGCCGAGTGAGCTCCCGAATAAAGTTTCCCGACCGGGGAGTTGCTGAGGCCTGCGCAGCGCAGTTTCCTTGAAACAGATTCGTCCTCCTCCGGCGGTGCTTCGAGGCTCAGATGGACTTCCGTCTCTCAGGATACAACAGCAGACCACGGGCACAACGGAGCACTCGTTGCTCGTGGCGAACTGAGGAGGTACCCGACTGCTATCAGCGGGGTCGGGAGCGAGGTGGAGTGGAGAAGAATTTCGCACTGCGTCTCTGCCTGTGCGTCTCTTTCTTTGCTCTCGGTCACGGCCTCCTTTTATAGGCTCAGACCTCGCAGTATTAAATGACGAATTAATCGTCATTTAATGGCATTTACCCGACCAGATCCAAACGTCTGGGGGTTGCTGATCTCGCATTAAACAAAATTAATGCATCAGTTACATTCGAGCAAAAATCAAATTGGCAAAACTTTGGTTCATCTGCTTGGACAAATTTTGCCCCGACCGGTCCGACATTCGACGTGCGCGGGTCGTGCATGCACACGAGTTCACTTGGTTCAGTACAAATCCGGGCCCTGAATTTGCACCCCCCCTGCGCACCCACGCGTGAGAGAGAGCCTCTCCCCTAGCATTTGTTCACAACTACCATGCTTGTGATACAATATAAACCAAATATTTTACCTTAAACTCCCAATATGGGACTAAAGCCCCCCCCTCTCAAGGGGGCCCTTTTATTCTCCTCCTCACTTTCTACTCAAGAGAAAGTAACAATGTGGGACTAAAAGTCCCTCCACCTCTTTTCCATTCACACTATATATCCTAAGATATATATAACATTATTATCACATCATAACTCTTTTTAGTGGCAAAAGATGAAGCAGGGCCTAAGACTAACATGAAGGAGGTAAATCATAATACTAAGAAGACAAATAGATAATGAGTGGGTTACACGAGGTGTAAGGATTTAAGTCCCACCAATTCTTAAAATCAACTCCTCTAATATCAAATCTTCATACATTTAACACCTCACCCTCTTTGATTGATATGCATGGCCCATGGACTTATTGGCACCTGATCGATCTTCACTTTGGCTTACACCACCTTCAACCTATAAAAATGTTCTGAAAACAAACGACAGGATGGTAAGTCATCAAAGCGGAGCCCATGGAGACGATGGCGGGGAGTGGATGTCGATACCTGCGAGATTAACACAAGCATAAAAGGGATGCAGCGGAAGATATTCCGGTGGAGCCCTTTCCGACACTCAAATTAGCACTCTATCTTCTCAGGAGAACAACGAGGAATCAAAATGCTATAGTCCTAGAAAGTTTACCCCCCCTTTATATGAGTGTTGAGGCGTCTTATATACCTAATTCCTTCCTCGCACGTGTCCTTACGTCCTCCTCCACGTTTCTTAATCATCGGTTACTTGATAGCTATTCTCTTTTAGTAACGACCACTGTGATTATTAAGACCTTAATTATCGTACATTGCGAACAATAATTACCTAATGACTTTTCTGTTCTGGAAGGAGAAGCGAGTGCTTGAAGTCTGGCTTTCTTATCCCTACATTGATCTTTGGGCTCTACTCTCTAGAGTTAGTCTCGAAGTCTTATCTCTCGATCTGATCTCAAGACCTTCTTCCGTTCTCCCGAGATAATCTCGAGGGCACGATTCCTGGTCTGACCTTGGGGGCTTTCTTCAGTTCTCCCGAGATAATCTCGGGAACCCGATCCCTGACCTAACCTCTGGGCGCTGGTTCAGTGGGCCCTACCACATAGCTTCCCCGCGCCACGTGTCCATCTTGAGATGCTCATCCCTATCACAAGTCCCTCATTCAAGTCTAATCGAAAGAAGTGTGGCTGGCTGATTAGGCTGGTGACACAATGAAGGGGAGCAAAGTATCTACGGGGCCCATATTACCATTCCTTCTCTCTTGATGACTTGTTGGGTCCTAGGAATCGAAACATTCATCCCATGGCCTAAGGCGGTCCTTTGAGTTAATCCAAGAGTCCTTGCGAGCTCCAAGGCAATGTAAGTCTAAATATTTTTAGCATTTGTATTTGCTATATGGTTTTCTTAACTTAAACGTATTACCAAACATTAAAAAGAGATAGATTGTTGAGGCAATTCCAATGATCCAGAGTGACCATGTGTTTTGATGTTTGGGCAAAGGGTTTAAGTTAGGTTTACCCTTGTATTTGATATATGTATTGTTGGGGCAATCAACCCAAGTATGATCGGGAGGATCATGGGTTTTGATGTGTGTGTATCAATATGATTAAGTTAGAGTTTCATATTGATCTAATATGTGTATGTGAGTGTGCAGGTTTGCAGGATACACATAGGCTTGGTTAGATATCTTTAGGTACGGTGAAGGGTGGCATGGAGGCAAGCCGTGGGCTTGTGTGCGCATCCGAGAGATCATGGACAAAGTAGGGACGATAAGCCGAGGGAAGCGGACTTCGAGGCGTACGTGAAGAATGACATGAAGGCAAGCCGAGGGCTTGTGTGCGCATCTGAGGGACGAGGGCCAAGAAGAGGGCTTGAAGGCAACAGATCGAGGTTGCTGGAGCAGGAACGATGAGCCGAGGGATGCGAACTTTGAGACATGCGCGAAGGATGACATGGAGGCAAGCCGAGGGCTTGTGTGCACATCTGAAGGATGGGAGTCGAAGACAAAGAGGGCGCGAAGGCAACAGATCGAGGCTGCTAGATGAAGAGTCAACCAAGTTGTGAGAGTTCGAGTACTGAGGGAATTGTACTCGGGAACTAAGTCATGAGGGTTCAAGTGTGGAGAGAAATGTACTCGGGAAAGGTAACCCTAGACTTAGGGATGGACCAGTTGACTGATCTAGGATTAGTCGACTGGTAGTGACCAGAATTTGAAGAGTCAGGCTGTGACTTTAGAATTCGCAAATACCAGTTGACTGGTACTAGACCAGTCGACTGGTCATTTTAGCCTCAAGCTCTATTTAAGGGAGCTCGTTTAAGGTTGTTTCTTCTTGGCGAAGCTTGCTTGGTTAAAGCTGGTTAGTAGCCTACAGTGCTCAGGGATTGTTTAAGGTTTGTGGCGTGGTTTCTCCACTCACAAGGAGCGACAAGAGCTAGCCGGAGGTGCTTCGGGGAATCATCCACCGAAGGATCGGGATCGTTCACCTTACGGATAGCCGTGGAGTAGGAGTTTCATCTTCGAACCATGTAAATCGGTGTGTTCTATTAGTTGTTAGTTTTATTTTCATTTTCATTGTGTTTCCTCTTGTGCACTAACAACTTGTAGGAAGAAAAATCGAAAGTAAGCTATTCACCCCCCTCTAGCTTAACGGTAAGATCCTAACAAGGGGTATCAGAGCTTGGTGCGCTCATCTATGGACTAACCGCCGAGAGAGCAAAAGCTAGAGGAGATGACTATTGAAGAAAAGTTGGGTGATGACATTAACGTTCCACCTCCCTATGATCACGAGGATTTCGACTATTAGAGGATGCGGACGAAGACGTGGTTTGACATGGATTGGGATTGTATGATGGTACTAGAAGAGTCATTCGAAACTCCAAGAGATAAGCACGGAAAAAAGCTCCGACCAAGATATTGGACCAAGGAGCAACAAACACAATCGAGGGCGAATGAGAAGGTAATTGAAATATTACTTAATATTTTGCCTAATGATGTATTGAGTGGTGTAGGTGAATACAAAAATGCACATGAGTTATGGAACAAGATGGAAGCATTTCATGAAAACCCTACTCAAGCTCAAATAATGGAAGAGCCAAAGGGAATAAGTTCAATGGTCCAAGAAGAGAAAAAAGAAAGTGAAAAAGAATTGTCTATCTCATCAAATGAAGTGGCTCAAGAGAGTGAAAGATCATCTACTTCATCAAGGGAAGAAGAAGAGGCCTCCATTTCAAGAATTGAGGGGGAGGAGAGACCCTCTTCAATGCCGGAGCAAGAAGAAGCCTCAACCTCCACCAAAACAAGGACAAAAGACCACATCGTTTGCTTTGGATGCAACAAGAGGGGACACTACAAGGACAAGTGTCCACTAGGTAAAAAGTAGGTAAAAACCTAAACCCAGGTTAATTCCTTTGAAATCCAATGTGGATTGTAGGGAAAAGAAAGGGAAAAAGCACATTAGGTGCTTCACATGTGGAGAGCTAGGGCATTATCACACCAAATGTCCAAAAAAAGGAGAGCTCAAGAAATTGGAGCATTTGAGAAAGTGGGGAAAAGAAGAAAAGCTCACATCAAGAGGGAGCTACAAGGGTAAGGGAGGTAATCCCTAACTTTAAGAATGTTTCAAATTTCCCTATGCATGTTAGTAATAATGAAAATCATTTGTCCATGTGTAATTTTGGTTTTAAATATTATGATAAGAATAGGATTAATATTGTATCTCAAAACCCAAAGGAAATTAGGTACCATGATAAACCTAGGATGTTTAAACCTAAGGACCAAGACATTAACCCAAAAAAGGGTAGACACATGCCTAGACAAATTGGTAGATCTAGAAATGTCCAAAATGGACATGGTGATACTAAGGGTAAGAACCTAGAAAGAGAAAATTAAGTCTTGAGGGCAAGACTTGATAAATTGGAGAAAATCCTAGAAAGATTCACTAGTGGATCTAAGGGTTTAGACATGGTGTCAAAGAGTCAAAACCATAACAATGATAGACCGGGTCTAGGATATCGACCTATTAGATCAAAGGCTATTGAAAAATCATATGCAAGGATGTCATATGATTATAGCAAAGGGAAGGCCAAAAATCACAAGAGAAAGTCATCTAAAGGAGAAAAGAAGAATTTAACCAAGGATAAGGTGTGGAAAGTTAAGAGAGCAAGGGTTGTAGGTCAAGAAGCACCGGAGGTACACCGGTGTGGTCTTGCCATTGTGGATGAGTCACCTAGGGAGGTGACTAAGGCTAAGAGCTCAAGGGAGAACTCTAGAGATCAAGATGGGATCCATGGTCAATGGATCTCAAGAGGATTTTTCCAAGAGGACTAGATGGACTATGGAATGTGCCAAAGGATTTGGAAGACTAGTGTGGGTTTTAATTCTAGAGGTTTGGCACATAAAAAGGGAGTTTTATGGATGAAAAGATGAAAATGAGACTATATGGCTTGGAAATTGATTTTCAATGTCTAGATGTCATATAAATCAATGCTAGGGGTGCATTAGGGGTTGAGGATAAGAAGATATATCAAGAAGAGATCAAAACTAGGACTTTATGCCAAGGATGAATTGGACAAATTAGCTAGTTTTGGATTTCGTGTCAAACTTCGGATTAAGAATAGATTTACTTGTAAACCTATTTTTCCCAAGTAGACATACATGTCACAAATCTCTCCACGAAATTTTAGATTTTTTTGGAGATTTGTGAAATTAATTATGCATTTCTGAATTTAGGACAGAAAAGCTGGAATTAGGATACCAGTCGACTGGTTCATAATCAGTCGACTAGTCTAGTGCAAATCAGAAACTCAGGTATTCGAAGATACCAGTCGACTGCTCTTGGGGCAGTTAACTGATCTTTCTGTTCAGTTTCTCAGTCTACTGCCCCTGGGGCAATCGACTGATCTGCGAGGATTTTAAAAGGAATAGCCGAGTGGGCGGTGGCCGAACCTAGGGTTTCAACGCCACCCCCCACGAGTTCTCCTCTTCCTCAACTTCCCCTTCTACTCAAAGCCTTCCCCAAGCCCTAAAAACACATTCCTAGCCTTCCTCCAACTCAGATCTAAGCCTAGGGCAAGAAGGGCATCTTCATTGAGTCAATCATAATCATTTTTCACCATGTAACGAGCAAGGAAAAGGTAACAAGTTGTTTGCCTCACTTCTCTCAATTAATTCATGATTTATAGCTAACTCTCTCCTTTTGCATGTTTTCTTTATTTTTAATCTCCATTTGGGTCATTTTTGATGCGTGCATGGGTAAATTACATTTTAGAGTTGTCCAAAAGAGAAGGTTGGGTGAGGGATCATCCCAACAGTGTCCTACAGATCCTGAGGCACTTCGGTTCCGTTCTGAGGAATGCCGACGAAGATTTACAAATACCGAGTTTGTATTAATGAACTGTAGGTACCTTAACCGGTCCTATTTCTGAGAGAAACCCCCCCCCCCACATTGCTGAGATGATCACCTATTTTGGTCTAGAGCAGCAGGTCTATTGTCAGCACTATGTTAACCTTGACCCGTGTAAAGAGTTTTATGCTAACCTTACATGCATTAGTCCTGATGATGGGACTTATGAGTCCATGGTGGCAGGAGTGACCATCCCTTTTTCATCTGCAGTTTTAGGATCATTTTTAGGGTGTAGGGCTTCTAATAATGTGTTCACATGTTTTCCAAAAGTTATCGAGCCCTTTACCTTCCCTTGTGTTACTATTGATCAGATTCATCACCACTATTTTGAGAGACCTCGATCTCCTCTAGAGCGCATCTTTGAAGCTAAGTGCATGACTCCAATTAGCAATATATTGTACAAAATTGTCTTAGATTGCATTTTACCTATTGTTACCAAGGGAAGGTTGAAGATTCGACTGCCTCACTTGGTAATAATGTACGCATTAGAAAGGAGGTTAGATATTGATATCACCTTGAATGTGTTTGCATCCATTGTCCATTTTTCATATGAGGTCAAGGGAAAAATCTACATGCCCTTCTGTCATGTCTTGATCGAGTTCTTTGAGTCTAGAGGTATTTGCATTACTAGAGGTCAGGTGCATCGTCTGTCAAGGACTACGATCAGATCGGTTCATGACAACTATCCTTGGCGGGGATTGAGTGCCAGCAGGGGGTGATGATCTGGAGACGACGTCCTGCTTCTTCTTGTTCAGATGATGAGGAGGTTGCTGCTGCTGCTGCTAGAGTTACACAGGAGCAGTTCTCCCTGTTGGTGCCCCGGTTGGTTTTGATGCGATCAACCAAGTTAGGTTGGGTCATGTTGGTTTTAATCCCTCTGCTAAGTGTGCAGGAACTTAGGTACGGAGGAAGTCGAGCGTAAGACGCAGTGGACGAGAAGGATTGCGCGGGGAAGTGAGCCGACGGGCTCAGTACAATCCGAGGGACGCGGAAGCTGCGAAAGAGTACACCGGTGGTGCGAGAAAGACGTGCGCGGTGTCCGAGGGACGAGAAGCCGGGAGGAAGGACGCTCAAGGGGCGAAAGGCCGGAGTCGGGTTCGGGTAAGCCTAACTTCGGTTGGCCGGAAATCACCCAGAAGACGAAGAATCAAAAAGACTAGTCCAAGCGCCCAAAAGAAATGAGAAAATTCGCCCAAAAGAAAAGGAAAAACGTTTTGGTGCCAAGAAGGATCGAACCCACGTCCTCACTGATAAACACCAACCCACTAACCATTTGGGATGAAGGGCGATGACACTTAAGTATTGCCGAGATTATTACTTATAGAGGATAACAGCGATATGGAGTTTCAACAGCCATCTCGAGCAAGGAAAGATAAAGTTTTAATTAAAATAATTAAAACTTAAAGGATAATGTTACATTATCCTTTAATCAAATCCAATGGATGCAGTTTAATCCCATCCAAAATCAACCATCCAGATTACATCCATGGATCAACGGCCAAGAGAAAAGTGATCAACAATCAACAATCCAGATTTATTCTCTTAGGCTATAAATAGACTTAGAGGTTTGCTTTAGAAATTAATTCAGTTTTTCTTGTAATTCTCTCTAAAGTCTAGTGTGCTTCAGTTGTAAGGCTTCTCCGCCACAAGGAGAGTTTTTTTGCTTTAACCGTCTTGGAAGCAACGACCAAGTTGCAACCAAGTTTTTTTTAATAGACGAGTTCCTCCATTTCTTTTATTTATTAGCCAGCCGTCTATTCACCTCCCCTCTAGCCGGACCAACCCGATCCAACAAGTGGTATCAGAGCCAGGCCGCCGTAGAAGGACTAACCGCCAATTGCAGCAAATTTTAAGATGGTTGGACCAGCAATATACCCGCCTAAATTTGAGGGGGAGTTCGCGACATGGAAACGGAAGATGCAAGTATTTTTTACTACAGATTATGAATTATTAATTATTATGAAAAATGGCTATGCAGCTCCCAAAGACAATGAAGGAAAGATCAATGATCCTGATTCTTGGAACAAGAAGGAACAAGTTGATGCTGTAGCAAACGGAAAGGCAGAATTTCATCTGCTGACCGTCCTCCCAGAGCAAGATGTGAACCGGATCGGTAAGTACGAATCGGCGAAGGAACTTTGGGAAAAGTTCTTGGAACTGCACGAAGGAACCTCGGAAGCAATACTTGCGCGACGAGATGTTCTTCGAAGCCGACTGACCAATCTACGGATGGAAGACGAAGAATCTGTTGCGAGATTACATGCAAAGGTAAAAGAACTAATCACAAGCCTCGAAAATCTCGGAGAAAAGGTAACTAACCGCGATGCTCAAAGGTACGCTCTAAACGCGTTTCTGAGAACCCTGGAATGGACCTCGGTAATCGATGCATATTATATTTCAAAAAATCTAGAAATAAGTACTTTAGAAGAGTTGTTTTCTACTTTGGAACTTCACGAATCACGATTTGTAGAAAAGAACAGGAAAGCTGACAATATTGCGCTAAAAATAAGGATGATCCAACTCGACGAAGAATCTTCAGCGGATGATGAAGAAACAGCACTAGCGGTAAGAAAATTATGTAAATACATTAATACTAACTGCTCAAAAAAGGTGCAGAGAAAGAAACAACAAACGGTCCGATGCTACAACTGCAATGAGGAGGGACACCTTAAAGATCAGTGCCCTAAACTCAAGAACCAGCCAAAGAAGAAAAAGACACTAAAAGCCACCTGGGACGAGACCTCGTCAGATGAATCGGAAGCCGAAGAGTTCGTCGGACTTGCATTGATGGCAAGCCACCAAGACGAAGATGAAGAAAGCACCTCGGGAGAAAACAGCAAGCAGAGGAAGATCCTAACTTCGAAACCGACCCGGTAAGTGAGGTATGTCTACTTCCACCTGCTCGAATCTACTCGGTAATAAAATCCATGCTTAAGTCGATGAATAAATTGGAGATAGAAAACTCTGAGTTAAAAGAAAGATTTGGCACTGTATGCTCATCTGTTCTATCCGACCAATTAAAAACAGAAAATGAAAATTTGAAGAATCTAGTGGAGAAATTAGAAAATGATATTGCATGCTTAAGAATTAAAAAGAATTTTTATCCTGAAAATTTGAATTGGTATGTTAAAAATCATAAGGGACAGATTAGGAAAATTCCTAGAAATTATATTCCTCCAAAGTTTTTGATTAACCCCGTAGATGAAAATTTATTTTGGATTCCAAAATTTATTTTAAACTGATAAGTTTTTTTGCAGAATTCTTTTACAAAAGTTATGTTAATATTTTTCAAATATTTTCGGTCAAAATTTGAAATTAATTTTTTTAAAAATAGATAAATAATTTATTTTTATTGATCTAACTTTTCATTATTCAGATATAGCGGAAAAACTCATTATAATTTTTTTTAAAAAAAATTCGAAGTATTTTTCGATTTTTTTTAAAAAAAGATATTCTTCAAATGTTCGATTTTTTTATCGTTTATTGAAATCTATTTTTTCGATATAAAAAAAATTAGAATTAACTTCGGAAAAAAAAATATGTCATTTTAAATTTGAAAAATTTGTGGTAATGCGATTCTTTTTTACTTAGAATATTTGTTATCACACTTAAAATTTTTTCTTCTTCCATAATTATATTTCCCCATTTTTTTCATGTGATCAAAGGGGGAGGATAGTATTAAGTTAAGGGGGAGAGTAGTTTATGCTCGGGGGAGGTTATGTACATGATTGCAAAATTTTTTTTATGCTTAATTTTGTTACAATATTATTATTGTTTGTTGTTTATCCCTAACTAAACTTGGGTTTATGCACATCAAAAAGGGGGAGATTGTTGGTGCCCCGGCTGGTTTTGATGCGATCAACCAAGTTAGGTTGGGTCCTGTTGGTTTTAATCCCTCTGCTAAGTGTGCAGGAACTTAGGTACGGAGGAAGTCGAGCGTAAGACGCAGTGGACGAGAAGGATTGCGCGGGGAAGTGAGCCGACGGGCTCAGTACAATCCGAGGGACGCGGAAGCTGCGGAAGAGTACACCGGTGGAGCGAGAAGGACGTGCGCGGTGTCCGAGGGACGAGAAGCCGGGAGGAAGGACGCTCAAGGGGCGAAAGGCCGGAGTCGGGTTCGGGTAAGCCTAACTTCGGTTGGCCGGAAATCACCCAGAAGACGAAGAATCAAAAAGACTAGTCCAAGCGCCCAAAAGAAATGAGAAAATTCGCCCAAAAGAAAAGGAAAAACGTTTTGGAAGCCAAGAAGGATCGAACCCACGTCCTCACTGATAAACACCAACCCACTAACCATTTGGGATGAAGGGCGATGGCACTTAAGTATTGCCGAGATTATTACTTATAGAGGATAACATCGATATGGAGTTTCAACAGCCATCTCGAGCAAGGAAAGATAAAGTTTTAATTAAAATAATTAAAACTTAAAGGATAATGTTACATTATCCTTTAATCAAATCCAATGGATGCAGTTTAATCCCATCCAAAATCAACCATCCAGATTACATCCATGGATCAACGGCCAAGAGAAAAGTGATCAACAATCAACAATCCAGATTTATTCTCTTAGGCTATAAATAGACTTAGAGGTTTGCTTTAGAAATTAATTCATTTTTTCTTGTAATTCTCTCTAAAGTCTAGTGTGCTTCAGTTGTAAGGCTTCTCCGCCACAAGGAGAGTTTTTTTGCTTTAACCGTCTTGGAAGCAACGACCAAGTTGCAACCAAGTTTTTTTTTAATAGACGAGTTCCTCCATTTCTTTTATTCATTAGCCAGCCGTCTATTCACCCCCCCTCTAGCCGGACCAACCCGATCCAACACTCCCTAC
Organism: Boesenbergia rotunda; assembly: GCA_024364735.1. NCBI lineage: Eukaryota > Viridiplantae > Streptophyta > Magnoliopsida > Zingiberales > Zingiberaceae > Boesenbergia > Boesenbergia rotunda. Next base: position 146,173 of record JAGFNQ010005355.1, read on the forward strand.
TACAGGCAAATGTGCATGGTCTTAGGGAGGACTTTTAGAGGTTCCAATAGCGCCAGGATGAGATGTATGAGATGATGCAGCAGTGGAACCTCATGTATCAAGCCCCTCCTCCTCCTCCTCCTCCTCCTCCTCCTCCAGGCGATGAGATGTAGACTCAGCATGACTTAGGCGTAGTAGTGTTGAGTGTGTGTTGGATTGATTATGTTATTCATTTATCTCTCAAACACTTTATTTCATATTGTAATATTTGGAAACTTTGGGGCTATAACCCTTGTGACACTTTTTATGCTCTAGTATGGGTGTATATGAAGATTTTAATTCATGTTTGGTATTGCTTATATGAATTTTCAGTTCATGATTTGATGTTGGTCATATGAAATAATGCTATCTTGATATTGTGAAGTATAAGAAAAGTTTGATATATATATATATATATATATATCTTGATATTGTGAAGTATAAGAAAAGTTTGATATATATATATATATATATATATATATATATATATATATATATATACAGGTAAGGGATGAGAAGGGGGAGGTTTTATCATGTACCTTATCTTGAGAATATATATAAAGAAAAGGGGAGTTTTGAAAATAATTCTATGTTTAAAATGATATAGGATGGGCTTGGCAAACACATAGAATCAAATGTAGGCTTAAGAGTTAATGCAATATGATGGTTTTCCAAAGAATTGGAGTTTTTGTCAAAAGTCAAGCATATTTGGTATTTTTCACGAAACTATATTTTTCTAGGGTAGGCTATATCTTAACAAATATGCTTGCAAAGTTTCAAATTTTTCCGAATTTTGTGAAATTTTCTAGGGGTTTCTGAATTTAGGCTGAAAATTCAGAGTTACTGGGTATCAGTCGACTGCCCTTGGGGCAGTTGACTAATCTTTCCGTGGGTTTGCGAATTGAAGGCACCAGTCGACTGTAGCATCAGTCGACTGATCCTTCTGGTTGTTGATTTCTGAGGGGTTTCCAGAAATATAATAGGTTCTTGTCGACACTAGGGCTAGGATTGCTTGGGGTAATCGTTTTGATGGTGTTAAAGGGGGAAAACTTGTGGTGTTAAGTTAGGTTTGACTTAACTTGGTGTTGTGGAAAATTAAAAATTATGTGAAGGGCATAGGTTAAGGGGAGGGCATGTTTATGTCTCTTAATGTGCTATGTCTTTAATTTTCAATTGTTATTGTTGTTTTTGCACCTAACTTAAATATATTGCCACACATCAAAAAGGGAGAGATTGTTGGGGCAATCGACCCAAGTATGATCGGGAGGATCATGGGTTTTGATGTGTGTGTATCAATATGATTAAGTTAGGGTTTCATGTTAATCTAATATGTGTATGTGAGTGTGCAGATTTGTAGGATACACATAGGCTTGGTTGGATGTCTTCAGGTATGGTGAAGGGTGGCATGGAGGTAAGCTGTGGGCTTGTGTGCGCATTCGAGGGACCATGGACAAAGCAGGGACGATGAGCCGAGGGAAGCGGACTTCGAGGCGTATGTGAAGGATGGCATGAAGGCAAGCTGAGGGCTTGTGTGCACATCTGAGGGACGAGGGCCAAAGTCGAAGAGGGCTTGAAGGCAACAGGTCGAGGCTGCTGGAGCAGGAACGATGAGCCGAGGGATGTGAACTTCGAGGCATGCGTGAAGGATGGCATGGAGGCAAGCCGATGGCTTGTGTGCGCATCTGAGGGAGGGAGCTGAAGACGAAGAGGGCGTGAAGGCAATAGATCGAGACTGCTGGATGAAGAGTCAACCAGGTCGTGAGGGTTCGAGTACTGAGGGAATTGTACTCAGGAACTAAGTCGTGAGGGTTCGAGTGCGAAGAGAAATGTACTCGGGAAGGGTAACCCTAGACTTAGGGATGGACCAGTCCACTGATCCAGGATCAGTCAACTGGTAGTGACCAGAATTTGATGAGTTAGGCAATGACTTTCGAATTCGCAAATACAAGTCGACTGGTCATTTCAGCCTCGAGCTCTATTTAAGAGAGCTCGTTTAAGGTTGTTTCTTCTTGGTGAAACTTGCTTGGTTAAAGCTGGTTGGTAACCTACAGTGCTCAGGGATTGTCCAAGGTTTGTGGCGAGGTTTCTCCACCCACAAGGAGTGACAAGAGCTAGCCGGAGGTGCTCCGGGGAATCATCCACCGAAGGATCGGGATCGTCCACCTTACGGATAGCCGTGGAGTAGGAGTTTCATCTCCAAACCATGTAAATCGGTGTGTTCTATTAGTTGTTAGTTTTATTTTCATTTTCATTGTGTTTCCTCTTGCACACTAACAACTTGTAGGAAGAAAAATCGAAAGTAAGCTATTCACCCCCCTCTAGCTTAACGGTAAGATCCTAACATGTATTTGAGTGTGCAAGTTTGCAGAATACACATATGACTTAGCTTGATGGCTTTGGGTCGGTGAGGGACCATGGATAAGGTAGCAACGATAAGCTGAGAGGTATATGCTAAGGATGATATGAGGACGAGTCATGAGCTTGTATGCATCCGAGGGACGAGAGCCAAAGCAAAGAAGGCTTGAAGGCACCAAGTCAAGGCCATGATGAAGAGTCAAGTGAGTCATGAGGGTTTGAGTGCGAGTGAAATGCACTCGAAAAGGTAAACCCTAGATTTAGAAGTTTACTAGTTGATTGGTATGGGATCAGTCACAGAAATATCAGTCGACTTATCTTTCTGTGCAGTCGACTGGTATTGGTTGTATTTGAACATTGGGTTGTAACATGCGAATTTAACATTTGTCAGTCGATTGGTGTTGGCACTAGTCGACTGGTAACGGTTGGATTAGTAAACAAATTCTATTTAAGAGAACTTAGTTTGTTTGAGCAAGGTTGACGAAATAAGCTTGGTTAAAGCTTATTAGTAGTTTACTTGTGCTCTAGAGTTCTTATGCGTGTTGTGGCGAGGTTCCTCTACCCATAAGGAGCTACACGAGCTAGCTAGAGGTTTTTCGAGGACTAATCCATCGACGAATAGGGATCATCCACCTTACGGGCAGACATGGAGTAGGAACGTCATCTTCGAATCATGTTAAACAATTTGTCTCCTTGTTTATGTTTTAGTTTAATTGTTTTTCGGTTGCGCACACTAATGTTGTAGGAAGAGAATCGAGTAATTGAGGGTGACGAGATATTCACCCCCTCTAGACGGTCATCCGATCCCCCCAACAGAGACCATATCATTGGTCCAAGTCAAGTGACAACCAATGGATTATAAATCCACATGTGCCTGACTTTGTACCAATTGCTCAAGGTCGCATAGCTCATAATTTGTGATTGGTTGATCACCAAATTTATCTTCAACTAAGAGCAAGACATTAAAGTGTCCTAGAATTAGCCATGGCTCAATTATGTCTTCTCCTAACTCCTCGAGTGCCATAATGTTCATCTAGTGACTATAAGTGAGGTCTTTATACAAAGGTAACTAGAATATGTTGGCTTATGAAGGAGCGGATTTGATAGTGAATATGTTGGATCGAGAGAAACGATAGAGGGGGGGGGTGAATATCGTAAATCGTTTTCGGATTGAAAAAGAGAATACGCAACGGAGAAATTAAAACACAACACACAGACACCAAGATTTTACTTGGTTCGGAGTCGCGGTCGGCTCCTACTCCAAGGCCCATGGTCGTTCACCGTTTACTGCGGGCAATACTATAATCGCGCAAAATCTTACAAACAGTTGTACAGTAGTAAGTGCAGTAAGAATACAATTAAAAATTGACTCTTCGTTAACGACGTCCGGTGTGGATTGTACTTAGGAGCAGAGGGACGTCGTCGGCGCTTGTATCTCGAGTTGGGAGGTTTCCGGAGCAGAGCGCTTGAGCAGAAGAGCGTATTGGCGTTGGAAGAAGAGTTGATTGAAGCCTTGGGGTCGAGGGGCTATTTATAGCCTCCTGGGGCGCTCGGAACGTTGGGGGTGCCCCCCCACGTGTCAATTGATCCGATAAACTCTCGGTCAGCCGTTATCCCTCCAGGATCGGGCTGAGGTTTGACCGGGGGCGCCCGGGACGCTGGGGGCACCTGGGTTGACTCGATCCGCTGGCTTCTCACTGGCTTGAGTTGATCCACTTCGTTAGCTTGAGCCCGGGGCACCCTGGGCACTGGGGACGCCCGGGACGCTGGGGGCGCCTGGGAGCATGGGGGCGCCCCGCCCAGTGAGCTACCGAAGCACTTCTTTGCTTAACTTGTTTTGTATTGGCCTTGGGGGTGCCTGGGACACTGGGGGCGCCCGGGACACTGGGGGCGCCCTACTCAGCTACTTGCCTCTCTCCTTTGGGCATTCTGAGCTGCAGAAACACGTTCCTTCGGTCCTGCATCCAGGGTTAGTCCAAAACAACATAAAGCAATAAAGTATTAGGTTTATACAGCCTTAGCTATCTTGGTTCTGACTTTGGGTCTCCAAAATGGAGCCCTAGGTCGAACCGACGCCTACTGTTCCCTCGATGGGGAACGCGTCCTCACCTACTCCTCTCAGGAGAATTTACCTGATGCCAACCGGCTCCTCCGGTTGGACTTTTACCCAGCAGTCCTTCGCCAGGTGCCTAGCTGTCCTTCGCCAGGTCTTCAGTACCAAGCAGTCCTTCGCCTGGTGCCGAGCAGTCCTTCGCTAGGTCTTCGACTCCTAGCAGTCCTTCGCTAGGTGCCCAGCTGTCCTTCGCCAGGTCTTCAGTACCAAGCAGTCCTTCGCCTGGTGCCTAGCAGTCCTTCGCTAGGTCTTTGACTCCTAACAGTCCTTCGCTAGGTGCCCAGCTGTCCTTCGCCAGGTCTTCGACTCCTAGCAGTCCTTCGCTAGGTGCCCAGCTGTCCTTCTCCAGGTCTTCAGTACCAAGCAGTCATTCGCCTGGTGCCTAGCAGTCCTTCGCTAGGTCTTCGACTCCTAGCAGTCCTTCGCTAGGTGCCCAGCTGTCCTTCGCCAGGTCTTGGGTTCCAGGTAGCCCTTCGCCTGGTGCCTAGCTGTCCTTCGCTAGGTCTTTGAATCTGCACACTCAAGTAGCATGTTAGATACACATAACATCTTAACTTTTGAACCCTTTTGCCATTATCAAAACACAGGTTCGACTTGGGTGCTGTCTGCACCAACAATCTCCCCCTTTTTGATTTATGGCAACCCGGTTCAAAAAGTTAAGTTAATCAGAACAGATGATATAAGAGTTTAGTTTCCTCCCCCTGGAAGGAATCTCCCCCTAGGTTTTTCTAAAGTTCGTGGGATTTGAAAAATTTCTAAGTCTAAAGTTGGAATTAATTTTAAACACTTAGAATAATTTAAAAAAAAAACTTTAGACACATATTTTCCAAAAAAATGGTTGTTCACTTTTGAAAACAATATTTCAAGTTAGTAGAAAAGAAACATCTTATGAAGTTTTAAATTCTTAGAACCATAGCTTAAGTTTAAGATGAGTACTTAGCAAAAATTTTGAACAACAGCTTGAGTTTAAGTACTTAGAAAAATTTTGACAATCAGCTTGAGTTTAAGTTCTTAGAAAAATTTTGACAATCCGCTTAAGTACTTAAAAAGATTTTTGAACACAACTTAAATTTAAGTGCTTAAAAAGATTTTGAACACAGCTTAAATTTAAGTACTTAAAAGATTTTTGAAAACAGCTTAACTTAGTAAAATTTTGAAGAAAACCTTAGTACTTTTGCAACAGTTAAAAGCAAATAGATTAAGTACTTTTTGAAGAAAGGATAAAGTTTTGAAATTTTGAATTTTGAAAAAATTTTAAAGCTTCTTTCCTTTCCCATCTCTCCCCCTTTGCCATATATCAAAAAACATTTATGGGTGAACATATCTAACAGGGATTTTTGAGTTTTTCTAAGTGCTTCATGTTTTTGACATAGTGTTTTTCAAAAATAGAGTAAAAGCATTTTCACTAACAAAATTTTTACACTTAGATAATTTTTCATTTTGAAAAGTTTTGCAAGCCTAAATTTTGTTAAACAACTTTTACTTAGAAAAAAACATGCACTTTAGAAATTTTTGCAGCACTTTTTGAAAAAGAGATAAGAATTAGACAAAGTTTCCTTTCTCTCTTTCCTTTCTCTCCCCTTAATGTGAAATTCTTCTCCTTATGATTTAGACCATTTCTAAGATAAACTTTCTTTGAAAAAGGGAAGAAATTTAAGGAAAAATTTTGTTTACTTTTTTTGCATTCCTCTTTAAAAATACTCTTTTTGAAAAATATATTTTGAAAAAGGTTTAAGGGAAAAATTGTGTATCAGAGCCTATGAGTTTTGAAAATAAAAATACTTAGTATAATTCTGAAAGTATAGCAAGCAGCTTAAATTGTACTATAAAAAATTTTGTATTTGTAGGCAAGTCTTTAGAAAATTCACGCACTTAGGACACTATTGCCTTAAAAAAACATTTATTTGGAAAAGATTAAAAATATTTTCATTTAACAGATAGTACATTTGGAAGAATACAAAAAAAATGTTATGCAAAAGAAAATTTGAAACACATTTTCACTTTAAAAAAGTTTGAAAAAATTATTTTTTTTGAAACATGTTTAGTATTGTACTTTAAAAAAATATTCGTACTTTGTAAATATTAGTGCTTTGAAAAAGTATTAGTACTTTTGAAGAATGTTATGCATTTTTGACAAATATAAGTACTAATAAATACTTTTGAACATAATATTTTAAGAAAAAAATTTAATGTTATTTTGAAAACATAATACTTTACTTGGCATGGTTTCCTTTCCAGTCTGATACAATCCTAGAAAACCTTGTTAACTACAAGGGCATTTCCCTAAGTGTCCTGGAAATTCTCCAAACTCAAGAAAATTTCAAAAAGTATTTCAAAAAGGATTTACTAAGCCACAAAAACATTTTGAGAAATAGAATATTGGTATTTTTAAAGGCAAATTAGTTGTATTTTCAAAAGAACTTTGAAAACTTGTGTATTAAAACAACTTATTTTGAAATGTTCAATAGTTCTTTTAATAACCTCCCCCTAAACTTGACATAGTCATAGGAAGCTTGTTGACCACAAGTATTCTTCCTCTGAGTCCTTAGGGGTCAGTTCAGATCAAAAGAATTATTTAATAATTTTAAAAATAATTGTCAAAGAAAATACTTGTTAGAAATAATTTCTTTTGGTTTAGACTCCCCCTAAATTTGACACATCCTCGGAGTCCTTATAGGTCATGAAGTGGACCTTCCTCTGTGTCTTTAGGGTTTACCAAAATCAAAAGAAATACTTTTGAACAACCTTCTGAGTATGATAACTTTCAAGGAGATAAATTTTTGAAAACTCAATTTGGAATAATAACACAGTTTTCGAAAGAAAGTATTTTGAAATGATAATAATTTTTCAAAGAGATAGTAATATACCAAGATTTTTGAATCAAAATTTGAAAACCTTATTTTGAGATGATACTAAATTTTAGAGCATAAGGTTTTTGAGAATAAATATAAATTTTTCAAAAAAAAACTCCCCTTGTATCCGGCTCGTCTTAACTTTATCTAAGTGCTTGAAGGGTCTTTAGTATTGACTCGGTTTGACTGTTTTGACCATGTTTGACTCAGTTGACTATGTTTGACCAATCAATAACTAAATCAAACAAGCCCTAGATTATATTTAGAACGAGTCTATTGTGATATTTAACATGAGATTTAGTATTTAAAAAAAACTGTTAGAGTTGAAAAGGTAGGGTACAGTAAACCGAATTAACTGTTGGGACCGGGTGCATGTTGACATGGATACGGGTTCGTAATTTTAATATTTAATTACGTGCAGTGGAAGGTTTAGCATTAATAATTTCTTAAATTATTTTAACCACGTATCTAGCATGCAACCTTAAGTTGTGGAGACATGATCATACATTTAAAATTTTGCAGAAAGTAAACTAATTTACTTAATACTTCGCGTAACTTGTAGAAAGGGACAAGATCCAACCGTAGCGTCCCTTGGAAGCTCCACCTCTATTCACGTCCACGCCGAGTTCTCTTCGGGATGACTTCGCAAAGCCACGAGTTTCGTGCCGACAAGAACTACTAGATTCTCCAAAGGCACGACAAGAATATCAAGAGAGGGAGATGGAAAACTAACCACCAAGTATCGGAATCAAGATTCCGGGGGGAGGAAGGAGTCGCGACCCGCTTCTTCTTCTTCTTCGGCACCTTCTTGGTGGAGATGGCTCACGGTAACCCTAGGAGGTCCCTCTAGGGCCGGCCCTAGAGGATGAAGAGGGCGCCGGCCCTAGAGGAGGGAGAGGGAGAGAAGGAGAGAGAGAGAGAGCTTGCTTCTTTTTCTCTAGATTGGAATTCAAGCCTTGCCTTGGTTCCTTTACATAGTAGCCTCTCCATTGCCAAGTCTCCCTTTAACGGAATAAATTTTCATAAGAAATTTATCTTATAAATTTTCCTATGAATTATTCCATTATGCCTTGTTTTATTATAACTAAATTTATAATAAAACAAACACATCTCCCCTTTTATTATGGAATAAATTTTCACAAGAAATTTATTATATAAATTTTTCTTATCATGGAAAAATCAATTCATAATTGATTTTATAAAATAAAATAAACCAATCCAAGGTTTATTTTAATTTCCATGAAAATAAATCTCTTTATATAAATTTCTTTATATGAATTTCTTTATATAAATTTCTTTATATAAATTTATTTATCCATAATTTTATAAAACAAATCACGCTTGATTTATTTTATAATTCAAACCAAATAAATTGGTTTCCCTCCTTGTTGTGGCCGGCCAAACCAAAGAGGGTGGAGACCCTCTTTGGCCGGCCAAAGCCAAGCCGTCACCTTACGAATTAAACTCATTTAATTCGTCCAATAAGCCTTCAAAAGACTTAGCCATTTTAAGCTTCCGATGCGCCTCTGATTAATTCAGATTCGACTTATTTCTCTTGATCGGAAAATCCAATTTTCAACTCGTTTTAAATCCCTCGGATTACTCGTAGTGCGTGTGACTAAATAGGCTTTCGATTTATGTTGGCCGTCTATAATCAACCAATTATAGAACGATCATGAGTGGCACCTAGTAGTACATCATGACCCCTAATTAATCGAAAGATCAACGGTTGACCTCAGAAATAATTTTGAAACCCTTCAGCAGCTATAATGAGTCGTGACTCATTCCCTTCACCATCTTATACCCACTTGATTCAGGACACGGTCTATGTGTGTCAGTCCCCACTAGGCTGACTACGTCACACCTAGCCCAAGTAATGTCTTTCTCGTCCAACGGATTCTAATTACTCTCATGTTTCCTAGAGATTCATACTCGGAACATGTTGTGCTCTGGCCAGAGGCTTCGAGTAACAATCCGACGATAGGCCTTGGGTATACATCTCCTCGCAAGGAGTGGTGAATCCTTTGTAGGCTGTTCAAACATCTTCGGGCACTTCGGCTTATACCCAACCATCCTGGGTCACACCTCCTTAGAGATGCTTGCTTAAGATGTCAAAGTATAAGTCTCCATGACCAAGATGACTTGAACACCGCAAGTCAAAAGAACATCGCACTTAAGCTGCAGTAAGAACTTTCATTGACATATCTATATGTAGATTACCATATGAAGTCTTACAGCTAGTCACTCCAATGAACTAGTTCCCTTAACTAGCATCCATGTTTATCTCCGAACATCCCAATGTCACCAGCCAGTGAGAATCAGCTGATTAGAGAATAACCCATGCTAGTCTCAACAGAATTGATAGTGTCCGTATTTATCAATTCATCGACTAGGGACAATTTCAATACTTCACAATTGCACATGTAGAGATAATCACTAGTTGTGAATTCATCACAAATTCTCTCATGCTGTGAATTATATTGCGGACATTCAGTAAATGAGTTCAAGATCTCAATCAAATACATGAACATGTATACTCAAATAGTGAATATTCATTTATTAAAGTAAATGATTACAATCATAAGGCGATTGCCTTAGGACACTTCTCTCATATTACTAACATTAACTAGAGATAATTTTGAATAACTTTTGAAAGCACTTTGAGTTTTATTTAGAAGGATAGTGAATTATGCTTTTAGGTCCTAGATGTCTCACCCAGTTCTACGTAATCAAGCATGTTAACTTTATGGATTTTTGTGAGACAGGTTTTGATAGAAGTAATGATTTTATTTTGAAAAACTATGATTAGTTTTGAAAAGTTAAATTAATTTTGAAAACCATTTTAATGAATTTTAATTTTATTTTAAAAAAAATGGTTGAATCTACGATTGATTGAAATTTGTGTTAGATTTGAATTTGACAAGAAGTAAATTGAATTTGAATTTCAAAAATTAGCTTCCAGGTCTTGGCGAGCACAAGGCCTTCTTTGGCCGTAACCTTATTGGATCATCAACCCTTTCCTTGACAAAGCCTTTTAGTGAAATTTCATTTTCAAAATTACTTGGTGACAAATTCTGGTCTAACTAGTTTGGGTCTTGGATCGGTAGCTTCGGCTAGTTTCACCAGTCTAAACAGACCAAGTACAGTATACTTGACCTTATTAGAAGAGGCTTCCCTAACGTACTATCATCTCACCTCCACCCAATACTATGTTGTTCAAATTTCAGTTAATCAGGTCCTTAATCTAACCAATCCTACATCTAAGCATAATAAAATAAACAAGCAAGAAAAGTAATCATCTAAGTCACGTCATAATTGTAATGATATTATGGGTTTTTAGAATTAGCAAGATTGTGAATTAGGCTTTCTAGCATTTTGACCTTATTTTTCAATATTTCATCTTCTTGTTCCAATTTACTAATGTTTGCTTTAACTAATTTATAAGGTTCAATCATATTATTCAAGGTAAATAATGGATTTTCAAATACTGTAAATTTACCTTTAGATTTCTTTTTGGAGGTCTCCCCCTTGATTCTAGCCATCTTTCTTTTGCTTGATTGTTTCTTCGACATTTTGTAGCGGTCGCGAGCCAACCAGACCAGTTTCCAAGGATCCCTTCCTTCGTCGTCAGATTCTGAGTCTGAGTCGGACTCAGGTATTGGTTGAGGCCTCTTTTGCAGTTCTCTTGGAGTTTTCCCTGCAATGAAAATTATACCTTCCTCGACCATTGCAGTATCAGCTTGATTATTTAACCTTAATTCAGAAATTGATTCAAAATTAGTTACCGATTTTGTCCCAGAAAACTCGTCGTCTGATTCTGGTTCGATTTCGACGTCGGGGTTCGAGTCTGTCTCAGCTACTTGTGCTTGAGCCGAAAATGCAAAATCTTCTAGGATCTCAATATCGGAGCTCTCTTCGTGTAGATTGATTAGCTTTTCCCACATCTCTTTGGCACAGTTGAACGATCTGACCTGCTTCAATTCTTCATTGGTTAGGCCACATTGTAGGATTGCAGTAGCCCTTGCATCTGTCTCGATCTTCCTCAGAGTTGGTTCATCCAGTTTGTCCCAAGTGATCAATGTTCCTTCTTCTGTGGGGAATGTGAACCCCGTTTGGATTATCAACCATAAATCCAGATTAGCCTTCAGTGGGATTCCATTAGACTTCTCCAGGAGTTGAAATTTTTGCCAGAGAAGAACGGTGGACGGGCACTGTTCCATTCTTGGTTGGCCATTTAGTTTATACCTCGTACACAAAAGAAACACAAAAAATGTACCAAGACTTGGTCTTGGATTAGTAGTGCGGGAGAGAGAAAAAAAACTAGCTCAATAAAAGTGTTTGCATGAATTTCAAGGTAAAATAGTAATAAAATAAAATAAAAATTAATGACAAATTTTTGAAAATGTTGACTTTATCAATTTTGATTAATGATGAAAAGGTAAGAATTTACTGTTTAAAAAAAAGTTTGCTTAGCACGAATTTCAAGAAAAATATTAAAATAATAATAAAAAAATTTATGACAAATTTTCAAAAATTGTTAGTTTTATCAATTCTGAGTTATGGTGAGAAAATAAGAATTCAAAAAAAAGGCGTAAGAATATTTTAAATACACCTACAGATATTATTTATTTGAAAAAAGGTCGAGTGGTGTTGCACCAACCTCGATTAACAAGAAAGAAAAGAAATAAGATTAAAAATTTCGTAAATCCGAAAAAAACTCTCAAATTGGTGGTTGGACCAAATTTGAGCTACCCCGCTCTGATACCACTTGTTGGATCGAGAGAAACGATAGAGGGGGGGTGAATATCGTAAATCGTTTTTGGATTGAAAAAGAGAATACGCAGCGGAGAAATTAAAACACAGCACACAGACACCAAGATTTTACTTGGTTCGGAGTCGCGGTCGGCTCCTACTCCAAGGCCCACGGTTGTTGACCGTTTACTACGGGCAATACTATAATCGCGCAAAATCTTACAAACAGTTGTACAGTAGTAAGTGCAGTAAGAATACAATTACAAATTGACTCTTCATTACCGACATCCGGTGTGGATTGTACTTAGGAGCAGAGGGACATCATCGGCGCTTGTATCTCGAGTTGGGAGGTTTCCGGAGCAGAGAGCTTGAGCAGAAGAGCGTATTGACGTTGGAAGAAGTGTTGATTGAAACCTTGGGGTCAAGGGGCTATTTATAGCCTCCTGGGGCGCCCAGAACGTTGGGGGCGCCCCCCACGTGTCAATCGATCCGAGCAACTCTCGGTCAGCCGTTATCCCTCAGGATCGGGCTGAGGTTTGACCGGGGGCGCCCGGGACGCTGGGGGCGCTCGGGTTGACTCGATCCGCTGGCTTCTCGCTGGCTTGAGTTGATCCACTTCGTTAGCTTGAGCCCGGGGCGCCCTGGGCACTGGGGGCGCCCGGGAGCATGGGGGCGGCCCGCCCAGTGAGCTACCGAAGCACTTCTTTGCTTAACTTGTTTTGTATTGGCCTTGGGGGCGCCCGGGACACTGGGGGCGCCCTACTCAGCTACTTGCCTCTCTCCTTTGGGTATTCTGAGCTGCAGAAACACGTTCCTTCGATCCTGCATCCAGGGTTAGTCCAAAACAACATAAAGCAATAAAGTATTAGGTTTATACAGCCTTAACTGTCTTAGTTCTGACTTTGGGTCTCCAAAATGGAGCCCTAGGTCGAACCGATGCCTACTGTTCCCTCGACGGGGAATGCGTCCTCACCTACTCCTCTCAGGAGAATTTACCTGATGCCAACCGGCTCCTCCGGTTGGACTTTTGCCCAGTAGTCCTTCGCCAGGTGCCTAGCTATCCTTCGCTAGGTCTTCAGTACCAAGCAGTCCTTCGCCTAGTGCCTAGCAGTCCTTTGCTAGGTCTTCGACTCCTAGCAGTCCTTCGCTAGGTGCCTAGCTGTCCTTCGCCAGGTCTTCAGTACCAAGCAGTCCTTCGCCTGGTGCCTAGCAGTCCTTCGCTAGGTCTTCGACTCCTAGCAGTCCTTCGCTAGGTGCCCAGCTGTCCTTCGCCAGGTCTTCGACTCCTAGCAGTCCTTTGCTAGGTGCGCAGCTGTCCTTCGCCAGGTCTTCAGTACCAAGCAGTCCTTCGCCTGGTGCCTAGCAGTCCTTCGCTAGGTCTTCGACTCCTAGCATTCTTCGCTAGGTGCCCAGCTGTCCTTCGCCAGGTCTTGGGTTCTAGGTAGTCCCTCGCCTGGTGCCTAGCTGTGCTTCGCTAGGTCTTTGAATCTGCACACTCAAGTAGCATATTAGATACACATAACATCTTAACTTTTGAACCCTTTTGCCATTATCAAAACACAGGTTCGACTTGGGTGCTGTCTGCACCAACAGAATAAGCCCCTTATGTTTCATGAGGCAATCTTCATCGATTGTTATTTTGGGTTGCTCACACCCGAAGTTACCTTGCACTCTGATTTATTGTGAATCGCATTTCAGTCTCGCTGTCCATTGCTAAATATGAAGCTTTTGCTTGAGTGCTTCCATCTTCACTTGCATGACTTGTACTTTCTACTGAGGTAAAGGAAGTTCCACTTGAGGAGGTAGTAGTTCTTGCATTGCTTTATGCAGATGAGGCAATGGATGAAGTGGTCTATTTAATATTGTGTTGCACTGTGGCTGTTGTTTCAATGTCTTACTCTTGTGAATCCATGAACTCTGCCATTGTTGCTTTGCTACACCTATCCATATGCCGCTCAACCTACACTGGCACTAACACCATATACACTATGGCTTGATCAGTCTGCTATTGTGTTGGTTCGCTGCCGCATTGCCCCAATTGATGCCTTAGCTCAGTTGCGACACTTTACATTGGTTGTTTGTCTCTTGAAGTCGAAAATCTGATAGCCTGTCCATGCCCTATCAAAGGTTCTTGTAAAACTAAACCTAAACCTAAACCCTAGATACAGGCTCAGGGAAACTAAAGATACTTGACTGTAATAACCCAACTACAGAGGAAGACCCGGTACTAATGTATTATTTCAATAAAGATATAGATGAAGACCCATTACTTAGTTATTATTTATCTAGAGAGGAAAATCATCCAACAGATTTCCTTAAGCCTACTTATTTTTGTATTTATAACACAAGAAATCCTAGATAGTGTCATCTCGCACCTAGAATAACTGAAGGAGAAAATCACACTAAATATTGGGATAGAGATAAGATTTATTGTAAATTAAAAATTATAAATCCCGATCTTACTATTAAGGCTTAAGACTTTAGGTATACCAATTGGAAAAGAGATGAATGCATAATGCATATTACCCAATTATTAGCACTTAAGGTCATATAAAGATCAAATTCTAGCCATAGGAGTCCCGCTTTCATGGTAAACAATGGAGCAGAACAAAAAAGAGGACAATTTAGAATAATGTTTAATTATAAATGACTCAATGATAATTATCATAAAGATGGATATAAAATCCCTGACTAAAAGCAATTACTTAATAAAATTCAGAACTCTAAATGGTATTCAAAATTTAATATGAAATCAAATTTTTGGCAAGTTAAAATGCACCCTGACTCAGTACCATGGATTGTATTCTCTTGCCCTGAAGGACATTTTGAATGATTAGTTATGTCATTTGGACTTAAGATAGCACCCCAAGTCTTCCAACACAAAATGGATGATATATTCAGAAGTGTATCTTCTTTTACTTATGTTTATATTGATGATGCCTTAGTCTTTTCTAAAACTAGAGAAGAAAATTATGCACACCTGCATATGATCCTCCACATATTTGAAAAACATAGTTTAATTGTGTCTAAAAAGAAAATGAAATTAGCAGTTGTCTATATTGATTTTTTAGGAAGCACAATTGGCCAGGAAAAAATATCACTTCAAGCACGCATAACTACTAAATTATTAGTCTATCTAGATAAAATAGAAGATATCAAAACTTTGAAATCATTTATAGGACAACTTAATTATGCAAGACCATACGTAAAGATATTGGCAAGATTAGTGGCCTTTTATATAACAAAACATCACAAATAGGACAATAAGACATAGAGTTGGTAAAACAAATTAAACTTATGATTCAACATTTACCTATGTTAATTCTACCCTTAGACTCAGACTATTTAGTTATTGAAACTGATGGTTGTGAAATAGGATGGGGAGGCGCGTTATTTAAAAAACTATCCAAATATGACCCCAAAATTTCTAAGAGTCTTTGTTGATATGCATCTGGAAAATATAACGAAAAAAGACATTTAACTTTTTTAGACTGAGCTTTTAGCAGTTATCTATTATTTAGATTCCTTCATGCTATTTATTTGCAACAAATCAGAAATCACCATAAGGACAGACTATAAAACCATAGTTTGGTATAGCCAACAGACTAAAGGAACTAGAAAAGGATTAGGCTCTAAAAGATGGATTAAATTCACATACACCATTAATAATAAAAATCTAAAGATCAATTAGGAATATACTAAGGGAACCAATAATTCCATAACAGATACTTTATTCAGATTACTTCCTAATTACTTCTCTCTTCCAGGATTATGGATAAACAAAAGAAGGTTCATACCTATGGACAAAAAACTATGAAATTTGGAACTCAAGAACTTCTTCAATACTTAAGAAAAGAAGATACTTTTTAGTTCTAATTACTAGCTCAACTTGATCCAATACAACTTTGTCTAATTGACAATGTGTGGAATATTCCGACTCCCCCTAGAGTAGCTAATCATAAGATAACCATTATTAATACTCTTTCTAGTTACTTCTTAACTACAATTTAAAAACCTTTGACTTAGAAGTATTCCTGCTATACTATTCTTACAAGATCACAAACAAGTTTATATGCTACTTGAGATGAAATCAAAAATATACTTCTAGAAAATAATAAACCTTCATACAAAGGGTTTTACTCCATAATAAAAACCTATCATTTACTTAGGACCAAGCTAGTTCCTAACTTCTACATCAGTATTTTACTTAGGACAGAGACAATTCAAGAAGAAAAGACTTACTTAACAACATCATTGCAAGGATTAACTTCTGAAAGTTCTAGTTCTACTTCTAAGAGTGATATACTTCCTCTAACAAGAACAAGGCCCATGTATTATCAATCCTTAGAAATTTTACAAGTAAGAAGTGATAAAAGACAATAACATTTATTTTCGGGACATAAAAACTTACCCAAAGATATACTTACATACATTAGAACTATGGGTGATCTAACTTCTACATTTCAACAGTTCACCAAACTAGGTGAAGCTCTTACTTGGTTTATCAATACTCCACTCTAGGCATTACTATAGTCTATGAAGAAGAGAACTCATATAAACTTAAATGCCAAAAGGCATTTCCACAATGCTCTACACCAGAACTTTTGGACTTAGGCTGTAGATGTCAATTACTTTACTCTTTTAGGCTAGCTAATATACTTCAAAAAATTTGAGCAAAAGAATTATAGAGGATGATTTATTATTCCAATGACTCTCTCAGACTTTGGTTTGCTACAATAATTATGGATTCATAATATTGATTTTGTACAAACTTTTACTTACAAACTTTGGATAATTTTGTTGGATCGAGAGAACCGATAGAGGGGGGGTGAATATCGGAAAGCGTTCGGATTTTAGGATTAGAGAAATTGCGCAACGGAATAAAGCAATCAAACTCAGACACAGATAGTTTTACTTGGTTCGGAGCCTAGGTCGACTCCTACTCCAAGGCCCACGGTCGTTGACCGTTTTCTGCGGGCAATTCTATAAGTTTGCAAATCAGTTTACAGTATTGAATTACAAATATAGCAATGTAAACTTTTAAAATGAAAGCTCTTCTTTTACCGACGTCCGATATAGGTTGTCTTTTTCTGGAGCAGCAGGACGTCGTCGGCGCTTGAGTCTCGAGTCGGGAGGTTTCCGGAGCAGGGCGCGAGAGCAGAAGAGCGTAGAAGCGTTGAAGGAATTGTTGTTCTGAAGCCTTGGTTCGAGGGTCCTTTTATAGCACCTGCGGGCGCCCGGAACGTCGGGGGCGCCCCCCCACGTGTTGGTCGATCCACTTCCTTCTCGGTCAGCTCTGATCCCTTAAAACTCGGGATCAAGCTTTGACCGGGGCGCCCGGAACGCTGGGGGCGCCCGGATTGACCGGGTCAGAATCTTATCCTCTTGGCTTTGCTGGAGCTGCTTCGACTACTTGACCTAGGGGCGCCGGAGCGCTGGGGGTGCCCGGGAGCAGTGGGGGCGCCCGGAAGCATGGGGGCACCCCGAACATGAACTGTCGAAGCCTTCTTTTGCATTATGTGTTTTGTGTTCACCTTGGGGGCGCCGGGACACTCCGGGCGCCCTGGTCAGCTGTTGCCTCACTCCTTTGAGGCTCTCTGAGCTGCAAACACTCGTTCTTTCGGTCCTGCATCCAGGGTTAGTCCAAAACACTATAAAGCAATAAGATGTTAGTTTATACAGCCTTAGCTGTCTTGGTTATGACTTTGGGTCTCCAAAATGAAGCCCTAGGTCAAACCGACGCCGACTGTTCCCTCGACGGGGAACGCGTCCTCACCTACTCCTCTTGGGAGAATGTACCTGATGCCACCCGGCTCCTCCGGTTGGACTTTTGCCCAACAGTCCTTCGCTAGGTGCCTAGCAGTCCTTCGCTAGGGCTTTGTATCCTGGCATTCCTTCGCCAGGTGCCTAGCAGCCCTTCGCTAGGACTTTGTTTCCTGGCAGCCCTTCGCCAAGTGCCTAGCAGCCCTTCGCTAGGTGCCTAGCAACCCTTCGCTAGGACTTTGTTTCTTGGCAGCCCTTCGCCAGGTGCCTAGCATCCCTTCGCTAGGACTTTGTTTCCTGGCAGCCCTTCGCCAGGTGCCTAGAAGCCCTTCGCTAGGACTTTGTTTCTGCACACTCAAGTAACTTTATTAGATCACAAATAAACTTAACTTTGAATCCTTTGCCAATATCAAAACAAGGTTCGATATGGTGCTTCCTGCACCAACAATCTCCCCCTTTTTGATTTATGGCAACACGATTCAAAGTTAAGTAAAAATTACAACAGTTTAAGCAAGAAGGTTAAGATCAATAAAACATAGCAATTCTGAACAGTCTAAAACCACAATGTAATTTGAACAGAAAAAAATTTTCTTATACTCCCCCTGAATCATTGTGTTATAAAATACTTAACTTAACACTTAACTTTGACCTTTCCTCCCCCTTTGACATATATCAAAAACAAACATGGGTGAACAAGGTAAAAATTAAAAAAAATTTGCAAACCTACATTTTGTTAAACAACTTTTACTTGGTTTTGCAGAAAGAATTTTACTTAGGCAAAATTTTGAAGCCAAATTTCCCTAACAAATGGTTCAACTTTGAGAATTGGGAGAAAACTTTGCTTGGAAATACTTTATGTAAAAAAAATTTCTAAACAAGATTTTCACTAAAACAAACATTTGCCAAAAATTTTTAAAAAATATTTGCTCAGGCAAATTTTGTTTACTAAGGAAAAATCTACTTAGAAATATTTGCAAAAAGATGCTCTTTAGAAATTTTTGAAAGCACACTTAGAAATTCAACTTTGCTTTTTGAATAAGAGAAAGCTTTTGAAAAACATTTTGATTTTGAACAGTTTGAGCTTTTTCTCTCCTTAGCTGTTTATTAATAAAGAAATATATTTTGAAAGAAGTCTTAAGAAAAAATTATGTATCAGAGCCTATGAATTTTGAAAACATAAAAATACTTAGTATAACTCTTGAAAGCCTAGCAAAAAGCTTAAATTGCACTAACAAAGCTCCACTTTGAAAGGTATTGTGCAATTTTGAAAAAAGATTTTGTATTTATAGGCAAATCTTTAGAAAATTCACGTACTTAGAATACTATTGTCTTAGAAAAGTATTAGTACTTTTGAAAACATTATATTTTGAAAAATAGAAGTACTTTTGAAAGATATTATGCAATTTTTGAAAAATATGCAAGTACTTTTAAAAAAAACAGATTGAGCTTTTTGGAAAGTCTAAGTACTGTTTTTGAAAACTGTTAGACTTTGAAAAATATAAATAATTTTTGAAAAGTATTATGCATTTTGAAAACATAATATTTTACTTGACTAGGTTTCTTTTTCCAGTCTGACACAATCCTAGGAAACCTTGTTGACTACAAGGACATTTTCCTAAGTGTCCTGGAAATTTCTCCAAACTCAAGAAAATTTCAAAAAGTATTTCAAAAAGGATTTACTAAGCCTCAAAAACATTTTGAGAAATAGAATATTGGTAGTTTTAAAGGCAAATTAGTTGTATTTTCAAAAGAACTTTGAAAACTTGTGTATTAACACAACTTATTTTGAAATGCTCAATAGTTCTTTTAATTTACCTCCCTCTAAACTTGACATAGTCCTTGGAAGCTTGTTGACCACAAGAATTCTTCCTCTGAGTCCTTAGGGGTTAGTTCAGATCAAAAGAATTATTTAATAATTTCAAAAATAATTGCCAAAGAAAATACTTGTTAGAAATAATTTCTTTTGGTTTAGACTCCCCCTAAATTTGACACATCCTCGGAGTCCTTGTAGATCATGAAGTCGACCTTCCTCTGTGTCTTTAGGGTTTATTAAAATCAAAAGAAACAATTTTGAACAACCTTCTGAGTATGATAACTTTCAAGGAGATAAATTTGAAAACATAACTTGAAATGTTAGCACAGTTTTTGAAAAACATTTTGAAATGATGATAATTTTCAAACAGATAGTAGTATACGAAGGTTTTTGAATCAATTTTTGAAAACCTTATTTTGAGATGATAATAGGTTTTAGAGCATAAGGTTTTTTGAAAAATTTGAATTTTTCGAAAAAGATTAAGAAGAACTCCCCCTGTGTCCGACACAGTCTGTCTTTTATCTAAGTTCCTTAAGGGACTTTAGTGTTGACCAGGTTGACTAGGGTTTGACTATGTTGACCAAGGTTGACTTTTTTGACCAAGTTTGACTAAGTTGACTATGTTTGACCAATCAATAACTAAATCAAACAAGCCCTAGATTATATTTAAAACGAGTCTATTGAGATATTTAACATAAAATTAAAAAAATGTTAGAATTGAAAGAGTAGGGTACTGAAAACTGAACAAAAGAGATAATTTTGAATAACTTTTAAAAACATTTTTTATTTAAAAAGATAGTGAATTATGCTTTTAGGTCCTAAATATCTCACCCAGTTCTACATGATCAAGCATGTTAACCTTATGGGTTTTGTGAGACAAAAATAGAAGTAAGGATTTTACTTTGAAAAATCATGATTAATTTTGAAAAACTGAATTAACTTTGAAAACCATTTTAATGAATTTTAGCTTTATTTTGAAAAAGTAGTTGAGTCTAAGATCAATTGAAATTTGTGTTAGATTTGAATTTGACAAGAAGTAACTTGAATTTGAATTTCAAAAATTGGCTTCCAGGTCTTGGCGAGGCACTAGGCCTTCTTTGGCCGTAGCCTTATTGGATCATCAACCCTTTCCTAGACAAAGTCTTTTAGTGAAATTTCATCTTCAAAATTACTTTTTGATAAATTCTGGTCTAACTAGTTTGGGTCTTGGATCGGTAGCTTCAGCTAGTTCCGCCAAAATGGCTTCCCTAACATACTATCATCTCACCTCCACCTAATACTATGTTGTTCAAATTTCAGTTAAACCGTTTTAGTCCTTATCTAACCAGTCCTAATTCTAAGCAAAAATAAATAACTAAAATAAAAGCAACATACAATTAAAGCAAACAAGAAAAAATGATCTAAGTTACATCATAATTGAAATAAAACTCTGGTTTATACAAATTAACCACGTTATTTGAGATAAATGTTGGATTTTTAGGTATTGAAAATTTACCTTTTGATTCCCGGTTGGCAATCTCCCCCTTGATACTTGTCGTCATTCTTCTTTGTTTCTTTATCATCTTGTAGTGAACACGAGCTAATCAGAACAGTTTGGTTTGATCTCCTTCTTTGTCGTCAAATATTGAGTCTGAGTTGGACTCCGGTACTGGTTGAGGCCACTTTTGCAGTTCTCTTGGAGTTTCCCTGCAATGAAAACTATGCCTTCCTCGACCATTGCAGTATCAGCTTGATTATTTAACCTTAATTTAGAAAAAAATGATTCAAAATTAGTTACCAACTTTGCCTCAGAAAACTCGTCGTCTGACTCAGGTTCGATTTCAACGTCGGGTGTCGAGTCTGACTCGGCTGTCTGTGCTTGGACCGAGACTGCAAGATAACTTTGGTAATCTTCTTCTTCATTTGATTCGTCCGATGATTCGAACATCTCTCCTTCAAAGACCTCAATATCGGAGCTCTTTTCGTGTAGGTTGAGTAGCTTCTCCCACATCTCTTTAGCACATCCAAATGAACCGACTAGCTTGAGTTGTTCGTTGGTTAGACCGCATTGTATGATCTCTGTTGCCTTAGCATCAGTCTCGATCTTCCTCAGAGTTGGTTCGTCCAATTTGTCCCAAGCGATCGATGTTCCATCTTCCGTGGGGAATCTGAACCCCGTTTGGATTATCGACCATAAATCCATATTAGCCTTCAGGTGGGATTCCATTTGACTTCTCCAGGAGTTGAAATTTTCACCAAGGAAGAGCGGTGGACGAGTGCTATTCTA
This sequence comes from Boesenbergia rotunda, assembly GCA_024364735.1. Classification (NCBI taxonomy): domain Eukaryota; kingdom Viridiplantae; phylum Streptophyta; class Magnoliopsida; order Zingiberales; family Zingiberaceae; genus Boesenbergia; species Boesenbergia rotunda. Next base: position 168,105 of record JAGFNQ010005355.1, read on the forward strand.
TTCTTGATTGGCCATTAACAATAATCCTTGCACACAAAAGAAATAACAGAAATGTACCAAGACTTGGTCTTGGATTAGTAGTGCGGGAGAAGGAAAAAAAATAGCCCAAAAAAATATTACATGACTTTCGAGGCAGAATAATAATAAAATAATAAAAATAATTTATGTCAAATTTTTGAAAATGTTGATTTTGTCAATTCTGATTAATAATGACAAAGTAAGAATTTAATGTTAAAAAAAATTTGCTCTAATTAAAGTAGCACGAATTTCGAGAAAAATATAATAATAAAAAAAATTTTATGACAAATTTTCAAAAGTTGATCGTTTTAACAATTCTAACTTATGGTGAAAAAATGAGAATTCAAAATTGAAAAAGGCGTAAGGATATTTTAAATCCACCTACAGATATTTTTTATTTTAGAATAAAAGGCGAAAAAGATCGAGTGGTGTTGATTAACTAGAAAGAAAAGAAATAAGATTAAAAATTTTGTAAATCCGAAAAACTTTCAAACTGGTGGTTACACCAAGTTTGAACTACCCCGCTCTGATACCACTTGTTGGATCGAGAGAACCAATAGAGGGGGGGGGGTGAATATCGAAAAGCGTTCAGATTTTGGGATTAGAGAAATTGCGCAGCGGAATAAAGCAATCAAACTCAGACACAGATAGTTTTACTTGGTTTGGAGCCTAGGTCGACTCCTACTCCAAGGCCCACGGTCGTTGACCGTTTTCTGCGGGCAATTCTATAAGTTCGCAAATCAGTTTACAGTATTGAATTACAAATATAGCAACGTAAACTTTTAAAACGAAAGCTCTTCTTTTACCGACGTCCGATGTAGGTTGTCTTTTTCCGGAGCAGCAGGACGTCATCGGCGCTTGAGTCTCGAGTCGGGAGGTTTCCGGAGCAGGGCGTGAGAGCAGAAGAGCGTAGAAGCGTTGAAGGAATTGTTGTTCTGAAGCCTTGGTTCGAGGGTCCTTTTATAGCACCTGGGGGCGCCCCCCCATGTGTCGGTCGATCCACTTCCTTCTCGGTTAGCTCTGATCCCTTAAAACTCGGGATCAAGCTTTGACCGGGGCGCCCGGAATGCTGGGGGCGCTCGGATTGACCGGGTCAGAATCTTATCCTCTTGGCTTCGCTGGAGCTGCTTCGACTACTTGACCTGGGGGCGCCCGGAGCGCTGGGGGCACCCGGGAGCAGTGGGGGCGCCTGGAAGCACGGGGGCCCCCCGAACATGAACTGTCGAAGCCTTCTTTTGCATTATGTGTTTTGTGTTCACCTTGGGGGCGCCCGGGACACTCCAGGCGCCCTGGTCAGCTATTGCCTCACTCCTTTGAGGCTCTCTGAGCTGCAGACACTCGTTCCTTCGGTCCTGCATCCAGGGTTAGTCCAAAACACTATAAAGCAATAAGATGTTAGTTTATACAACCTTAGCTGTCTTGGTTCTGACTTTGGGTCTCCAAAATGGAGCCCTAGGTCGAACCGACGCCTACTGTTCCCTCGACGGGGAACACGTCCTCACCTACTCCTCTCGGGAGAATGTACCTGATGCCACCCGGCTCCTCCGGTTGGACTTTTGCCCAGCAGTCCTTCGCTAGGTGCCTAGCAGTCCTTCGCTAGGTGCCTAGCAGTCTTTCGCTAGGGCTTTGTATCCTGGCATTCCTTCGCCAGGTGCCTAGCAGCCCTTCGCTAGGACTTTGTTTCCTGGCAGCCCTTCGCCAGGTGCCTAGCAGCCCTTCGCTAGGACTTTGTTTCTGCACACTCAAGTAACTTTATTAGATCACAAATAAATTTAACTTTGAATCCTTTGCCAATATCAAAACAAGGTTCGATATGATGCTTCCTGCACCAACAAATTTATCAATACATCTTTGAAGAAAAAGAAATTTTTATTAGTTATTTGATAGACAATTCACCCCCAGAATGGGTTAATTGCAAAATAGAACTAGCCAGACATGTTTTTAAACTTGATGTACAAGGAGTTAATGCACAACTTCATCCATTTAAAGAATATCCTTCCTTAACAGACAAAAACTGGACCTCTCCCAAACATCTTGAAGAACAATTAAAACACTGGAGAGCATCCATACAAGGCGGTTCTTGATTCTAGGATCTTTACTTGGATCCTTCGGACTATATTTTGGCTGGAGAAACTTTCACAAAAAAATGTATTGTCCAAAAGAATTTGGAACAAAATTTTTCCAATTCAAGTATGCAACCCATTATGAAACACTATACCAGTTTTACGAAAAGAAAACCACAAAATGGCAAGAAAAATAAAACAAACTCAGACGTCATCTCCAATATACTCACATGCTACTCTACCCTCTTTGTGCTTAGTAGAAGAAGAAAACATAAAAAATATGATGGAAGCATAAAGACAACTTACTTCTGACGTAAGTAGTGATGGCAAATATTACTTTGACGTAAGCAGTGATGTCAGACACCGCTAAACAAGATTCACTCTAAATCCATGATGCAACTTCCACTCCAAAAGATTCGCTCTCATCTGTCAGCTAGACAACACTCCAAATCTTTCTTCTTCTCCTCTTCATCTCTATAAATTCTCTCCCCATGTACAAGTTAGAAGTAAGTTCACTGGCAAAACTCTCTTAGCTTTCTCTCCTCTTTCTCAAAGCCTTTTCAACTCTTTTAAAGTTTTGTAAAGCCTATTGTTAAATACGACAAACTAGAGTTAGAATCTTATTTCTAAACCTAAGAAGGGGTAAAGCTTAGCACCTAACCTTAGGAGTCTCAAATAGAAAAGAACCTTAAAACTAGGCCTAAGATTGTGATTAAACCAAAGGTGGAGGACTAAATTGCATAAAGCCTAAAGTTAGAGGCTTAGTTTTAATTGTAAAAAAATGGATGGCTAAAATATAAATATGTCCTCACATATATGCTCTCGTCCTCACCTCTTCTTCTCCGCTCGTAGCCTTCACCCACGATCCCCTCTTTTATTCCTCCATCAGCTGATCGATTCTCGTCTCCCCACGCGACTCTTCTTCCCTTGATCTAGGTTGGGTTCCTTCTTCTCCTGATCTGCCATTCAATCAAGTGGTGCCCTCTCATCACGAGCTCTCAAAGAGTCCTCTTCTTTAGTGGACTATGGATCGGTTGAGAAGTTGTTGGCGATCTACGCTAATAGCAAGGCATCATCGACGACGACTCTCCTAGGAGTAGGTCTCCAACTCTTGCTACTAAACTCTCGATCTCGTTGGAATCGATCTTGTGTTTGGGGTAATTTCATTTTTTTCTAGGCCAATCTAGAGTTGATTTCCCCCTTGTGTTGGTCTGGGATTGGGGTGGCATACCGGAGAAGAGGCAACCTCGTCTGAAGTGTTGTGTTCCCTAATCCAACAGATCAAAATAGTGGTAGAGGGAGAAGTCAAGATGCATGGCATATCAGGTATAATTGAGTTGTTTAGCGTTCATCTCGTATGGAATTGGGGATGGGGTGATTTCAATCAATGTGGGTGCATCTGTGTTTCAGATTGGATTATAGATCTTGAAATGTATTTTTGTTTTGGATTTAGTTTTGTTGCCTTAGTTGTGTTGATTTATTTGCTGATTGAATGGTAAAGCTGATAGGAAATGCTGATTTTTTTGGGTTTAAGTTGTAACTCAAATTTCTAATTTCACTATATGTTGAGGTGAGTGACAACTCTTGGAAACATGATCCATATGAATTAGTATTGCCCTTAACTATTTCTGTGTGGAATAGTCCTTAGCTATAGTTTGATCTTGAGCTATAATGGATGTTAGAATTGAAACTTGTGGTGTGCTATGAGCTATAGAGTTGGTTGGGATTGGTGGTAGGGATTAAGGGTTAGCTTGGTTATGTGGTTAAGTGGCTGCTGCGTGCTACTCTAAACCTTGTAAGATGATCATGTCTTGGGTGAGTTAAGGTTGATCCTTGATCTGTTAGTGGTGGAATTTTGTTAGAGTAAGTGTTGGGTTGGTTGGTTTTGTTTTGATTGTCTCATGATGGGTGTTACCGTGAGCTAACTTCTAGCTTAGAGAGTTCAATTTGTTTTAGAGTTATGGGTTTAATATCCTATTATTCTGCCAAGGGTTACAATTGATGGAATGGGATCTAGTTCGGAGTAATTGACCATGTAGGGATGGGGTATGAATGATCCTACCCTTGTTTCTTGAGGTGGTAAGTTACTACCATCCATAGAGTTATTTTTAATCTTGGTCTAGTTTTAGGGTTGTGACTTGTGTCGCATGGCACATGGATTGGGTAATAGTTTAGGTTTGGGTTTAGCTCCGTGGGATTAAACCTAGTCTCGAAAGATGGGTTAATCCTAATAAAATTTGGTATTTAACATGTTTAGTATCATTTTCTATGATAATTTAAATATATGTTCTATGATACAGGGCATTGATTAGGATTTATTATCGTTGATTATTGGATGGGGGGGGGTTCTCTACGTATACAGACTTGTCTACTTTGAGGTGGATACTTTTTGCTTATTTTTTTAGTTCCACTTTATCTTTATGCATGATTTGCTTATGTTTGTTGCAGTAGGTTCTATTACCTTATATCTACTATCATTGCTATCCTATTTGATATTTATTTCTTGATCCATGAGATGATCTAATTCTTGTCTATGCAGTTATTTGATATCTGATTCTGTATAGTATTTATTGAGCGTGCGTATGTAGATATAGTTGCAAGTCACTCTATATCTGCATTGATCGATTCTAGTTATACTTGCATGTGTATCAAGATGTATGATAGTTAGGTTATGATACATGTGTTCGACCTGTGCATGTTAGGTTGAGTTATGTATGATGATCTAGTGGATATTGTATGTGTTAGAGTCATGCACCATTCCTGCATTATTGTATGCTAGCGATCATCGGCTCCCTTGTGGTCTGAGCTCGTTGCCCGTTACATGATTTACACACACAACCACTCATGGGTTAGTGGATACCGTTAGGTGTGTGCAATTGCTATGTACAGCTCCGCTTGGACGCTCATGGGTAGTGGTTCTAGAACGTGACAGTAGGTAGGGATCTCTCCTCTTTCCAGTGATCAGAGGAGATGAGAACGATGCTCCCTCATATAACTTGGGGTAGGAGGTGTTGGTGCAGGAAGCACCTAAGTCAAACCTGGGTTTTGATAATGGCAAAGAGTTCAGACGTTAAGGTATTATTGTGATCTAATAAGTTTACTAAGTGTGCAGGAAAGTCCTAGGTACACTAGGCAAGAAGTCCTGGCAAAGGGCTGGGCAAGAAGTCCTGGTCAAGGACTGGGCAAGAAGACCTGACCGGAAGTTGGGCAAAGAAGTCCTGGTTGAGGACTGGGCAAGAAGTCCTGGCAAAGGGTTGAGCACCGAAGACCTAACTGGAAGTTGGGCAAGAAGTCCTGGTCGCGGACTGGGTACGAAGACCTGATAGGGAGGATTGGACAAAAGTCCAACCGGAGGAGCCGGTTGGCAAAAGGTAAACTCTCCTGAGAGGAGTAGGTGAGGACGCGTTCCCCGTGCGAGGGAACAATAGGCGTCGGTTCGACCTAGGGTTCCATTTGGGAGACACAAAGTCAGAACCAAGATAGCTAAGGCTGTAAATATTTCTAATAATCTTGCTTTGTGTGTTTTTGGAACTAACCTTGGTTGCAGGGAACGAAGGAATGAGTGTCTGCAGCTCAGGCAACTCAATGGAGTGAGGCGCCTCACTGGGCTAGGCGCCCGGATGGATATGGGCGCCCCAAGTGCAAGGCAAAAACAATACATCAAAGCAAACTGCCACGAAGCCTCTGGACCAAGTCAGCCCAGGCGCCTGTGTGTACACAGGCGCCCCCATCAGCCCAGGCGCCCCAGTGAAGGGGATAAGCACTGACCGAGCCTACGGATTGGAATTCTCGCAGGAGAGGCCACGTGTCATGCGCCCCCATCGACACAGGCGCCCCTATGGCTGGTATATAAGGGAGTTCACCCCCAAGGCTTCAGAACAAGTTCTTCCAACTGTTTTCTCCAAGCGCTCTACTCCAAAAACCCTCATGCTCACACCTCAAGCGCCAACGACGACCCGCGACTCAGATTTCATTACTTTCCCGTCGTCGGTATAAATTTTTGTTAAAGTACTGTACTCAATTCTATATTCTATTCTTGTACTTATTTGTACGAATTATAGAATTGCCCAAAGTAAACGGTCAAGGACCGTGGGCCTTGGAGTAGGAGTCGATCTAGGCTCCGAACCAAGTAAAAGAAACTTGTTAGCATTGATTTTGTTTTCTCCTGTGCAATCACTCTAACTTTTAATTCGAGATTCTTCGATCGATATTCATCCCCCCCTCTATCGATTTTCTTCGATCCAACAAGTGGTATCAGAGCGGGTGGCTCAAACTTGGTGCAACCACCAGTTTGAGAGTTTTTTTTTATTTACAGATTTTTTTAATCTTTTTCGAATTTTTCTCATTAATTGAGGTTGGTGCAACACCACTCGATTTTTTTCCCGTTGCTATTAATTTTTCCCGCACTACTAATCCAAGACTCAGTCTTGGAACAAGTTTTTGTGTTATGTTTTTTTCAGAAAATATTAATGGCCATGCAAGAGGGATTCAGCACTGCCAGACCACCTCTTTTTAGTGGAGAAGATTTCTTCTACTGGAAAAACAGGATGGAAGTCCACCTGAAAACTCAGGTGGACATGTGGATAATCATCCAATTTGGGCTGGAGATTCCCAAGAACGTAGAAGAAGTGGCACAACACTACACTGAATGGGACGCCTCACTGAAGAAGAAGATCGAGGTTGATGCAAAGGCAATCCAGACCTTGCAATGCGGTCTGACCAAGGAGGAGCTGAACCGGGTGGGACCCTTCAACAACGCCAAAGAGCTTTGGAACAAGCTGATTGAGCTGCATGAAGGCACCTCCGACACCAGGATTAGCAAAAGAGATCTGTTGCTGAACAGACTCTACACGATCAAGATGAACGAAGGAGAATCAGCAGCACAACTCCACGCCAGAATCCAGGAGATAATGAATGGGCTGCATAAGATAGGTCATAAGGTCGAGAACCGTGACCTAATCAGGTATACTCTAAACATATTCCCAAGGAACACACTGTGGGCATCCATGGTAGATGCCTACAAGGTGTCCAGTGATCTTTCTAAAATTAAATTAGATAAACTTTTCTCTGAATTAGAATTGCATGAATAGACTAACTCCACTTTGGTCGAGAAAAGTATTGCGTTCATTGCAGGAAAATCCCAAGGAAAAGCCCCCAAGAAGAAGCCTCAACCAGCACCCGAGTCTGACTCAGACTCAGATTCAGAAGGCAGTGAAGGGGATCGACCCAAGTTGGTTCGGCTAGCTCGGGACTACTACAAGGAGCTGAAGCACCAAACAAATAAAAAGAAAGCAAGCCGAAGAAAGGAAGATCCAGCTGAACCTTCCACAACTTCAAAGAGCAAGACTAATGTTACCTTCTACGAATGCAACAAAAAGGGACATTACAAGTCAGAGTGCCCCAATGTGAAAGAAGCAAAGAAGGCGCGAAGGAAGAAGGCTCTCCAAGCCACGTGAGATGAATCTTCCTCCTCCTCCTTCGAAGAAGCCCCGCATGCGAATCTTCTCGCCTTAACCACTTCGGAAGACGTCGACACCAGATCGGAATCGGAACCAGACGATGGAAGGCTTACAATCTCGGAGAACGGACAAATAACGGTAAGAGGCTACTCAGAATACGAACTTTCAAAATTAATTTCGTATTTATCTCGTAACTTGGCGAAAGCCAAAATCCAGGTCGAGTCCCTCTGACAGGAAGTAAAATGCCTGAAAGAGGAAGCCGACTCGAGGTCCTTGACCGAGAAAATTCAAGAAGGAAACTCTACTCAAGTTCAAAAGCTTGAGGAAGAGAATTCCTCCTTGAAAACTCAAGTCAAGGAGCTCAGAGTGGCTTTAGAATGATTCACTTCGGGTTCCAAGGGTCTTGACATGATCCTTGGAAAGCAGAACTCCGTTCTTAATCGATCTGGATTAAGGTATCGAACCAAGTCTAGGCAACGTTCTTATTATGCTGTATTGAACCAACCTAGAACCCAAGTTCAAGCATGAGTCCCCAAGCTCTGTTTGAACAAACAAGCTGGACCAAACCAGTATTGGATCCCCAAGGACAAGATTCACATCTTGCCTAACCATTATCGAGGCTATAGTCCAGGGGGAGCCAATATAAAAACAATATTCATAATTAGATAATTTTTTAATTGCAATTTTTCTTTATTGTATGCTTGCTTGTTTATTTCCTTCTGCAAATCATCATGATTAGACTTAGGACTGGTTAGACTAAGGACAAAATGATTTAATTGAAATTTGAACAACATAGTATTGGGTGGAGGCGAGATGATAGTACGTTAGGGAAGCCATTCTGGTGGAACTAGCCGAAGCTACCGATCCAAGACCCAAACTAGTTAGACCAAAATCTTTCAAGAAGTAACTTGAAGATGAATTTTCAATAAAAGGCTTTGTCAAGGAAAGGGTTGGTATGAACGGTTGTCAACATTCTTAGTGTCAAAAGGTTTGTATAGAGAAAAAATTCATCCTACATTATTTGTAAGGACTAGTGGGGAAGATATTGTTGTTGGTGCAAGTTGCATCAGTGATGTTCTCCTCTAAGTGTTTTAATGTTTGTCAATACACTAAGTCAGTGATACATTGAACAAACAATGGGGAGTTAAGAGAGAAGTAACAAAGTGGAAGAAAGTCCTAGTAAACCTAGGCAATAACTCCTGGTTTGGAGAATTGGACACTAAGTCTTGATCGAGGATTGAGCACTAAGTCCTGGCAAAGGGTTGGGCACCGAAGACCTGCTCGGAAGGTGGGCACAAAGTCCTGGTCGAGGACTGGGCAAGAAGTCCTGACTGAGGGTTTGGCACCGAAGACCTGGTTTGAGGAATTGGGCAAGAATACCTAGCCGAGGGTTGGGCACCGAAGTCCTGGACTTAGGGTTTGGGCACGAAGTCTTGGTCCGAGGGACTGAGCAACATAGCTGAGTGAGAACTAAGGACAGAAGTAGAGACGGGTCAGGGTTCGGACGTCTTGAGATCCGAGAGTATCGGAAGCTAAGTTAAAGTCCACCCGAAGGACTAGGTGGCAACCGACTCCTAAAAGGAGTAGGTGAAAGGCGCGTTCTCGGGGGTGGGAACTTGCGTCGGTTCAACCTAGGGTTTCGTGGAAATCCGAAAGTCAGAACCAAGTCCTTAAGGTTAATATTGTGTGTATATTTGCTTTGTATTCATGTATCTTGCAGGTACCAAGAATGGAAGACGAAGTAGGGAAACAACACACAACACATCTGGTAGCCTAGAAGCCAGGCGCCCCCATCAATGGGGGTGCCCCCATGGAATCATGGGGGCGCCTGAGTTAAAGAAGCAAAAAATAGTTCTGCGAAGGAACGCAGAACAGGCTTCTATTCAGGCGCCCGGGAGGATACAGGCGCCCGAGTTCATGTAGGCGCCCAGGTCAAAGGTTTTATCAGCTGCGATGAGTTCGGCGCAGGGATAAGGTTTGTCCAAGCCTATAGGGGCGCCCCCAACGTATCAGGCGCCCGAATGAAGCCTATATAAGGGGCTTCGACCCCTCAGCTTTAGACACAACTTTCCAGAGCGATTCTAATCATTTTGACCGACGACAATGCGCTAAAGACGAGGCTCTACGACAGGAAGGCTCCAGGAGGAAGTGCGCGGCACTTCGGAGGTCCAGATCGGCCGAGTTTCAGATCCTTGTTGTTCGGTTTGCTTTTATTTATTCCGCACTTAATTTTCCAGATTTGTGATTGTAATTATTGAACTGTAAGATGGGTTTTCTCCGCCTCCGGAAATTCCGGAAAGGAAACCAATAGTGGACTCACGCCGAGTATATAGGCCTTGGACGTACTGACCTTGGGGGGTTGGGAACTAAGTAAATAAATCCCGCGTGTCTACTGTGTTCTTTTATTCTTTCTATTTTATTTTCCGCTGCACTAACGCTCTGAGTCCAGAACGAACAAAAGTCTTACGAAGTTTCCAAATATTATTTTAACGGTCGATATTCACCCCCTCTATCGACGGCACCGGTCCTACAACTGGTATCAGAGCCAGGCCGCTCTTCACCGGACTAACCGCCGACGGAGCAACGACGCTAGTGTTGATGCAGTCTGGCCCGATTGTTGTTTTGGTGTTGACAATGATTTAAGTTTGGTTGAATGAATTCGGATTAAGTCTAGGTGGATCGGGAGATCGTACGCTGGCATGGGAAAAGACCTAGTGGGACTAGGCACACCTAGTGGGACTAGGCACACCTAGTGGGACTAGGTGAAGTGGAAAAGACCTAGTGGGAGGACTAGGTACACCTAGTGGGACTAGGTGAAGTGGAAAAGACATAGTGGGACTAGGCACACCTAGTGGGACTAGGTGAAGTGGAAAAGACCTAGTGAGACTAGGCATACCTAGTGGGACTAGGTGAAGTCCCGGTGAGTGAAGCTGGGCACGGAGTCTTGGTCCAGGGGACTGAGCACGAGTCAGAGAAGGCTAGGAAGCCTGTTCTCTTGACTTATGGTGGAGTTGGCCTTGGTTGGATAGGTCTGGTGATCGATCAGGGAGTTGGCATGAACTCCCTGTCGTGGATCGGTCTGGTGACCGATCCAGAGAGGGCTGATCGGTCTAGTAACCGATCAGGGAGAGAACAGAAACATTGTTTGGCTTCTTTTTGGCTCCTGATCGGTCTGGTGACCGATCAGGGAGAGCTTCCGATCATTTTGGTGAACGATCAGAGAGATTTCAGAGCCTTTCTGTGAAGAATCATGATCGGTTAGGCTGACCGATCAAACGTCACGAGTTCCTCTTTATGACCGATCAGGCTGGAGCCTGATAGGTCAGAGAGTGGCCTGATCGGTCACCAGACCGATCAGGGCACACCCTGATAGGTCTGGTGACCGATCAGGCATGTAGTTCCTGCGGGTTGACGGAGGCTCAGCTGAAGAGGTCATTAGTGGACTGAGTACTCAGGGAGGTCAGTGGGTTCTAGCTGTGCTCAGTGGTGCTGATGGAACCTGGCGACATTGATCAGGGGCTTAAGAAGGAGGTGAGATGCAGAGGAGCAAGAAGAACGAACAGAAAAACAGGCAAAGGTTGTTGCTAGGGGTTTTGGCTGTGGTTTGAGCTCTCTGTGTAAACTTCATTCTTGAGCGCTGCTGTGTATCTGAGAGGTTTCCTTCTTGTTGTCTCATGCATTTAACTTCTATCATACTGAGGCGATTGTGGAGAGGTTTCTCCACCGAGAAGGAGGCTCCATTTTATCCGGGTTCACCGGGGCTTGATCTGCCGACGATCAAGGGATCGCCCACCTTACGAGCACGCCAAGGAGTAGGAGCAAGTTATCCCCGAACCTTGTAAATCCTCGCGTTAGAGTTGTGGTTTGTTCTTCATTTCTGCATCACTAGTTTCTGTTTTTGTATTGCTTCCGCTGCGACTAACCTGACTGCAGAAAACTATCAAAAGAGCAAGAAATTA
>JAGFNQ010005355.1:181588-369781 GCA_024364735.1 Boesenbergia rotunda
CTTGGGGGCGCCCGGGACACTCCGGGCACCCTGGTCAGCAGTTGCCTCACTCCTTTGAGGCACTCTGAGCTGTAGACTCACGTTCCTTCGGTCCTGCATCCAGGGTTAGTCCAAAACACGATAACATAATAAATTATTAGATTTATACAGCCTTAGCTGTCTTGGTTCTGACTTTGGTCTCCAAAATGGAGTCCTAGGTCGAACCGACGCCTACTGTTCCCTCGACGGGGAACGCGTCCTCACCTACTCCTCTCGGGAGAATTTACCTGATGCCAACCGTCCTTTGGTTGGACTTTTGCCTGACGGTCCTTTGTCAGGTCTTGGATACTGGCAGTCCTTCGCCAGTTGCCTAGTAGTCTTCGCTAGGGCTTTGAGTCTAGGCTATCCTTCGCCTGTGCCTAGCAGTCCTTCGCTAGGGCTTTGCTACTGGCAGTCCTTCGCCAATGCCTAGCAGTCCTTCGCTAGGGCTTGGATACTGGCAGTCCTTCGCCAGTTGCCTAGCATTCCTTCGCTAGGGCTTTGATACTGGCAGTCCTTCGCCAGTGCTAGCAGTCCTTTGCTAGGGCTTTACTGGCAGTCCTTCGCCAGTGCCTAGCAGTCCTTCGCTAGGGCTTGTCTCTGCACACTCAGTAACAAGATTAGATCACAAATAACACTTAACTTTGAATCCTTTGCCAATATCAAAACAAGGTTCGATATGGTGCTTCCTGCACCAACAATCTCCCCCTTTTTGATTTATGGCAACACAATTCAAAGTTAAGTGAAAGCTTATAGCAGTTCAGAAAAGACAGTTAGGAGCAATGAAATATAGCAATTCTGAACAGTCTAAAACCAAAAATATAGCAATTCTGAACAGTCTAAGACCAAAAAAAATTTCATAGTCCCCCTGAATAATTGTGTTATAAAACACTTAACTTTGACCACTTAACTTAACTTTGACCTTTCCTCCTCCTTTGACATATATCAAAAACAAACATGGGTGGACAAGGTAAAATTTTGAAGGGTTTTGTAAACCTAAATTAAAAAAAAACTTTTACTTACAAGACTTTACAAAAAAAATTTACTTAGGCAAATTTTCCATTCTTGAAGCCAAATTTCCAAAAAAAATTCAACTTTTAGAGTTTTGCACATTTAGACAAATTCACTTAGAAACAATTTGTGCATCTTGAAAAACATAATTCTTAAGAAATTTCTAGGCAAGTTTTTCCCCAAAGAAGACTTTACTTAGAAATATTTGCCAAAATTTTCAAAAAGTTTTGCTCAGACAAATCTTGTTTACTAAGGAAAATTTCACTTAAAAAAATTTGAAACACTTAGCTACTTAGAGATTTTTGTTTTACAAAAAAAACATCCTTTTTCACTTTCTTTCTCTCCCCCTTGGCCATATATCAATAAAGCAATATATAAGAGAAAGTTTGTGTATCAGAGCCTATGGGTTTTGGAAAACAAAGAAAAAATACTTAGTATAATCCTTGAAAGAAGCTTAAATTGCACTTTTGAAACCGAAAAATATTCATACCTTTGAAAGTATTAGTACTTTTGACAAATAGTAGTACTTTTGAAAGATGATATGCATATTTTGAAAAATATAAGTACTTTTGAAAAATATTATGTATTTCTGAAAAATATAAGTACTTTTGAAGATTATGCATTTTTGACAAATATGCATTTTAAATTTTATTTTGAAAACATAATACTGGACTTGGTCTCTTTTCCAGTCTAACACAATCCTAGAAAATCTTGTTAACTACAAGGACATATTCCTAAGTGTCCTGGAAATTTTTCATCCCAAGTAAATATTATTTCAAAAAGGTATTGTAAAAATAGTTTTATAAGCCACAAAAACATTTTGAAATTATTTTGTAAGACAAATGTTTTCGACACAATTTTGAAAATATAGTGTATGAAAGCATATTATTTAGAAATGTTTAATAACTCTTTTAATTTGACCTCCCCCTAAATTTGATACAGTCTTTGGAAGCTTGTTGACCACAAGTATTCTTCCTCTAGTTCTTAGGGTTCAGTTCATATCAAAAGAATTAAATAATTTCAAAGATAATTGCAAAAGAAAATACTTGTTAGAAATAATTTCTTTTGGTTTAGACTCCCCCTAAATTTGACACATCCTCGGAGTCCTTGTAGATCATTAAGTGGACCTTCCTTTGTGTCTTTAGGGTATACTAAAATCAAAAGAATAGTTTTGAATACTAGCATGGTAATATAATTTTTAGTAAATTCAATTTGAGCAGAAACCCTGTTTTCGAAAAACATTTTGAAATAATAATGATTTTTGTAAAGCACAATTTTTAAAAAAATATAGTGATTATTGGAAAATATAGTATTTCTTTTAATTTGAGCTCCCCCTGAATCTGACATAGTCCTAGGAGGCTTGTTGACCATAAGTTAATCCTCCTCTTAGTCTTAGGGTTTGTCAAACTTAAAGGAACAATTTTGAACATGCCTTTTGAGTATGATCATTTTTTTTTTAGGAGATAGATTTTTGAAAATACAATCTGGCACAATTTTTCAAAACCCCTTTTGAAATGGTAATAATTTTTCAAAAATACTTTGAAAGAAAAGAATAAACTACTCCCCCTGTACCGTTTAACTTAATCTAATGTCCATGTTTGACCATGTTGACTAGGGTTGACTGTGTTGACCAGGTTTAACTCAGTTATGTTTGACCAATCAAATAACTAAATTAATCAAACCCTAAATTCTATTTAAAACGAGTCTATTTTAACATGAAATTCAATATTTTGAAAAAATAGAGATAATTTTGAATAATATTTTTTTGAGCACTTTGAGTTTTATTTAAAAGAATAGTGACATATATTCTTAGGTCCTAGATATCTCACCCAGTTCTATGTGATAAAACATGTTCACCTTATGGGTTTTGTGAGACAAATATTTTAATTTTGAAAACATGGTTAATTTTGAAAAGTTAGATTAATTTTGAAAACAATTGGTTTTAAATTTAATTTGAAAAGAAATATTTGAATCTAAGATTGACTGAACATTTGTGTTAGATTCGAATTTGACAAAAAGTAATTTGAATTTGAAATTCAAAAATTGGCTTCCAGGTCTTGGCGAGGCACTAGGCCTTCTTTGGCCGTAGCCTTATGGGATCATCTACCCTTTCCTTGACAAAGCCTTTTAATGAAATTTCATTTTCAAAATTATTCTTTGAAAAATTTCTGGTCTAACTAGTTTGGGTCTTGGATCGGTAGCTTCGGCTAGTTCCACCAGTCTAAAGAGACCAAGTAAACTTGATCTTATTAAAGTTGGTTTCCCTAACGTACTATTATCTCACCTCCACCCAATACTATGTTGTCAAGTTTCAGTTAAACTGTTTTGTCCTTAAACTAATCAATCCTAATTTTAAGCAAAAAGAACATAAACATAAAATAAAAAGAAACCTACAATTAAAGCAAAAAAAATGATCTATGTTACATCATAATCGTAATAATATTCTGGATTATCAAAAACAGCAATATTATGAATTAAATTTTCTAACAAATTAGCCTTAACTAATTTATAAGATTCAATCATATTATTCATGGTAAATAAGGGGTTTTCAAATACTGTAAGCTTACCTCTCCCAATCGTTTGTCTAGTATTCTTGTAGTGACCACGAGCTAATCGGACCATATTGGGTCGATCTCCTTCTTTGTCGTCAAATTCTGAGTCTGAGTTGGACTCGGGTACAGGTTGAATCTTCTTCTTTGGTGGTTCTCTTGGAGTTTTCCCTGTACTAGAAATTATACCTTCCTCGACCATTATAGTATCTGTTGGATTATTTAATTGTAATTCAAAAAAGGAATCGAAATTGGTTACCATTTCTAGTTCGATTTTGATGTCGGGGATGGATTCTTTCTCGTCTTCTGATCCGGAGTCAAAGATCTCAATGCTGGAGCTCTCTTCGTGTAGATTGATTAGCTTTTCCCACATCTCTTTGGCACAGTTGAAGGATCCGACCCGCTTCAGTTCTTCTTTGGTCAGGCCGCATTGTAAGATAACTGTTGCCCTGGCATCAATCTCAATCTTTCTCAGAGTTGGTTCATCCAATTTGTCCCAAGTGATCGATGTTCCTTCTTCTGTGGGGAATGTGAACCCCGTTTGGATTATCAACCATAACTCCATATTAGCTTTCAAATGAGACTCCATTAGATCCTTCCAGACTCTGAAATTTTCGCCAGAGAATAGAGGTGGACGAATGTTACTCCAATCTTGATTTGCCATTTAAATTAATCCTTGCACACAGAAAAGAAATAACAGAATGTACCAAGACTTGGTCTTGGATTAGTAGTGCGGGAGAAGGAAAAAATAGCCTCAAAAAAAATTACATGAATTTCGAGGCAGAATAATAATAAAAAAAATTTATGTCAAATTTTTGAAAATGTTACTTTATCAATTTTGATTAATGATAAAAAGTAAGACTTTAATGTTTGAGAGAAAATTTGCTCAGATTAAGGTAGCAAGATTTTCGAGGAAAAAATAATATTAAAATAATAAAAAAAAGTTTATGACAAATTTTTAAAAATTGATTATTTTAACAATTCTAACTTATGGTGAAAAAATGAGAATTCAAAATTGAAAAAGGTGAAAAAAGATCGAGTGGTGTTAATTAACTAGAAAGAAAAGAAATAAGATTAAAAATTTTATAAATCCGAAAAACTTTCAAACTGGTGGTTGCACCAAGTTTGAATTACCCCGCTCTGATACCACTTGTTGGATCGAGAAAACCGATAGAGTGGGGGTGAATATCGGAAATCGTTCGGATTTTCGTAAAGAGCACGTACACAGCGGAAATAAAATAAAAACAATCACAGCACAAAGACACAGTCGATTTACTTGGTTCGGAGCCTGTGTCGACTCCTACTCCAAGGCCCACGGTCGTTGACCGTTTACTTTGGGCAATTCTATGTACGCGCAAATCAGTGTACAATAATTTATTACAAGTAAGTGCACTAACAAAAAAAATTCGATCTTCGTTACCGACGTCCGGAGTGGATTGACTCTTTCGGGGCAGCGGGACGTCGTCGGCTCGAGTTGGAGTGTTTCCGGAGCAAGGCACGAGCGTAGAAGATCTTTGGGGCGTTGAGAGAACTGTTGTTGGAAGCCTGGGGTCGAGGGTCCTTTATATAGGGCTAGGGGGCGCCCGGGACGTCGGGGGCGCCCCCCACGTGGCGTTTGATCCGGTTGTAGCTCGGTCACCGTCTGATGCCCTTATCCTCGGGATCCGCTTTGACCGGGGCGCCCGAAGCGGTCGGGGCGCCCAGGTTGACCGGGTCAATCCTTATCTTCTGGCTTCGAAGTGTTTCGGTTCGAGGTGTGCGCATGGGGGCACCCGCAGCGCAGGGGGTGCCCGCGAGCAACGGGGGCGCCCGGAAGCACGGGGGCGCCCACAGCTTGTACTGTCGAATCGCACTTTTTGATTGTGTGTTTGGTGTTCACCTTGGGGGCGCCCGGGACACTCCGGGCGCCCTGGTCAGCAGTTGCCTCACTCCTTTGAGGCACTCTGAGCTGCAGACTCACGTTCCTTCGGTCCTGCATCCAGGGTTAGTCCAAAACACGATAACATAATAAATTATTAGATTTATACAGCCTTAGCTGTCTTGGTTCTGACTTTGGTCTCCAAAATGGAGTCCTAGGTCGAACCGACGCCTACTGTTCCCTCGACGGGGAACGCGTCCTCACCTACTCCTCTCGGAAGAATTTACCTGATGCCAACCGTTCCTTTGGTTGGACTTTTGCCTGACGGTCCTTTGTCAGGTCTTGTAAACTGGCAGTCCTTCGCCAGTTGCCTAGCAGTCCTTCGCTAGGGCTTCAGTCCCAGGCTATCCTTTGCCTGGAGCCTAGCAGTCCTTCGCTAGGGCTTGATACTGGCAGTCCTTCGCCAGTTGCCTAGCAGTCCTTCGCTAGGGCTTGGATACTGGCAGTTCTTCGCCAGTTGCCTAGCAGTCCTTCACTAGGGCTTGGATACTGGCAGTCCTTCGCCAGTTGCCTAGCAGTCCTTTGCTAGGGCTTGGATACTGGCAGTCCTTCGCCAGGTGCCTAGCAGTCCTTCGCTAGGGCTTTGTCTCTGCACACTCAAGTAACAAGATTAGATTACAAATAACACTTAACTTTGAATCCTTTGCCAATATCAAAACAAGGTTCGATATGGTGCTTCCTGCACCAACAATTAGAAGTAGTCAAATTGAAAACCTCTAAGGATGAGTTAATAAACGGTTTGCATGATGAGACTCTTAATGATGAAAACAAGACTTTGAGGAGCCAAATTGAAAATCTCAAGAATATTCTTGAGAAGTTTTCAATAAGCTCTAAAACATTAGATATGATTCTAAATTCACAAAAGGCGGCTTACAACAAGGTTGGTTTAGGTTACCAACCTAAAGAACCTAGTGTCATATCATTAATGTTAAGAACTCATTTTAGATCATCAAATGATTCTAGGGTTCAAAAAGTCAAAATGAAAATGACTAAGGCATGGGTGCCTAAGTCCTTCATTGTTGATGCATTAGGTCCCAAAATTTGGGTACCTAAAACCTCTATCTTTAGAATTGTATAACTTTGATTGAGGGGGAGCATCTATCAACATAGGTGGTTGATATTTGGTGCTCCAAAACATGGCCATTCCTAGTTTGGGATGTGCTTCCCATTTCCTCCATTTAATGGATATTTACTACCTATGAGGAATAGTATTTCATCTTGAATTTAGATGATTGGAGTTAAAACCAATGGAAATCATAAACTCTATACACCATATAGATACATGGAAATGTTTCCCGTTTACTCTATATTTTGGTGTCACTAGAAACCTTCTCATTTGTACTTGTATGCACACGGAACCATGATTTATCAACATGACTCCAATCTAATTAGGTCTATGGTTAATGAACTTGACAGAAATTTAGGACTATGAATTTTCCAATATAATCCATGAATTATCAATAGAATGGGGAATTAGGATTATGGAATTGAGTAGTTGAAGTAAACATGTTATAGACATACATTAAACTGATCAAAATTTAGAAATTCGATCATATTTTGATACTAACTTGATACAAGCATGTTTTGGAATTTAATCACATATTGATGCTAAGTTGATTCAAGCAAGCTAAAATTTTCTTGTATGTGTTTTACAACTTTGGTTAAGAACAACATATTAACCTAGTCTATGATGGTTCAAAATTTAGTATTCAAGGTCCATGACTTGTTTGTTTTCCCACTGATCATACTTTGATACAAACCTATTTTTGATACTCAAGTTCATGCTTAGCACATACTGATCATGCTTTGATAGGGGGTTAAAGTCTTGAATCTTGATACAAATCTATTTTTGTTTTTTTTAAAGTCTTGAAACTTGATGGGAATAAAACTTAGTTAAGGGACATAAATCATGTTGTTTATTTTGGATAAGGGAAACCCTTCTTAGGATTAAATAAATTAAAACTAATTGATTTAGGGTTTGGGAATGGTTAAGAGGTGAAACAAACAAGTTTATGAAACTTCTTAGAATTTCTGAAATTGCAAGCTGAGAAACTTTCTGTGTCGAACCTGATCGGTCCACCGATCGATCAGGACTCACCCTGATCTGTCTGGTGACCGATCAGATCAGGTAATTCTCTGATTGGGTCAAAAACTCCTTAGTCCAATCCCCTTTCATCAAATTGTATCAGATTGCTGATCATATTGATACAAACACATCTGATATAAACCAATTATAATTGGAACATCCTAATCATACTTGGAGCAAATTTTATACTGATTCGATACAAACCCGTGTTGAAATTTTTGAAATTCATATGAACGGGTTGTTTGAATCATGTCTCTTGATCTCTTGCTCCTTGATAAGGGATAATTTTCAGTCAAGAAATCCAAACCATGGTTCAGAAATTTTTCTAAAATATCGAATATCGATGAAGTCTACACCCCTGTTATGAAATTTCAATTGTTAATGCAGTCTGATCTTGAACGAATCAGAGTTACAAATTTTTTTCTGAAAACTGATTGTTCATAGATAAATCAGAAATTTTTCTATATCGATCATCAGTCTGATAGAGCTGCATTACTTGTCATATAAACATATGCATGTTTGACCATGATATTATTCTGTATATGTCTTCATGTGCAATTCATAATTACCTTTGATCATTTTGGGGAGAGACCCTCAGTTAAGGGGGAGGTATATTTAAACTTAATAACCATACCCTTTTCGATGTTTGACAAAGGGGGAGAGAATGAGTGATTAAGTTTAGGGCTGTGATATTGTAGGGGGAGGATCATGATTCCCTTACGATAATTGAATGGACTTCAATTGATCTAATACCTAAACTTAAATCGGATTGTCAAACAATAAAAAGGGGGAGATTGTTGATGCAGTCTGGCCCGATTGTTGTTTTGGTGTTGACAATGATTTACGTTTGGTTGAATGAATTTGGATTAAGTCCAGGTGGATCGGGAGATCGTACGCTGGCATGGGAAAAGACCTAGTGGGACTAGGCACACCTAGTGGGACTAGGTGAAGTGGAAAAGACATAGTGGGACTAGATATACCTAGTGGGACTAGGTGAAGTCCCAGTGAGTGAAGCTGGGCACGGAGTCTTGGTCCGGGGGACTGAGCACAAGTCAGAGAAGGCTAGGAAGCCTGTTCACTTGACTTATGATGGAGTTGGCCTTGGCTGGATCGGTCTGGTGACCGATCAGGGAGTTGGCACGAACTCCCTATCGTGGATCGGTCTGGTGACCGATCCAGAGAGGGTTGATCGGTCTGGTGACCGATCAGGGAGAGAACAGAAACATTGTTTGGCTTCTGTTTGGCTCCTGATCGGTCTGGTGACCGATCAGGGAGAGCTTCCGATCATTCTGGTGAATGATCAGAGAGATTTCAGAGCCTTTCTGTGAGGAATCATGATCGGTCAGGCTGACCGATCAAACGTCGCGAGTTCCTCTTTATGATCGATCAGGCTAGAGCCTAATAGGTCAAAGAGTGGCCTGATCGGTCACCAGACCGATCAGGGCACACCCTGATAGGTCTAGTGACCGATCAGGCATGTAGTTCCTGTGGGTTGTGGCAAGCAGACTGCTGGTGACCGATCTGGTGACCGATCAGGCGTGTAGTTCCTGCGGGTTGTGGCAAGCAGACTGCTGGTCACCGATCTGGTGACCGATCACGAGAAGTCGCGATCCCAGTTTTCTCACTGTGGACCGATCAGGCTAGAGCCTGATCGGTCTGGGCTTACCCTGATCGGTCCGGTGACCGATCAGGGTGCTCTCTGATCGGTCTGGTGACCGATCAGTAGCTGTAAACTTTAATTCAAATCTACTGTCAGAGTTCTGATCGCGTTCTGACTTCGCTCTGATTTTCTCTGCTATTACTGATTATGTTTGATATGCTTTGCTAAGCTCCTGATAAGTGTGCAGGTGATTCAAACAATGGAGGAGAGTCAACTGGGGACTTTCCATGGAGCAGGATTGGCTCTTTTCTCTTCTCAGGATTCAACGGGCGTCTGGCGCGACTGGCAACTGACGAAGGCGTGGCTGACAACTGACGGAGGCTCAGCTGAAGAGGTCTTTAGTGGACTGAGTGCTCAGGGAGGTCAGTGGGTTCAGGCTGTGCTCAGTGGTGTTGATGGAACCTGGCGATGTTGATCAGGGGCTTAAGAAGGAGGTGAGATGCAGAGGAGCAAGAAGAACGAACAAAAAAAACAGGCAAAGGTTGTTGCTAGGGGTTTTGGCTGTGGTTTGAGCTCTCTGTGTAAACTTCATTCTTGAGCACTGCTGTGTATCTGAGAGGTTTCGTTCTTGTTGTCTCATGCATTCAACTTCTATTATACTGAGGCGATTGTGGAGAGGTTTCTCCACCGAGAAGGAGGCTCCATTTTATCCGGGTTCACCGGGGCTTGATCTGCCGACGATCAAGGGATCGCCCACCTTACGGGCACGCCAAGGAGTAGGGGCAAGTTATCCCCGAACCTTGTAAATCCTCGCGTTAGAGTTGTGGTTTGTTCTTCATTTCTGCATCACTAGTTTCTGTTTTTGTATTGCTTCCGCTGCGATTAACCTGACTGTAGAAAACTATCAAAAGAGCAAGAAATTAGTTTCTGGCTACATTCACCCCTCCTCTCTAGCCATCCAAGCACCAACAACCAGGAGTTGAGGGGGAGCCCAGGGGTGAATCAGGTATAATTTAATTTTAAAATGTCAAATTTTAAATTCCATATTATATGCTTCACGTGCAGGGAGAGAGGACACTATAAAAATCAGTGCCCTACTCGTAAGAATCGTTCCTCACTGGCAGCAAAGGAGACACCAGCACTAGGAGTCCGGAGAGATAAAGGTCACATCAAATGCTTCAAGTGTGAAAAGTACGGACACTACAAGAACCAGTGTTCGACAAAGGTACGTAAGATTTATGTTCCGAAAATTTTTAAATCTCCTATATTTTCTTATGTAAATTATTTAGATAATTTTACTGAAAAATTAAATTGTGCAAATAAGCAAATTAATGTCTTGCATGATCAACTAGATAATGTAGATAGTAATAAACTATCAAAAATTAACTCTTTAATTATCAATATCAATGAATTAATCTGTAAAATTAATTCTGAAATCAATTTTAATTCTGAAAATAGATCTGATAATTTTACAGTTATTAATTCTGAAATTAGATCTGATAAAATTACTAAAATTAATACTGAAAATTCTGACAATCTTAATCCTTTGTATAACTCTGAATTCAAATTTGAAAATCCTAAGGATAATTCCGAATTCAAATTTGAAAATCCTAAGGATAATTCTGTATTCAAACTTGAAAATCCTAAGGATAATCCAGTAATTAATTCTGAAAATATTGAGGATAATCCAGAAGTTAATTTTAAAATGCTTGAAAATATTATTTCTGAGGATAATTTTGAGGATATTAAAGATGAAATTCCTTTAGATAATAATTTAATTATTCTCTTGGATTATCCTGAAAAATTAACTAGTGGCCCATTTTACTCCACCTACTTTGAGGATATTGAAAGATCTAATCTTGAGGAGGAGATGGAATTTTCTAAGTTTAAGACCATAGTCAATAAAAATCACAAAGATTCAAATAAACCAGAATTATTGGAAAAACTTGAAAAGATAAATAAGGAAGAAATAGTAGATGAGTCAGAAATTTTCGAAATAATGAAAATTATGAACTTAAACCCACAACTATTAATTAATCATTTCAACCTTAATTATTCAAATCTTATTTAATTAAAATTAAAATTAAGTAAAATTAATTCTTAAATTAATTAATCCGTAATTAATTTAACTTTAAGTAATCCGTTTTAATTTAACTCTAAAACAACTTAAACTCAAATTAAATAAAATCCTACCAAAACTGCAACAATAAAATCAAATATGTCAAGTGGGTTGACATATTCGCGGGTTCACACGACATGTATCAAATCGGGAATTTGATACATCTTTAGAAACTTAATTAAATATTTTGACTTGTTTGACTCATGCATAACTGCCATGCCATGCATTTGCTATTTCTTTTAAATATTTGACATGTCATTCATATTTAAATTTATGCATGATGTAGAACGATTATAGGAAAAAGTATAATTGAAACTTGATCAACCTAGTATTAGGTGAAGGTGAGATGATAGTACGTTAGGGAAGCCTTTTTGGTGGAACTAGCCAAAGCTACCGATCCAAAACCTAAGCTAGTTAGACCAAAATCTCTCAAGAAGTAACTTGAAGATGAATTTTCTATAAAAGGCTTTGTCAAGGAAAGGGTTGATGATCCAATAAGGCTACGACCAAAGAAGGCCTTGTGCCTCGCCAAGACCTGGAAGCTAATTACTGAAAATTAAATTCACTTTACTATTATTAGATTTGAATCTAACACAAGTTTCAATTAAATCTTAGATTTAATAATAAATTAAAGAAAATAATTCAAGCATCTCACAATAAACCCATAAGGCAACCATGCTTGCTGTATTGAGACATCTAAAAAGGGTGAGATGTTAAGGACTAATAAATTGAAGAATATTTTTTAAAAACTATTTTCAAAATTCTTAGAATATTTTTCTAAAAATATATTTTCAAAATAGTGCTTCAACATAATAATGTTTTCATGGAATTCATGCTTGTCTGATTGATTATACATATTATATATTTTTCAAAAAGTATATCTTTTCAAAAATTGTTTGACTCACTCAATTAGACACAAGCCTCTTAGGACAACACTAATGTTCCTTAAGGCACTTAGATATAGTCAAACGGTGTCGGGTACAGGGGGAGTGTTTTCATTCTCTTGAAATGTTTCTTTTAAACATTACTATCATCTAAAAATATTTTTCGAAAACTCTGCTTTAAATTACTATCATTTGTGTTTCCGAAAAAGACTTATGCTTTAAAATATATATATATATATATATTTTCAAAAATTACCTATCTCTTTAACATTGATAAACCCTAAAAGACACAGAGGAAGGTCTACTTCATGATCTACAAGGACTCCTAGGATGTGTCAAATTTAGGGGGAGTCTAAGTCAAAAGAAAAAAAAAAATTCGGACAAGGTTCCTTTGAAATTATTTGTTTTTTTGAAATTATTTGATAATTCCTTTGATCTGCACTAGACCCTAAAGACTTAGAGGAAGAGTACTTGTGGTCAATAAGCTTCCTAGAACTGGGTCAAGTTTAGGGGGGGGTTAAATTTAAAGAATTATTTAATAACATATTTTCATATCTTCAAAATCTTGCTGAAAATATAAGTCTTTCAAAATACCATTATTCTATTTTTCAGAATTTTTATGGCTTATGAAATTATTTCTGAAATAATATTTACTTGGGGTCAAGAATTTCCAGGACACTTAATAAAATGTCCTTGTAGTCAACAAGGTTTTCTAGGATTATGTCAGACTGGAAGATAAACTAAGCAAGTAAAATATTGTGTCTTCAAAAGTACTTGAATTTTTTAAAATGTACTAGCATATATTTTCAAAGTACTATCTTTTTTTTGGATTATCAAAATTCTGTTTAAAAATAATATTTACTTGAATTTGAAGAATTTCCAGGATACTTAGGAAAATGTCCTTGTAGTTAACAAGGTTTCCTAGGATTGTGTCAGATTGGAAAAGAAACCTAGTCAAGTAAAATATTATGTTTTCAAAATGCATAATACTTTTCAAAAAATACTTATGTTTTTAAAATGCATAATACTTTTCAAAAAATACTTATATTTTTCAAAGTCTAATATTGTTCAAAGTCTAATACTTTTCAAAAAAGTACTTATATTTTTTAAATGCTAATATTTTTCAAAACAGTACTTATACTTTCCAAAAGTACTGATTTTTTTCAAAAAGTGCATAATATCTTTCAAAGTTATGCATTTTCCAAAAGTACTGATTTTTCTCAAAAAAGTGCAATGTATCTTTCAAAATACAAAGCTTTCTCAAAATGCACTGGAAATTTTTTTTAAGGTGAGAAGTTTTTGTGACAAAATAGAAATTCTTTTTGGGTACAACTTAATTACTTAGTTTTATACTATGCTTTCAAAAATTATACTAAGTATTTTCAAAAAGAACCAAAGGTTTCCATTGTTGGTGCAAGTATTTTTGGTTTTTTTTATGTATGACAAAGGGGGAGAGATGGGCCTTAAGTTAGAAATAAATTTTTAACTTTTCTCTTTCCAAAGGTTCAAAAAATCAAAATGCTTTTCAAAAAGGAGGGAGAGTGAAAGATAGAATTTTTCTTCTATATTTCCCAGAGGATCAAAAATGGATTTTCAAAACTTATTTTTTTATTTTCTTTTGATCCCAAAAATAGTAAATTAGCCCCTTCAGCCAATCTAACTTAAGATATTGTCAAACATCAAAAAGGGGGAGATTGTTGGTGCAAGTTGCATCAGTGATGTCCTCCTCTAAGTGTTTTAATGTTTGACAATACACTTAAGTCAGTGATACATTGAACAGACAAAGGGGAGTTAAGAGAGAAGTAACAAAGTGGAAGAAAGTCCTAGTAAACCTAGGCAATAAGTCCTGGTTCGGAGAATTGGGCACTAAGTCCTGATCGAGTATTGAGCACTAAGTCCTGGCAAAGGGCTGGGCACCCCCATCTGGTATCCTGGAAGCTAGGCACCCCCATCAATAGGGGCGCCTGAGTTAAAGAAGCAAAAAACAGTTCTGTGAAGGAACGCAGAACAGACTTCCATTCAGGCGCCTGGGAGGATACAAGCGCCCGAGTTCATGTAGGCACCCAAGTCAAAGGTTTTATCAGCTGCGACGAGTTCGGCGCAGGGATAAGGTTTGACCAAGCTTATATGGGTGCACCCAATGTATCAGGCGCCCGAATGAAGCCTATATAAGGGGCTTCGACCCCTCATCTTCAGACACAACTTTCCAGAGTGATTCTGATCATTTTGACCGACGACAACGTGCTAAAGACGAGGCTCTACGACTGGGAGGCTCCAGGAGGAAGTGCGCGGCACTTCAGAGGTCCAGATCGGTTGAGTTTCAGATCCTTGTTGTTCGGTTTGCTTTTATTTATTCCGCACTTAATTTTCCAGATTTGTGATTGTAATTATTGAACTGTAAGACGGGTTTTCTCCGCCTCTGAAAATTCTGGAAAGGAGACCAATAGTGGACTCACACCGAGTACATAGGCCTTGGACGTACTGACCCTGGGGGGTTGGGAACCAAGTAAATAAATCCCGCGTGTCTGCTGTGTTCTTTTATTCTTTCTATTTTATTTTCCACTGCACTAATGCTCTGAGTCTAGAACGAACGAAAGTCTTATGAAGTTTTCGAAGATTATTTTAACGGTCGATATTCATCCCCCCCCTCTATCGACGACACCGGTCCTACAATTTTTGTGGCCCAAGTCTATGTAGATGACATTATTTGTGGGTCCACAAACAAAGACTATCTAAATAAGTTCATAAATCACATGGAAAGTGAATTTGAAATTAGCTTAGTTGGTGAATTAACATTTTTCTTAGGTTTACAAATTAAACAAACGAAAGATGACATATATATACATCAATCCAAATATGTAAAAGAAATCATTAAGAAATTTGGGATGGAGAGTGCAAAAGACATATCTACCCCTATGACAACTAGCACTAAGTTAGACAATGATATTGAAGGTAAAGAAGTTGATCCCAAAATGTATCGTAGTGCTATAGGTAGTCTCCTCTATCTCACGGCTAGTAGACCCGACATATTGTTTGCCGTGGGTATGTGTGCAAGATATCATGCTTGTGCCAAGGAATCACATCTATGTGCAATCAAACGGATCCTTCGCTATCTTAAAGGGACTCAAAGGTTGGGTTTGTAGTACCCTAGAACCGAAACTTTTGATCTTGTAGGATACTCTGATTCGGATTATGCCGGGTGTAAATTGGATCGGAAAAGCACTAGTGGTGGGTGCCAATTTTTGAGATCTTCCTTGGTGAGTTGGTCAAGTAGAAAACAACATTGTGTTGCACTCTCCACAATCGAAGCCGAATATATAGCTATGGGCGAATGTGTGTAACAATTATTATGGATGACTCATACCTTAGAAGATTATAAACTCATCTATAAAAATGTGCAACTTTTTTGTGACAATGTGAGTACCATAAACTTGACCAAAAATCCGGTTCATCATTCAAGAACCAAGCATATTGAAATTAAACATCATTTTATTAGAGATCATTTATCTAGTGGTGATATTGTTCTTAAATATGTTGAGTCAAAATTAAATCTTGCGGATCTTTTCACAAAACCTCTTCTGGAATCTGAATTTAGTTACTTGTGAAGAGAATTAGGAATGTGTTATATTAAATAATCCTTCATGATCACTTCAAGATACTCAACTCACTTGTCTTAATATGCATCTCACAAGAACATAGGTTTTCCCTTGCTTGTGCCTTTCTAGATGGGAGTGAGATGTGGGTTCATCCTTTTGCTCATAATGCTTGTTATGATGTATTACATTGAGCAAGAAGATGAAAATTCACCATAAATCATTAACTTGACCAATCATGGGGAAGACTAGTACTCCATTAATGTGTACTTAGTCCAAAGATCATGATTGGACATTTCAAGGAAAGAAACGAATATCCAATCCCTTGATCTTGTCTAAACTCTTAGAAATTGAAGGTTGCCACGATTGAGAACAAATCTCAACATTTACCAGTTATTCCAATCGATTGATTACAGTTATCAATCGATTGGTGGGTCTCCGTTTGTCCACAGAACCTCTCTGAATCAATTCCCTAATCGATTTGAGAACTTTCTCTCGCAAGCACAGAATGCTTCTTAATCGATCATTTGATCGATTAAGATCGGTCGTAATCAATCGGACAATCGATTACGCACTCCCGTAATCGATCAGCCGATGATTACACACTCCTGTGATCGATCAATGGATCGATTCAACAAGGCTGTAATCGATTGCTCAATGATTACGGGCATTAAATGATTCACCTAACCCGTACTGTCACTCGCCTCATGCCTTAAAAGCTTCCGCCATCCCAAATCTCCCAAAACGTCTCTCCCGCGTGCTTCGACTCTCAAACCCTAGCCGTCCCTTTCCTCCCTCAGCGTGCCCCCTCTTCTCTCGACGCTCTGCCGCGGCACTCTCGCGTCTCACAGGCAGCGCTCGTAGGTGCGGTGACTTCTTCCCTCTATTCCAGCCTCTTCTTCACCGGATGACGCCAAAGTAAACCCTAATATTATCTTTTTTCATCCGTTTCTTACCTATTTGTCTTGGTTCTTGGTTAATCAAGTTTTTTTGTTATTTCTTTTGTTCATCTGTTTGTATTATGTTTCATCTTGGGCATGCATTCATTACTTCACCTTGTCTCACACTTACCCTAACCCTAAACTCACGATTGCCTCACTGTGTGTCTTCACATCGCATTCATCTCTTGGTTTGCATTTGGTTGTTCATCATAGGAAGAAACAGAGGGTAAATGAGACGGGTGCATGGTCTTCTCGCCCTCAACCCCCTACAGATGCCCGTTTTCCGAATGCCGCTTATCAACAGGCATTTGGTCGTAATGTGTTTAAACTCATAGCCCCTCGTTCTCTTGACCGTTAATATTTTCATGATCACTGTTTCAATGTGTTTCGGATCATTGAACAATATAAGTTAGAGTCGATTGTGTATTGTGAAAGAGGGGTCAATATAGGTTTGGTCTCAGAATTTTACAACAATCTCCATACCTCAGATGGAGTCACTTATAAAACTAGAGTGGCCAAACAGAATCTCGATTTCAATTATGAGTTTCTTCAGGAGTTCCTTGACTGTCGCCCTTCTACTAATGATTTTGTCTTCTTTCCCACACTTCCTGAACTTTTACCTTCCCCTTTTGAAAATGTCTCGATTAACTCTATGTATTAGCATTTCTTCCATCATCCTCGTCCGGATGGTCTCGTGCCAATATTACCACTGTTTCTGCTCTTGAGCTCTCAGTTGCAGATTATGCTCTTTATAAAGTCGTAATTAACTGCCTTTTGCCAATTGTGTCTCATGCCCTGGCGACTATCAGACCTTCTCAATTCTTCTTGACCTATGCTCTTCAAGAAGGTCTTGATGTTAATATTCCCCTCAACATCTTTCATTCCATCATGCATTTCACTCAGCCTGTGCATGGTACTGTCCACATGCCCTTTAGTCATATCATCACAGAGTGGCTGGCCTCCATGCGTATCGACGTCTCCCGGGGGAAGGTGGAACCTATGACGACCAAGTATTCCAAAATTTCGACGCGTTCCTTCTCCAAGTCGGGGATGATGGGTGAGTTTGGAGCTATTAGATGGATTGATGGATGCCAGGTCAAGGAGCGCTGCGAGCATAACCCGGGGCTGCTGCAGTTGCCCCTGAGGATGATGGGGAGGAGGACCTTCGGGCTAGGGTCCTTGCTTTTGAGGAGACCATGGACACCTGTTTTGAAGAGCTACGGTTGGAGGGCGACCTTCGTCACTTCGAGGTGCAGACACGTCTGTCAGCCATTGAGCGCCACTAGCAGGAGATGCGTGATATGCTACGCTCCTAGATGAGCGGCCAACCTCCTCCTCAGCCGCCTTCTGATGCTCCACCTTCGGCGGCTGGCACCACTTCGAGGGGTTCTGATCTTCCCGATGTTGCGGGTGTTGGGTATGGCTTGGCGGATTTCCTAAGCGAATACTCGATCATTCCAAGAGACCTCTCCATGTATACGGATTAAAAAATTAATCTGAATGGAGACCCGTCTCCCAACGACCATCTCGTGCCGTATCGAACGATCCAAATTACAACTCGGCCAATTACCAAAATCGGCCTTGTAATTTGCTCAACCGTTCGACCGCGGAAAAGGCGATGAGTTGATCGTTAGCTTTTGTGTTTATGGTCGGGGTCTAGTTAGTAAATTATTGACCATAATATGAAATCAAAATAATAAACTAACTCATATAAAATGATGAGGTTAGTAAACATGGCACACAATAGACATAAGGATAATCAATGGAGCTTGGAAAGAGTTATACCTTTCCGATCACCTCGCGGTCTTCTACCTTATGTCCCTCCCTTAGTAGACGTCGTGTGGGCGATGATCTACCACGAACCGAGATCACTGAAGGCTCCAACCAATCCCTTCTTCTTAGCTGACCAAAACCCTAGCCTCTAGGGATTACCCGCCGGTAGCTCTCTTTCCTCTATCCTTGCACCGCCGGCCGCTGGAGCCTCCAAGCTTCATCGGCTCAGTTGCTGCCTTCGAGAGGAGAGAAAGAAGATGAAGAAGGAGAAGAGACTCCTTCCTCCCTACCCAAACCGCCCGAACACAACCCCTCTTCCCTTACCTTGCGCCGCCGCCGCCGCAAGTACCACCGCCGCCCCTCCTCACCGGCAGCCACTCCTTCCTCGCTTCACACCACAAAAGGGACTAGAGATAAGTCCCTTTGTCTAGTGGTGACCTCCTACCGAGATGATGAAGGAGGAAGAAGAAGAGGAGAAGAGGAAGACCTCTTCCTCTTTGCCGTGACCTAGGAGAGAGAAAGAAGAGGGAAGAAGAGAGAGGGCTTTGGGTTGATTGGATCATTGATTAGCCTTGGTATCATGATCTCCTTGGGTTTTTATAGGGATAAGGTAGGGACCAAGAGGAGGAGTTGGATCTTGGCCCACCAATGGATCTAAACCCGATCCATTAATTAAGATCCATTCCACTAAAGGATCTTAATTGAACTTCCTCACCAACCCCCATATTTTCATATGGGCTCCACATATTATGAGTCATCCATCCCCTCGTGTTTAAGATCTCGAATGCCCGTTAATTAATTTAAATTACTGACAATTCAAATTAATTAACCTCTGAGTCCTTGACTAGTACCACTCGACCTTATCATCATGCCGGATCAAATCCACTTACAGGGTTTAGCATGATGAACCTTTCGAGCTCATCAAGAAGACATCATCAACCCAACTCACCAGGATACGGATTTCGTCAATAATCAACAGCATATCATATTATTAATATTATCTCCCAACTTATCGGGCCTATCGATCTAACAGAATAGATTTCACCCATTAGTAAATCAAAGAAATAATAGTTAATAATATATGCCCATTATTATATCGGGATTAAGGGATCGTACTCTATAATATAAATTGAGGTCCTATCCAATTATCAAGTCAGTACAAATTGGATAACCTCTGATTTTGGTCCTGCTCAATGTACTCAAAGCACACTAGTGTAATTCTATGGTCAAGACCAACCACACCTAATTACACTACAACCATCCCAATGGGTTGTCCAATTCCATCTCGGTTGTGGGCCTCTATTTATACTAAGTAAGGAACTGATAACATGATCTTCCGTGCCACACACCATGTTATCTACAATGCAAAGTAATTGGACTTCATGCATGTACTAATGTAAATAGGCACCTAGTATAGTTGTAATTCACTTTTCAAAATGAAGATGTTCATATAAAGAAATTCATGTCTTTCAGTATACACATCTTACAACGGGGACCTCAGCTACGGATCCTGCCTCTGACCTAGTGGAGTTCTTCTTTCAGCCCTGACTTGTGTATTCCTTTCGTAGTTGGTTTGAATTTTTTTGGTGGTTTGCTGTCATGTATTTCGTATATGGATAATGTCAACGTTTGATGGTTGTATGATAAGTTCCCATCTTATGCTTTATTTATGTGTGCTTAAGTTTTGTGTCAAAATTACTTGCTTGCGCAATTTTATATTTTGTATATTGCTTACATTGAAGGGGAGCTCTTATATGTTTCTTCATCATTTTTGATATTTGGCAAAGGGGGAGACTTGCAGATATCTATGTTTATATTCAAGATTATGCTCGAAATGACTTCATTATATGCTTATTGTATTGATATCATTGATATTATGATGAAAATTAGCTTAAACATAAATAGATTGTCAAACATCAAAAAGGGGGAGATTGTAGATGCAATCATGCCCTAAATAAGAAGTTTCGATGATTGACAGTTGTTTAAGTTTAAGCTAATACATGGATCTAACATTGAGGTTTAGTGTGCAGTAATGCAAGAAGTCCAAGGAATGGTCGGGAACCGGATTCTTGGCACGAAGACCCGGAGTTGAGGAAGCTCCAGGCAAGAAGTCTAAGGGATGGTTGGGACGGAACTCTTGGCATGATGACCCGGAGTTGAGGAGGCTCCAGGCATGAAGTCCAGGAAATGTGAGGTTTCGCTGGCACAAGGTAATTGGATTGATTGAGAACAACGCAAAATATTTAGGATTGAGAATCCTAAATTTGAGCATATCATATCAATCGATTAGAAGGAGATCAATCGATTAGTGAATCAATTCAGGGCGATTTTGTGTGAAAACATAATGCTCCCTAATCGATTAGTCAATCGATTAGGAGCTCTTTAATCGATTGGTGAATCGATTCAGGGCCATTCTGTGCGCAAACAAAATGCTCTTTAATCGATTGGTAAATCGATTAGGAGCTATTCTGTCCGAAAACAGAACGCTCCGTAATCGATCAATCAATCGATTCGGAAGCCCTGTAATCGATTGGTGAATCGATTAGGAGCTATTCTGTGCGCAAACAGAACGCTCTGTAATCAATCAGCCAATCGATTCAGAAGCTCCCTAATCGATTCGTCAATCGATTAGGGAACGTCTTGATCGATTCATTAATTGATTGGGATACATCCTTCATTTAAACAGAAGGGTCTTGAATTGATTACTCAATCGATTAAAGATACTAATTGATCTGCCAATCGATTCAAGTTCAAAATGGCATAATCCCAGCCGTTCATCTGACATCCGTACTGTTCAATGACTACTTGGTAATCGATTGGGGTTTTTACCAATCGATTCGTGACGTCATAGAGAAGTAGAGAAGACTGTTATAAGCTGGCGACAAAGAACAAACACGACTACTGTTCCATTGCAAGCTCTGCTAGGGTTTTGGTGCTCTAAGTTCTCTGCTCAAGCTCAAGTTTTCAACATCATCTTCAAGCAACCATAATACTTCTTTCTCTTCTTCTTCTTTGTGTTGTTCTTTTGTAAAAGCTTTCAAGGGTGTTGTAAAAGGGTTTCTCCACCTTCGGTGTTGTTTCGAGAAGGAGGTTTCTGTTGGATCGAAAGAAAACAATAGAGGGGGGGGGGTTGAGTATCGTTATGAAAATTTTTCGGACAGTTAAAGAATATGCGCAGCGGAAAGAAATTAAGTACACAATAACACAAGTCTATTTTTTACTTGGTTCGGAGTCGCGGTCGGCTCCTACTCCAAGGCCCACAGTCCTTGACCGTTTACTTTGGACAATTCTATATTCGGAAAGATTTTTACAGATTCAAAGTACAGATATAGAATTTGAAGAACTAAATTACACACTTTCACAAATTAAAACTTTATCGACGCCTGAGAAGGATTGAATTCCGGAGCAGAGGGTCGTCGACGGCGCTGAAATCTCGAAATGGAAGTTTGCCGGGGCGCAGCGCTTGAGCGAAAGTGATTGCAGCATTGAAAAGAATTGATATTGAAGCCTTGGGGGTGAGCCCCCTTTTATAGTGCTCATACGGGCGCCTGTGACGTTGGGGGCGCCTGGCACGTGGCCTTCCTAGTGAGAATCCTTATTCGCAAGCTTGGTCAGCGCTTATCCTCCCCCACTTGGGCGCTTGAGCAGATGGGGGCGCCCGTGACCTCACGGGCGCCTGATCCGGCTTGGTCCAGAGGCTTCGCAGCTATGTTTTGGGTTTTGCCTTCACTCTTGGGCGCCCGTATCCTTACAGGCGCCTGAGCCCATTCGGGCGCCTGTCTCCATTCGGGCGCCTAGGCCCAGTGAAGTACCTTCACTTGCAGATGACCAGTCCTTCGACCCTGCAACTAAGGTTAGTCCCAAAACATAACAAACATTGGTTACAGCCGTAGCTATCTTGGTTCTGATTTCGGGTCTCCCAAATGGAACCCTAGGTCGAACCGACACCTACTATTCCCTCGACGGGGAACGTGTGCTCACCTACTCCTCTCAAGAGAGTTTATCTTTTGCCAACCGGCTCCTCCGGTTAGACTTTTGCCTGATCCCCCTGACTAGGTCTTCATGCCCAACTTCCGGTCAGGTCTTCGGTGCTCAGCCCCTTGCCAGGACTTCGTGCCCAGTCCTCAACCAGGACTTCTTTGTTTGATATCCGGTCAGGTCTTCTTGCCCAGTCCTTGACCAGGACTTCTTTTCCCAGCCCTTTGCCAGGACTTCTTGCCTAGTGTACCTAGGACTTCTTCCTGCACACTCAGTGAACAAGTTAGATCACAATAACATCTTAACTTCTGAATCCTTTGCCATTATCAAAACCCAGGTTTGACTTAGGTGCTGCCTGCACCAACAATCTCCCCCTTTTTGATTTATGGCAATATGGTTCAAAAAGTTAAGTTAATGAAGCAAGTAAATAAGTACGTAATTTCCTCCCCTGGAAGAAATTCTCCCCCTAAGTTTTTCAACAGTACGTGGGGTTTTTGAAAACATTTCTAAGTCCTTGTCTATCATAAAATGAAAATTTTTTCAGGTTTTCAACACTTAGAAAATTTTCAAAAAGAGATTTTAGAAAAATTTTCCAAAATATTCTTGAGTTGGGCACTTAGAAAATTTTTCAAAACATTTAGTTTTTGCACTTAGAAAATTTTCTAAAATGATTCTGGAGTTTTAACACTTAGAAAATTTTCAAGCAGAATTTTACAATTTTAATACTTAGAAAATTTTCAAAAAGAATTTTGAATTAAGTACTTAAAAAATTTTCAAAAAGAATTTTGAATTTTTAACACTTAGAAAATTTTCCAAAATAATTTTGAAGTTAGAAAATTTTCCAAAATGATTTTGAATTACTTTACTTTTTGAAAAAGGAGATAAAATTTTTGAAAAAAATTTAATTTGGAAAATTTTAAATTTTAAAACCTTCTTTTCTCTCCTTTTTCAATCTCTCCCCCTTTGCCATATATCAAAAAAATATAGCAAAAAAACTGAGTAATAAAAGTAAGGTGATGTATTGAACCAATTCTAAGTATAAACTAGACCAAATCAAATTAGATTTTCTCTTTCGGGTCCTATCTAACCCAATTAGCTACTTACTAGCTGTTATAAGCAGTAGCTTTTGCTAGGGTTAGTCAAGTTAAGTGATCTGATCAAGTTAGATTTTCTAAGCTTGACACTTAACCTGATTACTGTTTAATTGGTATTTATTGCCCCAATTACTGCAGATGCACTGACTTAAAGCATCTTGAATCAAGGCATAGACCTAAGCATCTCAACCCAGTCTAGGTTATCAATCAAAAGTACCTTACGGTGCTTGTGATATGCTGACTTCTAGATCTATAGGTACATGCAGTTCTAGGTTAGGGCCTAAGCTAAGTCCATTTGCGAAAAAGCCCTAGTTTTGAAGGGGGTAAGTTTTAAAAAAAAACTAAGTCAGGAAATCATTTTGAATTTCAAGAAAAATGATTTTTCAAATTAAATAAGAAATAAAACAGTTTTTGAAAAGAAACATAAGTAGAGCAGTCCTATTCTACCAAGCATAACCCTAACTGCCTTCTTAGTCAGCTGAACTCAGACTCAGGTAAGGGTTTGGTGAAGATATTAGCTAAGTTTGACTTTGAGTCTTGATGGAACCCTAACTAGGTGTCACGAATGTGGGTCTCAAAATTTAGATATGTGTAAAGCTGGAAACCCTTTTTGCTATCAAAGAATGAAAACGTAGTAAAGGGGTCACAGGTCGTATTTTTCCTAGGGCTAGTTGAGGGTGTTTGATTCGAGCTCGAGTTTATGTGTCGTCAAATTATTTTGGGTTTCAGGTAAGAATTGGGTTTGGTTTCAATTGGAAATGGAATCGTAATGAAAATAAAGGTACTAATGAACTAAACAAGTGAATGCAATTAATAACTCAACCAATGGGCAAGTAAATCAACTAATGCAACTTTGCCAAATTCAGGAAATCAAAGCTGATATTAGATCGATCCTAGTGCTGATTGACACTATGCAGAGATTTGCCTAAGAAATT
This sequence comes from Boesenbergia rotunda, assembly GCA_024364735.1. NCBI lineage: Eukaryota > Viridiplantae > Streptophyta > Magnoliopsida > Zingiberales > Zingiberaceae > Boesenbergia > Boesenbergia rotunda. The sequence continues at coordinate 206,088 of JAGFNQ010005355.1, forward strand.
ACCACTTATGACCAACCAAATGCAAAACAATCCCTAAACAAACTGATACAAGGTCAGTGCCAAAACTTCCCTTGACCCAAGTGCAGAAATGCAAGCTTAACTTGCTGAAAAGAAGATTTCAATTCAAAACCGAGCTGACTACGAAGAAAGCTGATTTCAAGCTTAAAAACACACTAAAAGGTTTGTTTAATTCAGGAATTTCAACCAACCCAACCGTATGCAACCAAGTTGTAATCAGTGGCTGAAACTTTACTTAACACAAACTTCACTTAATGCAGGGAAGAAAAGCAACATATGTGCTGAAATCTGAGACACAAATTCAGAATCCATCAGCTGAGAACTGCAGAAATGAATTCAATTGCAGATATGGGAATCGAATTGCAGTAATGAAGACTAATTTGCAGAAATGGAGACTTAACTGCAGAATTGGAAATTCAGCAATCAGCTGACGCAAAATACAGAAATTGAGGCTGAATACTTTGTGAATGAAACTAGCTATAAAATAGATTAGAAGAAAAACTAGACTTGCTTGATACAAAAATTCCGGAACTGAAAACAAGAGCTGATACGCAAAAACTGATGCTAATTCGGAAACATTTTAATGCCAGAAATGAATGAAGCACTTCAGTGATCCAATGCAGAAATAAACTACTATGTAGAAATGGAACTGAGAAGTGCGGGAATTCAGAATCAATTCAATGGCAGAAACAAGATAGAACAATCCAAATTCAAGAGCACTTTTTTTAATGTTCAGGTAGGATGAAGAAACACTAATGTATACTTGACACGAATTCAGAAACTGCAAGTTAAACAGGCAGAATTGACAGTAATACGTAAATGGAAAAACTGATACGCAGCATGTGCAGGAAATGCAGAAATACCAAGCTGAACTAAACTCAGAAATGAAGCTAAAGGTAAAACGAACTTAGGTCAACTAAATTAATACACTAAATGTGATCTCTAACTTCAAGAACTAAGGCTAGGCAATAACTGATATCAAAATAAGCTAAAGAATTCAGAAACTAAAGTGAATTTGCAGAATTAGAGCTGATACGCAAGCTAAAACTGGAAGCATGAACTGATACGCAAAGAGGAAAACAAGAAATAAACTGAATTTAAAGGTAACTAATCATTAACAAGCAATCTAACTAATTAGGACACTGAATTTAAAGCTAACAACTGAGGGAACAATTCAGAAAATGAAATTAAACAGCTGATACAGAAATTTCAGAAATGAAACACTTGCAGAAATCGAAATTACAACAAAAGAACTGAAATTAACTAAGGAAACTACTCCTCAATCCCTTCCCTAGCTCAAGAACTCCTTGTTCGTCACACAAGGGCAAGCCTCGAACCCGTAAGCTCCACAAACCATCGAGAATCAGTCTTTGCGAATCAAATCTGAACTCAACTTGCTCAATCTGAAATTCCCATTCGATTCCTTCAATTCAGCTGCGTCCAAGTGCGCTGGTGATTTAGGGATGGTCAGAACACTCTAGGGAACCCCTCTAGCTAGCTCCGGTGGACGGAAATTGAGCGCAACTGAGATCAAAGGCAGCAAATAGCAGAGCTGTGGAAACCTCACTCAGCTCTGTTTCTTGGGCAATTAAGAGCTGGAAACTTCACTAAAACCTCATCCCGATGATCCAGAACTCGATCTAACAAAGGAATGGAGTGGTCGCGCCCCGGAAATGAAGAAAAACTTGAAGAAAATGAAAAACTATCGAAGACGAAGGTGTTTGCGGCGAAGATGCGACACTGTGCAACCTGGGGAGAATTTGATTAAATACTAAGGAATGAACGGCTGAGATTGTTTTGGATGAATCCAATGGTCGAATCTTCTCCAATCTGGACCAAACTTTGATGATGTTGATCAAGGGTCAGGATTAGCCTCAGGGTAGCTCGGATCTTCTAGATTTGCAATGGATGGCCCAGATCAACCTGATCTTTGGATGGACAGTCTAGAGCCCTCTGAGCTTGATCCAACGGTTAAATGATCTCTGATTGGGATGAAAATCTCAGATCTTAACCTCAATGCTTGATCAGCCCTAACCCTAGCTCGGATTTCCTCAGATGGTCCCAGATGGCTCAGATCTAGCCGTTTTTGAATCGGACGGCTCAGATTTGTCTGAAGCTTGATCACTCGATCCGGGTCCACTTCCGACTCAAATTTGACCCAGCATAACCTAGGTCCATGATCCTTTCATGCCTACAAAAATAGATCAAAAATTTAGTGGCCAAATAATTCAAATGTGTAAAGATTTGCAATTAAGTCCAAAATAACAATAAGTCCTAGAACCTAGGGTAAATTCACAATTAAGCAAATAAAATATGGGTCAAACTTGGATTTTAGCAACTAAAATAATCAACAAAATGATATCTATCAAGTCTACATGCTTAAGGACTATTTCTCCCCCGTTATCACTCCTAAGTCTTTTGATTTTGGTATCATTTTGATTCTCAATTACCTTACATAGGTCAATGAATAGATTTAGGGTTTCATCCTTAGTTTTTAGGAACCTCACCCAAGTAAACCTAGAGTAGTCATCGATTATGACTAAGCAGTACCGGTTTCCGCTTTGTGACTTGGCTCCATGTGAATCAAATAGGTCAAGGTGCAGGAGCTCAAGTGTGGTTTGAGTTAGATCTGATTGAACTTGTTTGTGATTAGACCTGGTTTGTTTACCTTGGTTACATGAGTCGCATATCATGTTTTCATGGTTCTTAATTTTCAGTATTCCTCTAATTAAACCAAGTTAGGTGATTTTCGAAATTAATATAACATTTGTATGACCTAATCTCCTATGCCAGAGGTTGGATTCTTCTAATTGAGTTAAGAGGCATTTAGGTACTAAGGGTAGACTTATAGTATAAACATTATTTTTCCTAGTGCCCTTAAGCATGACTTCTGAGTCTTGCAGATTTTTAATCAGGCAATCAGAGTTGGTAAAGGTAACTACATAGCCAGTATCACATAATTGACTTATACTAAGTAAATTAAATTTAAAGTTCTCAACCAAGAGTACCTTTTTAATCACAAAATCTGATTTGAGTTCAATGTTACCTGACCCAATGACTTTGAGTGTAGCATTGTTGCCAAATGCTACTGAGCCTAGGTTCTTGAACTTGAGTTTGGTGAATTTCAATTTGTCTCCAGTCATGTGTCTGGAGCATCCGCTATCCAACATCCATTGGTCCAAATCTTTATGTTCCTACACATAAAGTCTTTATTGATTTGGATCCAATTAGACTTAAGGATAGCTTAAATTGATTTTCACAACCTAGTCTGTCTCACCCAATCTATAGTTATCAATCACGTTAACCTTATGGGTTTTGTGAGATAGGTTTTAATAGAAGTAAGGATTTTATTTTGAAAAACATGATTAACTTTGAAAAGTTGAATTAACTTTAAAGACAATGCTTTAAATTTATTTTTGAAAAAAAATAGTTGAATTTAAGATTAATTGAAATTTGTGATAGATTCAAATCTGACAATAGTAAAGTGAATTTGGTTTTCAATAATCGGCTTCCAGGTCTTGGCGAGGCACTAGGCCTTCATTGGTCGTAGCCTTATTGGATTATCAACCCTTTCCTTGACAAAGCCTTTTATTGAAAATTCATTTTCAAGTTACTTCTTGAAAGATTTTGGTCTAACTAATTTGGGTCTTGGATCGGTAGCTTCGGCTAGTTCCGCCAAAATGGCTTCCCTAACGTATTATCTGTTGGTGCAGAATGCACCCAAGTCAAACCTGTGTTTTGATATTGGCAAAAGGGTTCAAAAGTTAAGGGTTAGTTGTTGTCTAACAAGTTTCTTGAGTGTACAGGAAAAGCCCTAGCGAAGGAATGCTAGGCACTGGCAAAGGAATGCCAGCCAGAAGAAAAGCCCTAGCGAAGGACTGCTAGGCTCTGGCGAAGGACTGCCAGAATGGACAAACCCTAGCGAAGGAATGCTAGGTACTGGCAAAGGGCTGCCAGAAGAAAAGACCTAGCGAAGGACTGCTAGGCACCAAGCGAAGGGCTGCGTGGTACTCAAGACCTGGCGAAGGGCTGCCGGGCAAAAGTCCAACTAGAGGAGCCGGTTGGCACCAGGTAAATTCTCCCAAGAGGAGTAGGTGAGGACGCGTTCCCCTTGAGGGAACATTAGGCGTCGGTTCGACCTAGGGCTCCATTTTAGAGACCAAAGTCAGAACCAAGACAGCTGAGGCTGTATATATTAAAATAAATATTTGTTTTATTGTGTTTTGGACTAACCTTGGAAGCAGGACCGAAGGAACGTGTGTCTGCAGCTCCGAATGCCTCAAAGGGAAGAGGCAACTGCTGACCAGGGCGCCCGGAGTGTCCCGGGCGCCCCCAAGGTGAACACAAAACACAAAGAAAGCAAATGAACCTCGACAGTACATTCTGAGGGCGCCCCCGCTGTCCCGGGCGCCCCCATGGCAAACAAACTGAAGAGTTAAGCTGCTGCCGCGTCTACACTGCGCACCCAGGGCGCCCCCGCTGTCCCGGGCGCCCCCAGCCACTCTTACGCAGGAGACTTCAGCGCTGCGGATAAGAGTTGGCCGAGTCAACAAGGGCGCCCCCAGCGTCCAGGGCGCCCCCGTCAAGACCTTATCCCGAGGTTCAAGGGATAAGTCGTTGACTGCGCCTTGTGTGGATCTGCTGCCACGTGGGGGGGCGGCCCCGTCGACCAGGGCGCCCCCAGGCACTATAAAAAGGGCCCTAGACCCTTCTCTTCAATACACTGCTTTCATTCAACGCATCCAAACGCTCTGACGACCGCGCTCTGCTCCGGAAACTTCCCGACTCAAGAATGAATCGCCGTCAACCTCCCACTGCACCGAAACTCGATCTACACCGGGAGTTGGTAAAATAAAGTGTATATTTCTATTTACAGTAATTTTGTAATCTCACTCTGTAACCATTTTGCGCACTATAGAATTGCCAAAAGTAAACGGTCAACGACCGTGGGCCTTGGAGTAGGAGTCGACCCAGGCTCCGAACCAAGTAAAACCTTGGTGTTTGCGTTGTTTGACTTTATTCCGCCGCGCACTTACTCTTTCTGTTAAATCCGAATATTTTTCGATATTCACCCCCCCTCTATCGGTCTTTCTCGATCCAACAAGTGGCATCAGAGCGGGGAATTCAAACTTGGTGCAACCACCAGTTTGAAAATTTTCGGATTTCTTTCGTTTTCTCTCTCATTTTTTTTTTAAATATTTTCGTTCGAGTTTTTCTTTCAAGGTTGGTGCAACACCCCTTGAAATTTGTTTTTTTTTCCCGCACTACTAATCCAAGACCAAGTCTTGGAATAGTTGTTTTTGTTGTTTGCTATTTCAGTAACAAATGACCATCCAAGAAGGTTTTAGCACCGCCAGACCTCCACTTTTTAGTGGAGAAGACTTTCCTTACTGGAAAAGTCGAATGGAGGTCCACCTGAAAACTCAGGTGGATATGTGGATAATCATCCAGTCTGGACTGATGATTCCCACAAATGCTGAAGGCGTACCACAAAACTACTCAGAGTGGGACACTGCCCTTAAACGCAAGATTGAAGCTGACGCCAAAGCAACTCAGACCCTTCAATGCGGACTGACAAAAGAGGAGCTGAACCGCGTAGGCCCATTCAACAGTGCCAAGGAGCTATGGGCTAAACTGATCGAGCTCCACGAAGGAACTTCAGATACGAGGATCAGCAAACGGGATCTGCTACTGAACAAGCTCTTCACCATCAGAATGGCAGATAACGAGACAGCAGCTCAGCTCCATGCCAGAATCCAGGAATTGATGAACGGTCTTCACGCAATAGGTCACCAGGTTCAAAACCGTGATCTTATAAGGTATGCCCTAAACGCATTCCCTAGGACCACCTTGTGGGCATCTATGGTAGATGCATACAAGGTCTCTAGGGATCTTTCAAAAATTAAGCTAGATGAGTTATTTTCTGAACTTGAACTGCATGAACAGACTAACTGCAATTTGGTCGAGAAAAGTATAGCTTTCTTTGCAGGGAAAACAGGAAAGACGACCAAGAAGCAAACTCAAGTTGAACCCAAATCTACCTCAGATTCAGAAACAGAAGATCAAGAAGAAGATCAATCTGAACTGGTCCGGCTAGCTCGAAGCTACTACAAAAAGTTGAAGAACCAAACCAACACACGGAGAACAAGCCGAAGAAAGGACGGACAAGCTGAACCGGCAACTGACAAACACAAGCCCAACGTAACCTGCTACGAATGCAAGAAGAAGGGCCACTACAAGACTGAATGTCCAAGCCTAAAGGAGTCCAAAAAGACCAGAAAGAAGAAGGCACTCCAAGCAACCTGGGACGAGTCTTCCTCAGAAGGAGAAGAAGAAGCACCCCAGTCCAATCTTCTAGCCCTGGCCGCTTCGGATCAAATCGAGACTGACTCAGACTCGGACCAGGACGACGGCAAGCTGACCTTCTCCGACAACGGCGAAATAAGGGTAACGGGTTTTTCAAAATTGTAATTGAATTCGCTTATTTCCTATCTATCCCGAGATTTGGCGAAAGCCAAACTCCGAATCGAGTCCCTCCGACAGGAAGTAAAATTCCTGAAAGAGGAAGCTGATTCTAAGGCCTTAACTGAGAAACTTCAGGAAGGAACCCCTGATCAAGTTGAAAAACTTGAATCAGAGAATTCCTCCCTGAAAACTCAAGTTAAAGACTTAAGAACAGCCTTAGAACGATTCACTTCTGGTTCCAAGAACCTTGATATGATTCTTGGAAAACAGAAGTCTGTTCTAAACCGATCCGGACTTGGCTATAGAACCAAATCTCGGCAGAGATCTTACTTTGCTGTACTGAACCAGTCAAGACCTAAGGTTCAGGCATGGGTGCCAAAACTGTGCCTGACTAAACCAATTGGTTCAAATCAATTTTGGATCCCCAAGGACAAGATTCACATCTTGCCTATCCCATACAGAGGCTTTAGTCCAGGGGGAGCCAAAATCAAAACAATTTTTATAATTAGATAATTTTTTTTGCTTGATTGCTTGGTTATTTAATTTTCTGCAATCTGCCATGCTTAGATTTAGGGATACTTAGATTTAAGGACTTAACTACTTGAAACTTGAAAACATAGTATTGGGAGGAGGTGAGATGATAGTACGTTGGGGAAACCAACTCTAATAAGATCAAGTCTACTTGGTCTCTTTAGACTGGTGAAACCAGCCGAAGCTACCGATCCAAGACCCAAGCTAGTTAGACCAGAAAATGACCTAATTTAATTTGAAAATAAAATTTCATTAAAAGGCTTTGTCAAGGAAAGGGTGGATGATCCCATAAGGCTACGGCCAAAGAAGGCCTAGTGCCTCGCCAAGACCTGGAAGCCAATTTCTGAAATTCAAATTCAAATTATCTTTTGTCAAATTCGAATCTAACTCAAATTTCAAATAATTATAGATTCTAACCTGATTTCAAAATTTCTATTGTTCAAACTTACTCTCTTTTTGAAAAACACTTAATCTGTTTTCAAAATTTCTGTTTTTTAAATCTGTTTTCAAAAATAAAGAACTTTTTCGAAAATAATTTTTACCCTCAAACCTGTCTCACAAAAACCTTAAGGTTAACGTGATTGAAAACCCTAGACTGGGGTGAGACAGACTAGGAAGTGAAACTCAATTTAAGCTATCCCTAACTTAAATTGGATCCAAATCATCAAAAATTCTTTATGTGTAGGAACATAAAGATTTGGACCAATGGATGTTAGATAGCGGGTGCTCCAGACATATGACTGGGGACAAATTGAAGTTCACCAAACTCAAGTTCAAAAACCTGGGCTCAGTGGCATTTGGTAACAATGCTACACTCAAGGTAATTGGGTCAGGTAATATTGAACTTAAATCCAATTTCATTATTAAGAAAGTTCTATTAGTGGAAAACTTCAATTTTAACTTACTTAGCATAAGTCAGTTATGTGATTCTGGTTATTTAGTTACTTTCAACAATTCTAATTGCTTGATTAGAAATGCACAAGACTCAGAAATCATGCTTAAGGGCACTAGGAAAAACAATGTATTACACTATAAATCTTCCCCTTATACCCAAATGCATGTTAACACAATTAGAACAATCAAAACTCTGGCATAGGAGATTAGGTCATACCAATCTAAGAACTATCTCAAAAATTACCCAACTTGGCTTAATCAAAGGTGTCCCCAAAATTAAGAATAATGAAAACCTAATATGTGAATCTTGTAATCAAGGCAAACAAACCAAGTCTAGTCACAAATTGATCCAATCTGATCAAACCCAAACCACACTTGAGCTCCTACACCTTGACCTATTTGATTCACATGGAGCCAAGTCACTAAGTGGAAACCGATACTGCTTAGTGATAATTGATGACTACTCTAGGTTCACCTGGGTCAGGTTTCTAAAGACCAAAGATGAAACCCTGAACCTATTTAACAACTTTTGTAAATTGATTGAAAATCAAAATGATACCAAAATCAAAAGACTTAGGTCTGACCACGGGGGAGAATTCGAGAATCAAAGATTCGAAGAATTCTGTAAAGTAAATGGATATAAACATGAATTTTCGTGTCCCAGAACTCCCCAACAAAATGGCATAGTAGAAAGAAAAAATAGAACCCTACAGGAAGCTGCTAGGGCTATGCTCAATGAATTTGACCTACCTAACCACTATTGGGCAGAAGCAATCAGCACAGCTTGCTATATCCAAAATAGGATTCTACCTAATAAAAGGATAAATAAAACACCCTATGAACTTTACTTAGAACAACTTTTCGAAAAACTTAGCAAAAAACCTTAGAGATTTCCCAACTTATTATCAAAACATGAAATCTTCTAAGTACTTAACTCACACCACCTATTTTTGAAAAATCTAGGGGGAGATTTCTTCCAGAGGGAGGGAATCTAACTTAGGATTTCAATTTCAACATTTTTTTCCTTAACTTTTTGAACTAGGTTGCCATATATCAAAAAGGGGGAGATTGTTGGTGCAGAATGCACCCAAGTCAAACATGTGTTTTGATATTGGCAAAAGGGTTCAAAAGTTAAGGGTTAGTTGTTGTCTAACAAGTTCTTGAGTGTACAGGAAAAGCCCTAGCGAAGGAATGCTAGGCACTGGCAAAGGAATGCCAGCCAGAAGAAAAGCCCTAGCGAAGGACTGCTAGGCTCTGGCGAAGGACTGCCAGAATGGACAAACCCTAGCGAAGGAATGCTAGGTACTGGCAAAGGGCTGCCAGAAGAAAAGACCTAGCGAAGGACTGCTAGGCACCAAGCGAAGGGCTGCGTGGAACTCAAGACCTGGCGAAGGGCTGCCGGGCAAAAGTCCAACTGGAGGAGCCGGTTGGCACCAGGTAAATTCTCCCGAGAGGAGTAGGTGAGGACGCGTTCCCCTTGAGGGAACATTAGGCGTCGGTTCGACCTAGGACTCCATTTTGGAGACCAAAGTCAGAACCAAGACAGCTGAGGCTGTATAAATTAAATTAAATATTTGTTTTATTGTGTTTTGGACTAACCCTGGAAGCAGGACCGAAGGAACGTGTGTCTGCAGCTCAGAATGCCTCAAAGGGAAGAGGCAACTGCTGACCAGGGCGCCCGGAGTGTCCCGGGCGCCCCCAAGGTGAACACAAAATACAAAGAAAGCAAATGAACCTCGACAGTACATTCTGAGGGCGCCCCCGCTGTCCCGGGCGCCCCCATGGCAAACAAACTGAAGAGTTAAGCTGCTGTCGCGTCTGCACTGCGCACCCAGGGCGCCCTCGCTGTCCCGGGCGCCCCCAGCGCCCAGGGCGCCCCCAGCGCCCAGGGCGCCCCCAGCCACTCTTACGCAGGAGACTTCAGCGCTGCGGATAAGAGTTGGCCGAGTCAACAAGGGCGCCCCCAGCGTCCAGGGCGCCCCCGTCAAGACCTTATCCCGAGGTTCAAGGGATAAGTCGTTGACTGCGCCTTGTGTGGATCTGCTGCCACGTGGGGGGGGGGGCGCCCCCGTCGACCAGGGCGCCCCCAGGCACTATAAAAAGGGCCCTAGACCCTTCTCTTCAATACACTACTTTCATTCAACGCATCCAAACGCTCTGACGACCGCGCTCTGCTCCGGAAACTTCCCGACTCAAGAACGAAGCGCCGTCAACCTCCCATTGCACCGAAACTCGATCTACACCGGGAGTTGGTAAAACAAAGTGTATATTTCTATTTACAGTAATTTTGTAATCTCACTCTGTAATCGTTTTGCGCACTATAGAATTGCCAAAAGTAAACGGTCAACGACCGTGGGCCTTGGAGTAGGAGTCGACCCAGGCTCCGAACCAAGTAAAACCTTGGTGTTTGCGTTGTTTGACTTTATTCTGCCGCGTACTTACTCTTTCTGTTAAATCCGAACATTTTCCGATATTCACCCCCCCTCTATCGGTCTTTCTCGATCCAACATTATCATCTCACCTCCACCCAATACTATGTTATTCAAATTTCAGTTAATCGTTTTAGTCCTTAGTCTAATCAGTCTTAGGTCTAAGCTTGATAATTTGCAGAAATAAATAAACAATCAAGCATGGAAAAGAAATTTTTTTTATCTAATTATAACAATTGTTTTTTAAATTGGCTCCCCCTGGACTAAAGCCACGATAATGATTAGGCAAGATATGAATCTTGTCCTTGGGGATCCAATACTGGTTTGGTCCAGCTTGGTTGTTCAAGCATAGTTTGGGTACCCATGCTTGAATTTTGGGTCTAGATTGGTTCAATACAGCATAGTATGATCGTTGTCTCGACTTGGTTCGATACCCTAACTCGAATCGATTTAGAACGGACTTCTGTTTTCCAAGGATCATGTCAAGACCCTTGGAACCCGAAGTAAATTGTTCTAAATCCGCTCTAAGGTCCTTGATGTGAGTTTTCAAGGAGGAGTTCTCTTTCTCAAGCTTTTCGACTTGAGTAGAGGTTCCTTCTTGAACCTTCTCGGTCAAGGATCTAGAGTCAGCTCCCTCTTTCAGGAGTTTTACTTCCTGTCGGAGGGACTCGACTCGGATTTTGGCTTTCGCCAAGTTACGAGATAAGTAAGCAATTAACTTTGATAATTCAACTTCAGAATAACCACTTACTGTTATTTTGCCGTTCTCCGAAATTGTAAGCCTTCCGTCGTCCGGCTCCGATTCCGATCCGGTGTCGATGTCTTCCGAAGCGGTCAAGGTGAGAAGGTTTGATTGTGTGGCCTCTTCTTCTTTTTCGGAGGAAGATTCGTCCCACGTGGCTTGAAGAGCCTTCTTCCTTCGAGTCTTCTTGGTTTCCTTTAGATTAGGGCACTCCGATTTGTAGTGTCCCTTCTTGTTGGTCTGATGCTTCAGCTCCTTGTAGTAGTCCCGGGCTAGCCGAACCAACTTGGGTCGATCCCCTTCACTATCTTCTGAGTCTGAGTCTAAGTCAGACTCGAGTGTAGGTTGAGGCTTCTTCTTGGCTACCTTTCCTTGGGTCTTACTTGCAAGAAAAGCAATACCTTTCTCGGCTAAAGTGCAGTTAGTCTGCTCATGTAATTCTAATTCTGAAAATAATTCATCTAATTTAATTTTAGAAAGATCCCTAGAAACTTTGTAAGCATCTACCATAGATCCCCACAGAGTATTTCTTGGGAAAGCATTTAGGGTATACCTGATAAGGTCACGATTTTCTACCTTATGACCGATTGTGTGCAAGTCGTTCATCAACTCCTGGATTCTGGCATGGAGCTGTGCTGCTGACTCACCGTCATTCATCTTTATAGTGTAGAGTTTATTCAGCAGTAGATCCCTTTTGCTGATTCTGGTGATGGAGGTGCCTTCATGCAGTTCAATTAGTTTCCTCCAGAGTTTTTTAACACTGTTGAAGGGTCCCACCAGGTTCAGTTCTTCCTTGGTTAATCCACACTGCAACGCTTGAGTTGACTTTGAATCAGCCTCGATCTTTTTCTTTAGCGAGGCGTCCCATTCTGCGTAGTGTTGTGCCACTCCTTCAGCATTCTTGGGGATTTCAAGGCCAGATTGGATAATAATCCACATATCCACCTGAGTTTTCAGGTGGACTTCCATCCGACTCTTCCAGTAGGAGAAATCTTCTCCACTGAAGAGTGGTGGTTTGGTTGTGCTGAAACCCTCTTGCATGGCCATAATAATTTTCTGAAAAAATAGAAACAAAGAAACTCTATCCCAAGACTTGGTCTTGGATTAGTAGTGCGGAAGAAAGAAATTAGTTAAAAAAAACACGATCGAGTGGTGTTGCACCAACCTCGATTAACGAGACAAAAATTCAAAAAAGAAAAATAAAATTATTATGAAAAATCCGAAAAAACTCTCAAATTGGTGGTTGCACCAAATTGGAGCCACCCGCTCTGATACCACTTGTTGGATCGAAGAAAACGATTGGGGGGGGTGAATATCATTACGAAAATTTTTCGGACAGTTAAAGAATATACGCAGCGGAAAGAAATTAAGTACATAATAACACAAGTCTATTTTTTACTTGGTTCGGAGTCGCGGTCGGCTCCTACTCCAAGGCCCACGGTCCTTGACCGTTTACTTTGGGCAATTCTATATTTGGAAAGATTTTTACAGATTCAAAGTACAGATATAGAATTTGAAGAACTAAATTACACACTTTCGCAAATTAAAACTTTACCAATGCCCGAGAAGGATTGAATTCCGGAGCAGAGGGTCGTCGACGGTGTTGAAATCTCGAAATGGAAGTTTGCCGGGGTGCAGTGCTTGAGTGAAAGTATTTGGAGCGTTGAAAAGAATTGATATTGAAGCCTTGGGGGTGAGCCCCCTTTTATAGTGCTCATACGGGCGACTGTGACGTTGGGGGCGCCTGACACGTGGTCTTCTCAACGAGAATCCTTATCCGCGGGCTCGGTCAGCACTTATCCTCTCCCACTTGGGCGCCTGAGCTGATGGGGGCGCCCGTGACCTCACGGGCGCCTGATCCGGCTTGGTCCAGAGGCTTCGTGTTTATGTTTTGGGTTTTGCCTTCACTCTTGGGCGCCCGTATCCTTACGGGCGCCTGAGCCCATTCGGGCGCCTGTCTCCATTCGGGCGCCTAGGCCCAGTGAAGTATCTTCACTTGCAGACGACCAGTCCTTCGACCCTGTAACTAATGTTAGTCCCAAAACATAACAAACATTGGTTACAGCCGTAGCTGTCTTGGTTCTGACTTCGGGTCTCCCAAATGGATCCCTAGGTCGAACCGATGCCTACTGTTCCCTCGACGGGGAACGCGTCCTCAACTACTCCTCTCAGGAGAGTTTACCTTTTGCCAACCGGCTCCTCGGTTGGACTTTTACCCGATCCCCCTGACCAAGTCTTGGTGCCCAACTTTCGGTCAGGTCTTTTTGCCCAACTTCCGGTCAGGTCTTCGGTGCCCAGCCCCTTGCCAGGACTTCGTGCCCAGTCCTCGACCAGGACTTCTTTGCCCGATATCCGGTCAGGTCTTCTTGCCCAGTCCTTGTCCAGGACTTCTTTGCCCAGCCCTTTGCCAAGACTTCTTTCCTAGTGTACCTAGGACTTCTTCCTGCACACTCAGTGAACAAGTTAGATCACAATAACATCTTAACTTCTGAATCCTTTGCCATTATCAAAACCCAGGTTTGACTTAGGTGCTGCTGGCACCAACAGTTTCATAGTGAAATCTGTGATCGTTGGTGTGGACCCTTGGATTAGTCACCTCAAGGAGGTGGAGACCAAGTAAACCAAAGTGTTAGCATTGGATTTGGAGGTGTTTGGCTTCTATTTTCTGCTGTGAAGAAGAAAAACCAACTGAAGCGAGCTATTCACCCCCCTCTAGCTCTACCGGTCCTCAACATGAAGTGGACCTCCTGCTATCCATGCATCGAGCAAAATCAGAGTCTGAATAACCAATCACTTTCAGGTGATCTGACCTCTGATACGTGAGTGTGTATCCTTTAGTTCTTTGTAAATATTGCATCACTCTTTTAACTGTTTTTCAATGTGACGATCTTGGATTTCTAATATATCTATTTAACATCCCAACTATAAATGATATATTTGGTCGAGTATAAATTTGTGTATACATGAGACTTCCCACTATTGATGCATATGAGAATTGTTTCATTTCCTTTTGTTTAAGTTCAAGTTGTGGACACTGTTGTAAGCTGAACTTGTCACCTCTTGACATAGGTGTGTTACCAAGTGTACAGTTCTGCATGTCATACCTTATTAGCACCTTCTCAATGTAAGCCTGTTGTGAAAGTCCAAGAATGCCTCTTGAACGTTCACGACAGATCTGAATGCCTAGAATAAAAGATGCTTCATCAAAATCTTTCATTTCGAATTTACCAGATAGAAATGACTTTGTTTAATACAGTAGATCCTTATCATTGCTTGCAAACAATATATCATCCATGTACAGAATAAGTATAACAAATTTACTCCAATTGAACTTTGTTGCGGCAATCGACCCAAGTATGATCTTGAGGATCATGGTTTTGATGTGTGTGGTCAATATGATTAAGTTAGGGTTTGTTGTTGGACTAATATGTGTATGTGAGTGTGCAGGTTTATAGGTACACATAGACTTGGTTGATGTCTTCAGGTGAAGGGTGGCTTAGAGGCAAGCTGGAGGCTTGTGTGCGCACCTGAGGGACCATGGATAGCAGGGACGATGAGCCACAGGATGCAGACTTCGAGGCGTATGTGAAGGATGGCATGGAGGCAAGTTAGAGGCTTGTGTGCACATCTAAGGGACGAGGGCCGAAGTTGAAGAGGGCGTGAAGGCAACAGTCGAGGCTGCTGGTGAAGAGTTGACCAGGTCGTGAGGGTCCGAGTGTGAGTGATTGTACTCGGGGACTAAGCCGGGAGGGTTCGAGTGCGGAGAGAAATGTACTCGGGAAGGGTATCCCTAGGCTTAGGGAAGGACCAGTCGACTGCCCCAGGGGCAGTCGATTAGTAATGGCTGGTGATTCAAACGTTGGCTATAACGGTTGAATTTGAGTGGGACCAGTTGACTGCCCCGACTGGTAGCGGCCATTTAGTACTCGATCTCTATTTAAAGGAGCTCGTTTAAGGCTACTGTTTCTTGGCGAAATCTGCTTGGATAGAGTGGATTAGTAGCCTTTGTTGCTCAGATAGTGTCCAGAGGTTGTGGAGAGCTTTCTCTACCCACAAGGAACTACGAGATCTAGCCGGAGGTACTCCGGGGAATCATCCACCGACGGATTAGGGATCGCCCACCTTGCGGGCAGCCATGGAGTAGGAGTTTTTATCTTCGAACCACGTAAATAGGTGTGTTCTTTGTTGTTAGTTTTGTTTTTAGTTATTATTTCCGCTTGCGCACTAACATCGTAGGAAGAAGAAATCAAAAGTTGCTATTTATCCCCCTCTAGCATGACAATAACAATCTAACAAGTGGTATCAGAGCGAAGGACCGCTCTTGTGGGAATAACCGCCAAAGGAGCATAAGCCAGAGGAGAAAAATGATGGAAGACAAGTTGGGGGATGATATCAACACACCACCATCCTACGATCATGAAGACTTTGATTATTGGAAAACAAGGATGAGGACTTGGCTTGGAATGGAGTGGGAATGCATAATGGTGCTAGAAGAGCCCTTTGAAATTCCAAGAGACATGCACGGGAAGAAGCTTTAACCTAGATATTGGACCAAGAAGCAACAAGTTCAATCTAAGGCAAATGAGAAGGTAATGAGGATATTAATTGATATTTTACCTAAAAATGTGTTGAGTGGTGTAGGTAAATATGAAAATGCATATGAGCTATGGAACAAGATGGAAGAGTACCATAAGAACTCTACACAAGCCAAATTAGTGGAAGAGCCAAAGGAAATAAACTCAATGATCCAAGAAGATAAAGAAGAAGAAGAATTGCTCATCTCATCAAGTGAAGTGGAAGAAGAAAGTAAGAGGTCGTCCACTTCATCAAGGGAAGAGGAAGAGGAAGTGGTCACCACTGTTGGAAGCCGGATGGCTAGAGAGGGGGGGTGAATATAGCCAGACACTAAAACACTCATTCTTTGCAAGCTTCAGCGATCAGGGTTAGCAGCAGCGGAAACAAAACATATGCAGAGAAACAATCTTAACAGAAATACAGGAACAGAGAATACAAACCAAGGATCGCTAACAAGGATCGTTTATAAGGTTCGGGGATAACTTGCCCCTACTCCTTGGCGTGCCCGTCAGGTGGGCGATCCCTTGATCGTCGACAGATCAAGTCCCGGTGACCCGGATAAAACAGTGCCTCCTTCTTGGTGGAGAAACCTCTCCACAAGCGTCTCAATAGGATATAAGTTAAGCTCACGAGACTAAGGAGGAACCTCTCACAAGACAGTAGCAAGAAAGCTCAAGAGAGAAGCTACACAAGGAGCACAACCACAACAGCGAAACCCACAGCCACACTTGCTTGTTTTCCTGTTCGTTCTTGTCGCCTCCTCTGCTTCTCATCTTCCTCTTAAGCTCCTGCTTCATCACCAGGATCCATCAGCATCCCCTGAGCCAGCCTGAACCCACTGACCTCCCTGAGCACTCAGTCCATTGAAGACCTCCTCTCCAGCTGAGTCTCCGTCAGTCGCCAGCTGCTCCAGTTGCCGTTGAAACCTGAGAAGCATAAACAAACAAACCTGCTCCAAGGAAAGCCTCCCATTGACCCTCCTTGAGTGTTTGAATTACCTGCTATCACCTGTACACTCCAACAGAGGCTTAGCAAATCGATATCAAATGAAATCAGCAATTAGCAGAGAATCGGCAGTGAAAACAGACGCGATCAGAGTTTCTGACAGCGTATTTGAATTAAAGTTCTGCTCCTGATCGGTCACCAGACCGATCAGGAAGGACCCTGATCGGTCACCAGACCGATCCAGTATCTTCTGCACACTCCTGATGGGTCCCCAGACCAATCAGGCTATTTCCAGTGAGAAAACTTTAATCGTAGACATCAGATCCTAGGTCTTGGATCGGTCACCGGACCGTTCAGGAGCTGATCAGCGGGGGAACTCAACTCACTGTGTGCTCCCTGATCGGTCACCAGACCGATCAGGAGCTGTGCAGTGAGTGAAACGCATACTCCATGATCGGTCACCATACCGATCAGTCATCACTGGATCGGTCACCAGACCGATCCACGAAGGAGCACCGTGCCAACTTCCCTGATCGGTCACCAGACCGATCCAGACAAGCCTAAATGCACTCTAAGTCACGAGAACAAGCCTCTAGCCCTTCTCTGACTCGTGCCATGCCCAGCTTCACTCACTGGGACTTCAACCTAGCCCTCCAAGCTAGGACCTGGCTTCACTCACCAGGGTTTCGGTCACTCGGCTTCACTCACCGGGACCCGGCTTCACTCACCAGGATTTCAACCTAGCTTCACTCACTAAGATTTCAATCACCTGGCTTCACTCACCAGGACCCGACTTCACTCATCGGGATTTCCATCACCTGGCTTCACTCACCAGGACCGGCTTCACTCACCGAGATTTTCATCACCTGGCTTCACTCACCAGGACCCGGCTTCACTCACCGGGATTTCCTCCAACCTAGCCCTCCAGGCTAGGACCTGACCCTCCAAGCCAGGACTTTTTCACCTAACCCTCCAAGTTGGGACTTTTCACCTAACCCTCCAAGTTAGGACTTTTCACCTAGCCCTCCAAGCTAGGACTTTTCACCCAACCCTTCCGAATTAGGACTTTTCAACACCTAGCCCTCCAAGCTAGGATTTTCCAATCACTCCGTGCCTAATCCCCGATTAGGACTTAATCATAATCATAATCATCAACCTAAACTAAAATCGATGTCAACACCAAAACAACAATCAGGGTCAGACTGCATCAACAATCTCCCCCTTTTTGTTGTTTGACAATCCGATTTTAAGTTTAGGGATTCTCAATCAATTTTCTCAGATTCAGAATCATAGGGGAATCAGGATCCTCCCCTTACAATATAATCATCCTAAACTTACCAACCACACTCTCCCCCTTTGTCGAACATCGAAAAGGGTCTAGAGGGGCTGTTAAGTTTAATCATACTCCCCCTCAACCTGTAGGACCGGTGCCGTCGATAGAGGGGGGGGGTGAATATCGACCGTTCGAAATCTTTCGGAAATCTTCGTTCGTAAAACTATTCAGATCGTTAGTGCAGCGGAAGAATAAAAACAAAACGACCACAGGTACACAGAGGATTTTACTTGGTTCCCGACCCCCCAGGGTCAGTACATCCAAGGCCTATGCACGGGAACGTCCGTCCACTATTGGTCTCCTTTTCGGACTTTCCGGAGGCGGAGAAACTCGACTTACAGTGCAATATTACAATCAAAAATATGGAAAGTTAAAGTACAGTAATTAAAAAGCAAACCAACGATAAAAAGTATGAAGCTCGGCCGATCTGGACCTCCGAAGTGCCGCGCACCTCCTCCTGGAGCCTCCCGGTCGTAGAGCCTCGTTTCTAGCATGTTGTCGTCGGTCGGAATGATCAGAATCGCTCTAGAATGTTGTTTCTGAAGCTGAGGGGTCGAAGCCCCTTATATAGGCCTCCTGGGGGCGCCCCGGACGTTGGGGGCGCCCCGGAAGACTCGGTCAACACTTATCCTTGCGCCTACCTCGCCGCAGGGGATAAGATCTTTGACCAGGGTGCCCCGGATGCTCCGGGCGCCCCCGTGGAGGCTTATCCTGTGTTCTGGCTTCGAAACAGCAAAACAACTACTAATTAGGGCGCCCCGGACGCTCCGGGCGCCCCGGTTGACACCTGTCACCCTGCTTCACGAAAACTGCCATTTTACTACTGCCTGGGGGCGCCCCCCTTGCTGGGGGCGCCCTGGCTGCATGGGGGCACCCCCAACACTGGGGCAGCACCCTGCATTAACACTGCAAGGCTTGCTTTGTCTCCGGTTCTTGTTACCTGCAAGATACACAAGCACAAAGCATATATGCATATAATCTTAAGGACTTGGTTCAGACTTCGGATTTGCACGAAACCCTAGGTCGAACCGGCACGAGTTCCTATCCCCGAGAACTCGCCCTTCACCTACTCCTTTCAGGAGACGGTTGCCACCCAGTCCTTCGGATGGACTTTTGCTTAGCCTCCGATTACTCCGGATCTCGAGACGCTCGAACCCCGACCCGTCTCTACTCCTGTCCTTAGTCATCGCTCAGCTAAGTTGCTCAGTCCCTTGGACCAAGACTTCATTACCTAGCAGTCCTTCGCCAGGTGCCTAGCAGCCCTTCGCTAGGTCTTTGTTACCAAGCGGTCCTTTGCCTGGTGCCTAGCATCCCTTCGCTAGGTCTTCTATGCCTAGTAGTCTTTCACTAGGTGCCTAGCATCCCTTCGCTAGGTCTTAGGGTTACGATACCTAGCAGCCCTTCGCTAGGTGCCTAGCAGCCCTTCGCTAGGTCTTAGGGTTACGATACCTAGCAGCCCTTCGCTAAGTGCCTAGCAGCCCTTCGCTAGGACTTGGGGTTTCGATGCCTAGATTAACTAGGACTTTTCTTCAGCTAAGGTTACTTCTCTCTTACTCCCCTTTGTCTATTTAGTGTATCACTGACTTAAGTATATTGTCAAATATTAAAACACTTCAAGAGGAATATCATTGATGCAACTTGCACCAACACAACCAAGGGTCTCTCCCCAAACCCAAAATAATCAAAGGATAATTTTTGAATTGCATATGAGAGACATATACCATAAATGTATCATGGCAACAACGTATATGCATCATACGTCAATAAGTGTGAATTGCACATGAAACCATATACAGAATTATATCATGGTCAAACATGTATATGTTTCATGTGACAAGTAGGGAATGCATCTGTATCCGATACATAATCCTGAGTGGTCTCTGTGACCAATCAGGTTCGTTGATTACTTGATATAGAAATATTTCTTATTAGTCTGGGGAGCGATCAAATTTCAGAAAAATTCCTGAAACTCTGATACATTCCTGATCAGACTGTATTAACAATTTACATTCCACAATAGGGGTGTAGACTCTATTAATATTCGATATTTCAGAAACATTTCTGAAACACGACATCAAGAACAAGAGTCATGGCTCAACAAACCCTTTCTTATGAATTTGAACATTCCAACATAGGTTTGTATCAAATCACTATTAAGTACCAGGTTTGTACCACTTGAACAATTGTGTTTCAATTGTAATTGGTTTGTATCAGATTTGTTAGGAGTATGATCATTAAACTGATACAATTCGATGAGAAGAGATTGACTTGAGGAGGTTTTAAATCAATTTGGAACGATCTGGGAGTTCCTTGATCAGAGTTGGTCTGATCGGTCACTAGACCGATCAGAAGCACTCTTGATCGGTCGGTGGACCAATCAGGGATGATACAGAATGGTTTTTCAGTTTCAGAAACAAAATTTCAGAAACTATGAAATCAACTTTGTTTCGAATCTCAACAATTCCTAAACCCTGATTCAATTAGTTTTAACTCCTAACAGTGTTCCATTAAACCACATTCATGTTTCTTTAACCAAAGAAAACAACATGATTTGCATCTCTTTAACTAACATATATATTATCAAATCATGCAACATCTCAAATATATCTTGAGAGTAAAACTCATAAATACAAAGTTCAAAGAATGATTGCAGAAAACATGGTAAATTTGAAAGTGATCAACATATGATTAAATTTCAAAACATGCCTATATAACATTAGTATCAAGGTATGATCAGATTTCATGATACAAACAAAAGTATGATCAACCTTTCAAAAACATGCTTGTATCAAATTTGTATCAACTATGATCAATTTCTAAATTCTGATCAGTTCAAGGTATGTTTATAACATGTTTGTATCAAGATTCCAAGGTTTGCATACAACTATTTGAACATAAAATTCATAATCATGAATAGCATGGATGTATATTGCTATTTAGTAAGGATGGATTAATTACTTTCCTCTTTGTTTTGGGAACAAATCTGATCATGGTAGACCTTCAATACAAAAATAAATTGCACTTATGTATGATTACTTATGTTCCAAGTAGATTATGTTTATTCCAAACAACCTTGATAATCCAAGTTACTCTTAGATCTTTAACAACTAAGTGTTAGACATATGACACCCCGAACTTGATAATCCATTTAGTATTCGGCATATGAAACATATCAGGTTTGGACAAATGAGTCATAGACCTTAAGTTCATGTTCTTTGTCTAATCATGTATGGTGAAGTTTTCAGAGTGATTTTTGAATCAATACTAATTCATGTGTCCATACTTGTTCTTTAGCATGCATTCATGTTGTCTAACACATACAAGAAAATCATGGCATACTTGATCATGGAAGACCTTAAATACTAAAGTAGATTATACCATAACTAAGTACTTTAACACATGAATTTCATAAAAATCACTAGCCAAGGGATTATATTATTATGAGAACTAAAACAATAAAGCTCAAAGAATTTAATTCGATTTTCCATAACTAACAATGTGAATGACAATTCTTTTCCTTGGTCATGGGTTTGGAGCACCAAATATCAACCTCCCATGTTGATAGATGCTCCCCCTCAAATAATGCTTATACAATTCGAAATATGGAAGTTTTAGGTACCCAAATTTTGGGACCTAAACCGTCTACAATTGATGACTTTGGCACCCATGCCTTAGTCATTTTCTTCCTAACCTTTTGAACCCTAGAATCATTTGATGATCTACAATGAGTTCTTGACATTAAAGATATGACACTAGGTTCTTTAGGTTGGTAACCCAAACCAACCTTGTTGTACATCGTCCTTTGTGAGTTGAGTATCATATCTAATGTTTTAGAGCTTGTTGAAAACTTCTCAAGAACATTCTTGAGGTTTTCAACTTCGCTCTTCAAGTTCTTATTTTCATCCTTAAGGGATTTATCATGCAAATAATTAATGTCCTCAACCTTAGAGGATTTCAATTCTTTTACTTCCAACCTTAATGCTTTGACTTTGGCCTTAGATTTCTTAAGTATTTTTGTCAAGCACGCTATTGTTCTATAGCATTTGTCTAACTCCGGAGAGATTACCTCTTCATCATCCGAAGATGATGAAGGCGCGGTTGAGGAGCTTGAAGATTCATCACTGCTTCCTTCACTTGAATTCTCTACTGCCATGAAAGCAAAATGATGGAAGTTCTTCTCCTCCTCTTCATTCTTCTTCTCCTTTCTTTTGTTACCTGTCACACAAGCAAACCCTTTCTCTTTTGGGCTTGTGTTAGAGATCTCGTGTAGCTCCATCTCACAAAACAAATCCTCTAACTTAACAAAAGATAAGTCCTTGGAAACCTTATAAGCATTCACCATGGATGACCACAAAGTATTCCTAGGGAAGACTTTGAGTACATACCTCACTAGGTCTCTATTTTCTACCTTTTCATCAATGGAGTGGAGACCATTCAATACTTCTTTGAATCGACAATGAAGCATACTTACAGTTTCATTTTCTCCCATGGTGAGACTTTGGAGTTGGTTGAGAAGGAGGTCCTTCTTGGCTGTCCGGGATTCATGAGTTCCTTCATGGAGCTCAATAATCTTATTCCATAGATCTTTAGCACTTGTGAAAGGACCCACCTTGACCAACTGATCCTTGGTCATCCCACATTGCAAGGTGACGATAGCTTTGGCATTAGCTTCCCCCTTATTGACTTGCTCAGCCGACCAACTAGAAAACTCAAGCTCATTTCCCTCATGATCCTTTGGAGGGGAGAAACCCTCCTTCACTGAGAACCATATGCTCATGTTGGTTTTGAGGTAGAACTCCATCTTTGACCTCCAATATGGAAAATCAGTGCCGTCGAGGAATGGAGGTCTGTTTGTGCTGTAACCTTCTCCTCCCATAGCCATCTTGTGGTAAGCTCTCGGATGTTAAGCCGTGAACAGAGCCCCTTGCTCTGATACCACTTGTTGGAACCCGGATGGCTAGAGAGGGGGGAGGTGAATATAGCCAGACACTAAAACACTAGTTCTTTGCAAACTTCTGCGATCAGGGTTAGCAGCAGCGGAAACAAAACATATGCAGAGAAACAATCTTAACAGAAATGCAGGAACAGAGAATACAAACCAAGGATCGCTAACAAGGATCGTTTACAAGGTTCGGGGATAACTTGCCCCTACTCCTTGGCGTGCCCGTCAGGTGGGCGATCCCTTGATCGTCGACAGATCAAGCCCCGGTGACCCGGATAAAATAGCGCCTCCTTCTCGGTGGAGAAACCTCTCCACAAGCGTCTCAATAGGATACAAGTTAAGCTCACGAGACTAAGGAGGAACCTCTCACAAGACAGTAGCAAGAAAACTCAAGAGAGAAGCTACACAAGGAGCACAACCACAACAGCGAAACCCACAACCACACTTGCTTGTTTTCCTGTTCGTTCTTGTCGCCTCCTCTGCTTCTCATCTTCCTCTTAAGCTCCTGCTTCATCGCTAGGCTCCATCAGCATCCCCTGAGCCAGCCTGAACCCACTGACCTCCCTGAGCACTCAGTCCACTGATGACCTCCTCTCCAGCTGAGTCTCCGTCAGTCGCCAGCTGCTCCAGTTGCCGTTGAAACCTGAGAAGGAGAAACAAACAAACTTGCTCCAAGGAAAGCCTCCCATTGACCCTCCTTGAGTGTTTAAATCACCTGCTATCACCTGCACACTCCAACAGAGGCTTAGCAAATCGATATCAAATGAAATCAGCAAGTAGCAGAGAATCGACAGTGAAAACAGACGCGATCAGAGCTTCTGACAGCGTATTTGAATTAAAGTTCTGCTCCTGATCGGTCACCAGACCGATTAGGAAGGACCCTGATCGGTCACCAGACCGATCCAGCATCTTCTGCACACTCCTGATTGGTCCCCAGACCAATCAGGCTCCAGCCTGATCGGTCACCAGACCAATCAGGCTATTTCCAGTGAGAAAACATTAATCGTAGACATCAGATCCTAGGTCTTGGATCGGTCACCGGACCGTTCAGGAGCTGATCAGCGGGGGAACTCAACTCACTGTGTGCTCTCTGATCGGTCACCAGACCGATCAGGAGTTGTGCAGTGACTGAAACGCATACTCCCTGATCGGTCACCAGACCGATCAGTCATCACTGGATCGATCACCAGATCGATCCACGAAGGAGCACCGTGCCAACTTCCCTGATCGGTCACCAGACCGATCCAGGCAAGCCCAAATGCACTCTAAGTCACGAGAACAAGCCTCCAGCCCTTCTCTGACTCGTGCCATGCCCAGCTTCACTCACTGGGACTTCAACCTAGCCCTCCAAGCTAGGACCTGGCTTCACTCACCAGGGTTTCGGTCACCCGGCTTCACTCACCGGGACCCGGCTTCACTCACCAGGATTTCAACCTAGCTTCACTCACTAAGATTTCCATCACCTGGCTTCACTCACCAGGACCCGACTTCACTCGCCGAGATTTCCATCACCTGACTTCACTCACCAGGACCCGGCTTCACTCACCGGGATTTCCATCACCTGGCTTCACTCACCAGGACCCGGCTTCACTCACCGGGATTTCCATCACCTGACTTCACTCACCAGGACCCGACTTCACTCACCAGGACCTGGCTTCACTGACCACAATGTATTCCTTGGAAAAGCTTTTAGAAATAACCTTACTAGATCCCGGTTTTCTTCCTTGTCATTGATGGAGTGGAGGCCATTGAAGATCTCTTTGAATCTTCCATGGAGTTCACTTACCTTTTCATTTTCTTCCATGGACAGATTTTAGAGTTGACTGTGAAGGAAGTCCTTCTTGGCTATTCGGGTGTCTTGAGTTCCTTCGTGGAGCTTAATGATTTTGAAGATCTTTAGCACTTGTAAAAGGACCCACCTTGATCAACTCCTCCTTGGTCAACCCGCATTGCAAAGTGACCACCGCTTTAGCATTTGCTTCACTCTTTCTTATTTGCTCAGCCGACCAACTTGAGAAATCGAGATCTTTTCCTTCAACATCTCTTGGAGGGATGAAACCTTCTTTGACCGAGAACCATATGCTCATGTTTGTCTTCAAATAAAACTCCATCTTCGATTTCCAATATTGAAAATCTGTGCCATCGAAGAATGGAGGTCAGTTTGTGCTCAATCCTTCTCTTCCAGCCATCTTGCTGTAAGCTCTCGGATGTTAAGCTGTGAACAGAGCCCTAAGCTCTGATGCCACTTGTTGGACCTCGGATGGCTAGAGAGGGGGGGGGTGAATATAGCCAGACACTTAAGCTTGAAGATTTTAAGATCTTTCTGCACTTTAGAGTTAGGCAGCGGACGCAAATGCAGAAACAGAAAACTAAAAACAACAAACCAAAGCAAAAGGAAAGCAAACCAACGCTAACTCCTCGATATACAAGGTTCAGGGATAACTTGCCCCTACTCCTTGGCGTGCCCTTAAGGTGGGCGATCCCTTGATCGTCGGCAGATCAAGCCCCGGTGAACACCGGATAAGATAGAGCCTCTTCTCGGTGGAGAAACCTCTCCACAGATCTCACAAATGGTTGAGCTTGAGTAGATCAAGAGGGGGGAGTAGATCTTACTGTAATTTATAGCAATCCACTTCTGACATGGCTTGTGTACCTAAATCGTCTTCGTCACCTGAACATTCTTCTGTAAAGTTTAAGTGTGGGGGAGTAATGCAAAATAAAATTGAGCAAATGAAGGAAATTTTGTCAGCTACCTCTACTCCTCCACTACCACGATGGAGGTTATTTCTTGATAGACTTCGACCGCCAGAAATAAAGGGGAGTTTATTCTTTCTTGCATTTTCTTTCATTGCATGTTTCATTTTTATGTTCTTTAGAAGTAGAATTTTCTTTTAAAAAGAGTTATTGCTAATAAATGCGTGAATAGAGTAGAAGAATAAATAGGAGACATTGTAAATATCATTTTATGTCTTTTGGCACTTTTTTTAATGAATAGGAATAAATGTATCCCTTTAGGTTATCTTCATAGCATTTTAGAGTCTTTTGAAAATAAATTAAATTTGGTTGTTAAAACTTAGTGTTTGAGCTCATGGATGAAATCTTGGATGCTTGAGTACTACTTGGCTATGGATTCTTGATTGAGGACTTGAGATGAATCATTTGTACCTAGTGAGGATTAGCCTTATTTTTGTGACACATACATGTGATTGTACTCTAGAACTTGCTTAGATTCTTTCAAAACCATATTTCGATGATTGGATCACATTTATAGAAGTGTATCATGTTGTTTCATATCTCATATCAATTTTTCATAAATTCCTCTTGTATCACTTCATATTTCTCATTTTCCCTACCTAATCTTCATATTGCTTCTAACTTCATTTTTCTATGGACTTGTTTGTTTGGGGATGTTCTTTGATGTTATTTTTCCCGAGACGGACAAATGATTAAGTGTGGGGGAGTGGCTAGTTTTTTGAATCAATTCGCATTAAGGAAGTACTTCATTTAAAAAAAAAAGAAAGTGGCTATTTGAGTTGAGCTTTGTATCGAGATAAATGGGAATTCAGTTGTGAATTGGATGTGAAGTGGTTCTCTCATTGCAATCATCATGCTATTCGGCAGAAAAAAAAACAAAATCTGCAATGAAGAAAAGGAAATGGCACGGAAATGAAGAAGATGTATCAAAATGCTATGGAGCATGTTCGACTAGTATGCTAGAGGATGAATGGCAGCTATGTTAACCTAAAATTAATGTAGAAATTCTGTGCCAAATTTAATTCAGTTGAAGAAGGAAGAAAAACTGAGCCAAAGTGGAAAAGAAATGAGCAGAAAAATATGAGAAAAAGAAAAAAAAACACAAAGGAAGCAAAGTATCAAGCCATTAAGTGGAAGAAGATGTTTTGAAAATCTGAATAATCTGGGCTGAATAAGAAATCAGAAAACTGTAAGGATGAAGAGCTTGATGTTTCAGGATTCTGAATTGAATTGCCTTGGAGCTGGAATGTGAAAAAAAACAGTTTGTATCAACTTAAAATTGATTGTGCCATGGATGAAACTTGAATTTGCTGAGCTGAAATTCTCAAGTGAAGCATGTGAACATTCCACTATTATTTGAGGCTAATTGTTGTGAGAAATCAGAGATTGCAAGGTCTAAATCATTTGGCATGAATCTGAAACATGAAACACAGAAAAAAAAACAGAAAAAAATAGTTTGTAAGCTGAGAAAAAAAATAGCTATGAGAAGAAAAAAAAAGCTGGGCACATATAACTGAGCAGAATGAAGAAAAGAATGAGTAGATACTCAGCTGCAACCAAATCTGAAGCCAGCAGCTGACTTGAAAAAAAAATCAGAAAAAGAGAAAACAGTTTGAAGAGAAAAAAAAACAAGAAAAACAAAGAAGCAAAGTTGGCACACAATTGAAGACTTGGCACCATAAAATCAGTGACGTTGCTCTCATCCGAATCAAAGCTTTGCTCCATTACATTCTGAATTTACTAGAGAGAAAGAAAAAGAAAAGAAAATCAGAAAAGAAAAGAGAAGGAAACGAATTGGCACGCAAGATGGAAAAGTGGCACAAAGGAATTCATGAATTTTTTTCATCAAATTTTGGAAGGGCAATGCCAAAGCTTCACTCCATCACACTTTGACTTCATTATGAGGACTGACAAGAGGATAAAATGCATCAAGAATATCCTTGAACATCCAAGTCTTCCACTTTATCAATTTTACTATTTTCTTAGTTGTTACTTCATTTTTACCATTTCATATGTCTTTCACTTTTGAATAAACTTTTATAGATGTAGATTTGAATCATGAATAATGGTGGAGAGTAGATAACAAGCAAGCCTATGGTAGTGCAAAAAGCATGTGTGTATGAGTGAGCTCCATTTTCATCATGTACTTAGAACTTAGGAAGAGAGCCACCAAAAATTTCCCTTGAGAGGTTTAGTGAGTGAAATTCATCTCAATGAATCATGAAGGTTGAAGTTGTTAAGTTGTTGATTTAAGGATAAGATATTAATCAGTAGAGCTTAGATTTTTGAGAATTAACAACCCTAGGTAGTTTCTTTTCAATTGCTTATACTTATGTATGAGAAAAGCTAGGAGATACATATTTAGTACTTCTCACGAGACGCTCAAGCTTAAGTGTGGGGGAGTTGATAAGTGTCATTTTGTTGATTATTTAAGGTTCTAGGATCTATTTTTGACTCATGTTTTACTTGCTTAATGGTGGATTTACCCTAGGTTCTAGGATTTATATTCTTTTTGGACCTAATTATAAATTTTCATATATTTGAGTTGTTTTGTCATTAAATTTTTGATCTACTTTTGTAGGCTTGGAAGGATCAGGGACCTAGGTCATGTTGGGTCAAAGTTGAGTCAAGAGTGGACTGGATCAAGTGATCAAGCGTCAACTAATTTGGACCGTCCGATGCAAAAACGGTTAGATTTAGACCATCTGAGAACTTCTGATCAATCCAAGCTGGGATTAAGGTTAATCGAGCGATCAGATCAAGATCTGAGGTTTTCATCCAAATCCAAGGAGATCTAGCCGTTGGATCACGATCAAAGGGATCTAGACCATCCATTCAAAGATCAGCTGGATCTGAGCCATCCGCTGCAAATCTGGAAGATCCGAGCTACCCCGAGGCAGATCCTGACCCTTGATCAAGATCTGGGAAGTTTGAGTCAAATCGGATGAAGATCAACCGTTGGATGAGCGCTAGAAAATCTCAGTCGTTCACTGTTTAACTACTTAAACTGCTCCCCTGTTTCAGATCTGGGGTCGCGTCTTCGCCAGGCAGCAACTTAGTTCTTCCTTTGTTCTTCGTTTCTTTTGCGATTTTCTTCAGTGAAGGCGTGGCCATCTCGATCACAACCTTGGAGCAAGATTTGGATCGTTGGGAGGAAGCTTCTGTGGAGATTTCAGCTCAAAATTGTGCCGGAGCAGAGCTGTTTGAGGGTTTCGGCAGATCTGTGATCCGATTGCTTGGATCTCACCCGTGTGCCATTTCTGTCCATCTGAGCCATCTGTAGGGGTTCTAGGATGTGCTCAGATGATTTTCAAATCATCATCGCAATCCTTTACATTGAAATCTAGGAGATCGGACTGGATTTCCCAGCTGCGTGCAGTTGTGAGCAGATCTGAAATTGGAGCTATCTTCCCATCGATTTGTGAGTTGAAGGGGTTCTTGGCTTGCTCTTGTGTGACGGCAAGAAGGTTTTGAGCCAAGGGAATGATTGAGGAGTAGTTTTCTTATTGTATTTCTGTTTTTAGTTG
This sequence comes from Boesenbergia rotunda, assembly GCA_024364735.1. Classification (NCBI taxonomy): domain Eukaryota; kingdom Viridiplantae; phylum Streptophyta; class Magnoliopsida; order Zingiberales; family Zingiberaceae; genus Boesenbergia; species Boesenbergia rotunda. The sequence goes on from JAGFNQ010005355.1 coordinate 235,243, forward strand.
TAATTTCGAATTCTGCCCTGTTCCTTACTGTTTCTGAATTTCAAATTTGTTAAGCTTTGTTTTCAGCTTAGTTACTGCTTTAATTAGTTTCAATTATGCCAGTTAAATAGATAGATTGCTTGTTAGTGAATTCTCAGGTTTAATTTCAGGTTGTTTCATGTTTTTCTTGCTTGCGTGCCAGTTTGCATAGCTGCGTATCAACCTTTAATTTCTGCATTTTTAGTTCTTGAGTTCTGTTTTAGCTGCTGTAGTTTCAATTTCTGAATTTATCAAGCCTTAATTAGGTTCATTTCTGCAAGTAAATTAGCTCGTGAGTTTGTTTAGTGAACATTGTCTTCAGTTTCAGTTTAATTTCTTGATTTCCTGTTGCGTATCATTTTGAATTCCCTGCGTATCAATCCATTTCTGCAATTTATGTTCCATTTCTGCACATCATGCTTTGTTTCTAAATTTTTGTTTCACTAGAGTTTGATTCTGCATCAACTTGCTGCTGAATTTTGTACCCGACTTGTTTGATTCACACCCAATTGATTCACATCAGTTGCTTTTTGCACTTTGCATCAAACTTTTGTTGCTGCACTTCTGCTTCAAGAATCTGTTTTCATCCATTTAATTTCAGCAATAACCCTGTTTGTTTGATCAATTTTAAGGTTTTGAATTTCTCATTCAGGCCTACAACTCTCTTCATTAACAACTTTGTTTTCCCAAACTACTGATCAGTCCATTTCCTGCATTTCGTATCATTTTGGTACATAGTTCTCTTATCACTTGTGTATCAAGTTTCATAGCTTCAATTGTATCAAGTTAGGTTTCGGCTTTGAGTCGTAGTACCTTAAGTTCAATACAATTTGTAGTGTACACTTGAACTTGAATTCGAATTTATTTTTCCAAGTTCAGATCATTTGCATTAGTTAACTAAATTCACCATTAATTGATGTCATAGTTGCTATTACCTTGCTTAATTCACTTAGTTACGTTTTCCTTTCTTTCTATTGCATTTTCATTACTAATTGTAAACAAAACCCATTCCTTCTTTGAAACCCAAAAATATTAACGACACATAAATTCAAGCTCGAATCAAACACTCTCAACTAGCCCTAGGAAAAATACGACCTGTGGCCCCTTTACTACGTTTTTATTCTTTGATTGCAAAAAGGGTTTCCAGCATTTACAAATATTCTAAATTTGAGACCTACATTTGTGACAGCTCTTTTGGGTTCATCAGGCCCCCGAGGAGTGTCCTGGGGCTCGGGAAGGAGAGTCACTTCGACCCGATGTGTCATGTCTCGCAGCTTCTTCATCCCTCGTGTCTGCCACGAGCTATTCAACCCTATCACAAGTCCCTCCCTTCAAGTCTGATCGAAGGTAGTGTGGCTGACTGATCAGACTAGTGCAAAGATGAAGAAGCTGAGTTCCGGCGGGACTTTGTGTCCATTACTGCCCTTTCAGTAGTTATAAGAGAATCTCGGATTATAATCTTCTTCCCGAATTCCGAGAAATCCTCCTTTTGGTTTCATCCTTTCCAAAAAAGGCCCCTACGATTCTTGAGGTATTATAATGGTGCCTTTCTCTCTGCCATAAAGATGCATGGAGCTTTTTTGATGGAGACAAGGTACCTTCGTGAATGCCTCATCGCCACATGCTTCAACGACCATCCCCATGAATTCTTACTGGCGTGCGCCACTGTAGCTGGCTCACATCAGGCGACTATCCTGGGTGCGGTGGTTTCTCGCTTTCCACGTGCCACTTCCCCATTGTGCCTAAACATGCGGCTTCCTGGGTATAAGAGGAGAGGATGAGGACGTTTAGGCCCACTTCCGACTTTGTGACTGGGTACGCTTCGGCTTCCTCTTCTCCTATCAGACTTCTTTTACGCATAAGTAGTTTCTCTTTCTTGTCGCTTCCCTCAGGAACCATGGAAGGATACCGAGTGAAATGGTATGAGTCTGCTTCTTTAAGAGTGAGGCTGGAGGCTCTGCAGGCGGCCACTGAGGCCCACGACTTCCCAGCCGAGATGGCGGTGGTTATCCCCAAGGTAGGCCAGACACCAGTGGAGCCTCTTGCAGGCATGTCAACCTTCTTCCTAAGACAGGTGGAGTTAGGACTTCATTTTCCTGTCCCCCTTTCTACATGAATATATCCTCCTACTTTGATATCCCTCTCCACCATATGGCTCCTAACACCTTCGCTCAGATGGGCGGGGCGTATATTGTCTTCAAGCTTATTGACCACCCCCTGACTCCTCATCATTTTCACTCTTTCTTTGTCCCAATTGGTTCTAGGGGGGTCTTCAACTTCTCGGCCCGACCGAGCCATAAGTTTTTAGGAGGGTTTCCCTCTTCGCACAAAGAGTGGAAGGAGAAATTCTTCTTCATCCAACAACCTGCATTGCCTTTCGGTCCCCTTCGCTAGATAGAGGCTCTCCCCGATACTCCTTATTTAGGAGTTTTCTTCAGAGTTTTGCCTATCGGCGTGCTAGGAACGTACTCTCTGGCATGGAATTTAGCGGTCCGGGGCTGGTGCGATGTGAGGAACTTATGTTCCGGGCGGGCCTTAGCCCCAAAGCGACCCGAATCAGCTCCAGCCTCGGTATGTTTGTCTTCTTGATTAATGCTTGTTAATTCTGACTGATGTTTCCTTGTTTGTCTATTGCAGAGGAAGTCATGTTCGCCAAGGTGATGTGTTATCTTATCAAGTGGGAGGAGGCTAACAAGGAGGTACTAAATCCTCCCCCGGCCGTTCTTGAGGCACCCCTTGCGCCTGCCGAGTCCTTGGAGGGGACTGCTGACTCGTTCCGTGGGACGGCTTTGCCCGAGAGGGTAGAAACTACTGTTACATCTCCGCCTGTTCCAAGCCGAGGGTCTTCAGGTCACCAGGCTGACCCTGTGGCGGGTCTTCCTTCTGAAGGTGGCTCCCCCCCCCAATAGTTGTTCGTCTCGAGGGAGTTAGCGAGCCGTCCTCCCCTCCTATCGCCCCCTTGGAAGTCTGGCCCACTGGTCGGCAGAAGAAGAGACTCCCAAAGGGTTTGGGCCTCAGATGGAAAAGGCTACATTCCGCGGGTCTCGACCCTCTCCCCTCTGTGCCTGAGGAAGTTGTCGTTCCTTCCGAGGGGGGAGCGCCTGTTCTTGCACCTTCTCCTATCCCTTCAGCCGCAACTCCGGAGAGGGCTGGCACAACTCCTAGTTTTCCCTCAACCGATCCGGCTGAGGCCTCGAAGGGTAAGGAGGTAGTGCGTACCCAATACCGGATGAGACTGGATCGCCTCAAGAAGAAGTTGGATGCGGCATTGGAGGCTTCCATGCAATCCTTGCCCCCAGTGCAATTGAAGGAGGTCCCGCCTGAGGGGGTCTTGTCTGAGGGGAGTTCTAGCTCCGAGGAGGGTGACTCCAGCCCCTCTAGTCTGCCACCGGAAGCTCCAGTTATCCAACGACTTTCCCCCCGTCAGGGCTCGCCGCCGCCCGAGGGACGGGGTGACACGTCAAGTACCGCTAGAGGGGCAGCCGTATGAGTCTCGGCTGGCCCGCTAACCACTCTCCGGGAGACTCTTCTGAAGGTACAGGTGACTGTTGCATTGGATATTCCCTTGCCTATTTTCTTACCTCTTGGTGCAATTCCAGGCAGCCGAAGATTGCATAACAGCCAGCCGGGGTCTGTATTCCTGGCCGCGGGTTGAAGCCTTGTTTCACTGGGCCTTGAGGGCAGAGGCTGCAGCTGACCATGAGCATCGAGAAGGAATGATGCAGGCAGGGATCAGCAGAGCTCTCCATGTGAAGGTCGAGCATCTGCTGAACCTCTTGTAGGACAAGGAGCAGGGTCTTCAAAATTCCCGGCACCGAGAACGCCTGGCGTCCGAGAAACTGTGGCCGTTACGAAGGACCTGCTCCAGGTGACGCAGGAGAGAGACCAGCTCCAGGTGAGAGAGAAGGAGTTGTCGGGTGATATCTGGCTTATGGTAGCCTTGGCCGAAAGATTGAACTCGCGCGTTCAGGATTAGGCGCAACAGCTCAGCCAGAGGGAGTGTGACTTCATGATGGCTATAGAGTGCGCGTCTGTCTTAGAAGATGATCTGGCCCAGGCTCGGTCGGAGGTGAGAGCCACATCGGACATACTCAGCGAGGCCCTAATCGAGCAGGATGGGTTGTTTGCTGAGTTGGGACGGTTGAAGTGCTCACATGACGCTGCCGAGATCGAGCTCCACGCTCTTCGGGTTGTTAAAGCTTCTAGCTCTAAGGAAGTTGAAGCGGATTTCAAGGCAAAGTTTCTGGAGTCAGCGGAATTTCACGCTATCATCGCCAACCAGGTAATGAAATGCTTGCACCAAGGCTTCCACAAGGCTGCCGACCAGCTAAAGAAGGATCAGTTTTTGCCTCCCGATGTCGACCCGCATTTGTGAGGGATGGCCGAGTTAGAGAGGGGAATTCTCTCGAGGACTCGAAAATGTAGGACCGTACGTTTACAAGGAGCTGGGCCATGTTGTAACAATTTTGATTAACATGATCATTTTACTTTTCTATTTTGCGCCTATTCTTGGACCCAATTCCACGTATCGAGTGTCTTTGCTGCGAAGCCTCGGGAAAGAAAAAAGATAGAAATTTTTCCTAAGGTCGATCCTGGGTACGGATCTTCTGTGATAACCCTGTTGGGCCCCTTTTCTTTTGGTGGATGGTGGCTCTCGAACCGTCGCTTCTGCGCCACCTGCGATGTTTTGAATGGACTCATAAAGAGTTGTGTTGGTGCCGGAAGCACCAAAGTCAAACTTGTGTTTTGATAATGGCAAAGGGTTCAGAAGTTAATGTTTTATTGTGATCTAACAATGCTACTCGAGTGTGCAGGAAAAGTCATAGGTACACAAGGCATGAAGTCCTGTATCTAAGAATTGGGTACTAAGTCCTGGCCGCGGGCTGGACACCTAAGTCTTGACATAAGGTTGGGTAATAAGTCCTGGTCATGGACTGGGCACCGAAGACTTGGTGAGTGAAGCTGGGAAATAAGTTCTGGTCGTGGATTGGGCACCGAAGACCTAGTGAGTGAAGCTGGGCAATAAGTCCTGGTCACGGACTGGGCACGAAGACCTGATCCGGGGGATTGGGCAAAAGTCCAACCAGAGGAGCCGGTTGGCAAAAAGGTAAACTCTCCTGAGAGGAGTAGGTGAGGACGCATTCCCCGTAGGAGGGAATATTAGGCGTCGGTTCGACCTAGGGTTCCATTTCGGAAGCCCAAAGTCAGAACCAAGACAACTCAGGCTGTTAATCATGCTTAAATGATATTATATTGTTAATTATTTGTGTTTTAGAACTAACCCTGGTTGCAGGAATGAAGGGTGAAAGTTTTCTGCTCCCAAGCGCCTCATTGGTGTCAGGTGCATGTTTGACCAGGCGCCTGTGTTGATACAGGCGCCCCAAACAAGGGTGATTCCAAGTCACTTTGAAGCAAGCCTCAAAGATAGCAACAGAGGCGTCTGTGTTCATATAGGTGCCCCAGTCAACTCAGGCGCCCCAGTTGAAGGGATAAACGCTGGCCAAGTCCGCGAATTGAGTTTCGCATAGAATGGGCCACGTGTCAGGCGCCCCCTTGAACACAGGCGCCCCAGCGACCACTATATAAAGGGGTTCACCCCCTTGGCTTCAAACACAACTTTCTTCTACGCATTCTTTCAAGCGCTCTGCTCCAAACGCTCCGTGCTCAAGACTCAAGCACCAACGACGACCCGCGGCTCCGACATTCTAATCTTTCGGTCGTCGGTATAATTTTCGTTTAAGTGTTGTATTTTAAATTCTATATTCGAACTTTAGATTGTAATAATTTTACGTAATATAGAATTATCCATCGTAAACGGTCAAGGACCGTGGGCCTTGGAGTAGGAGCCGACTGCGTCTCCGAACAAAGTAAAAACAAACGTGTTAGCGTTGTTTTGCTTTTCCGCTGCGCAAACTACTCTAAGTTTTTCTAAAAAATTGTCGATCGATATTCACCCCCTCTATCGATTCAAACCGATCCCACAAGCGCTATCAGAGCGGGTGGCTCAAATCTGTTGCAACCACCAATTGAGCATTTTTTTGGATTTTTCGAATTTTAATATTTTTTTTCTTTTCGCTCGTATTCTTCTCGTTAATCGAGGTTGGTGCAACACCACTCGATTTTTTTTCTTTATTATTATTTTTCCCGCACTACTAATCCAAGACTTAGTCTTGGAACAAGTTTTCTATCTTTCTTTTTCAAATTAAAATTAAATGGCCATGCAAGAGAGATACAACACCGCCAGACCACCTCTCTTCAGAGGAAAAGATTTCTCCTACTGGAAGAGTAGGATGGAAGTCCACCTGAAAACTCAGGTGGACATGTGATTATTATCTAGTCTGGACTGGAAATTCCTAAAAATGCATAAGACATGGTGCAACACTATACTGAGTGGGACAATCCACTAAAGAAGAAGATCGAGGCCGACGCAAAAGCTACCCAAACCTTGCAATGCGGCCTGACAAAAGAGGAGTTGAACCGTGTAGGACCCTTCAGCAGTGCAAAGGAGCTCTGGAACAAGCTGATTGTGCTACACGAAGGTACATCTGATACCCGAATCAGCAAAAGAGATCTATTACTCAACATACTCTACACGATAATGATGCACGATGGAGAATCAGCAGCTCAACTCCACGCTAGGATCCAGGAGCTGATGAATGGACTACACACTATAGGTCACAAGGTTGAAAATCGTGACCTAATCAGGTATACCTTAAACTCATTCTCGAGAAACACACTGTGGGCATCTATGGTGGATGCCTACAAGGTTTCCAGGAATCTTTCTGAAATAAAATTAGATGAATTATTTTTTGAGCTTAAATTACATGAACAAACTAATACTACATTGGTCGAGAAGGTATTGTGTTTGTTGCAGGTAAAACTCAAGGAAGAACTCCGAAAAAGAAAAGTCAACCAGTACCCAAGTCCAACTCAGACTCGGAATCAGACGATAGTGAAGGGGATCATCCAAAACTGGTCCGGCTAGCTCGCGACTACTACAAGGAGCTTAAAAACCAAACGAACAAGAAGAAGTCAAGTCGGAAGAAGGAAGATCCATCTGAACCCTCGACAAGCCAGAAGAGCAAAGGCGTCATCACCTGCTACGAGTGCAATAAGAAGGGGCACTTCAGATCGGAGTGCCCCAACCTAAAGGAGAACAAGAAGGTGCGGAGGAAGAAGGCTCTTCAAGCCACCTGGGATGAATCATCCTCGGAAGAAGAAGAAGAAGCTCCGCACGCGAACCTACTCGCCTTGACCGCCTCCGAAGATGTCGACTCCGGAACGGAATCCGAACCTGATGAGGACGTCAACACTAGAAAATACACAATCATGGAAGACGGACAAATCACGGTAAGAGGTTATCCAGAATCTGAGTTGTATGATTTAATTTCTTACTTGTCACGAAAATTAGCGAAAACCAACATCCGGGTTGAAACCCTCCGATAGGAAGTAAAACTCCTGAAAGAGGAAGTCAACTCGAGTTCCTTGACTGAGCCAGTTCAAGAAGGAAACTCAACTCAAATTCAAAAACTTGAGAAAGAGATTCCTCCTTGAAAACTCAAGTGAAGGAACTCAGGGTTGCCTTAGAATGATTCACTTCGGGTTCCAAGGGTCTTGACTGTTGGGTATGGCTTGGCGGGTTTCCTAAGCGAATACTTGCTCGTTCTGAGAGACCTCTCCATGTCTACAGATTAAAAATTAATCTGAATGGAAACCGTCTCCCAACGACCATCTCGTGCCGTATCGAACAATCCAAATTACAACTCGGCCAATTAAAAAAATCGGCCTTGTAATTTGCTTGACTGTTCGACTGCGGAAAAGGCGACGAATGGATCGTCGGATTTTGTGTTTATGGTCGGGGTCTAGTTAGTAAATTATTGGATATGATACAAAATCAAAATAATAAACTACCTAACATAAAATGACGAGGTAAACCAACATGACAAAAAAAAAAATAAACAAGGGAGCTTGGGAAAGAGTTATACCTTCCCGATCATCTCGCGACCTTCTACCTTATGTCCCTCCCTTCTCGGACGTCGTGTGGGCGATGGTCTACCGGGAACCGAGATCACCAAGGCACTCCAAACGAGATCCTCTTTTTGATTTGGCCGAAAACCAAACCCTAGCCTCTAGGGTTTTTCCCGCCGCAAGCTTATGGCTCCTTCTCCCATTCACCGCCAGCCACAACTGGCCACCACAGCTCCTCCAGCCGGCAGCAGACCTTGAGAAGGAAGTGAAGAAGATGAAGAAGGAGATAGATCTCCTTTTCCTCCTCCCAACCAGCTGAACAACCACCCTATTCCTCTTCCTTGCGCCACCGCAGCACCTCCTCTTGCGCCACCTCCTTTCGGCTGCCGCCCCTTGCTCCCTCGTCGCCGTATATTGAGCATCCATGGTGGAGTCCGTCACGCAGACGCTGCGCATCACTCCTCCAACCTATGGTTCTACCTCCAAAAGTAAACACAAATCCCCGAGGAATACTTATGTTTGCCCCTATCCGACTGGAAGACTGTATCCGTATAACCCATAGGGAATTGGTCTGCCCGGTGAACCAGCTTATAATCCTTAGTCCTTCTCAGGCACTAATATAAGCTTTTACCACAATCCAATTTCCTTGACCTGGGTTGCTTTGATAACTACTAAGCATGCCCATGGAAAAGCAAATATCCGGTCTCGTTTTTAGCATACATGAGGCTTCCTATAACCGATGCTAAAGGAACCGCCATTACCTGCTCCATCTCCTTTGATAATCTAAACATATCTCCTTGGATAGAGTAGCTCCATAGCTGAAAAGTTCAAAAACTTTTCTTTGAGGTTTCCATGCTAAAACGAGTTAAGACACTGTCTCTGTATGAAGCTTGGGATAAGCACAACATTCTTCTCTGGTGATCCCTTAGAACTTTGGTCGCCAAGGATGTGTCCTGCTTCTCCCAAGTCCTTCATATCAACTGTTTGGACAACCATACCCTTACGTCTGATAATATTTTGTCATTGTTGTCAACCAATAAAATATTATCTACGTATAGTACAAGAATACCACTACGTTTCCGTCACATTTCTTATATACACAAATCTCATCCGTCCTATGAACAAATCCATATGACTGGATTATCTCTTCAAAGTGGATGTTCCTTGTCATAGGTCCAGGGATCTTGATTCATGGTCGCCAAGGACTGAGTACGAAGACTCTCCCAAGAACATGAATCCTTCTGGTTGACAAACAACCCTCCCACTACGACGAGGTACCACCTGTGTATCTTCTGTGACACGCGGTGCAGTAACTTGTGGTATTTCCTCTTCTACAGTTGGTACTAAGGTCAAAATGTCCCTTCTTAATTCATCAAGAATAATTTTATACTCATGGGCCTGTGGTTCCACACATAGTCTTCCTCTAAGAATCGGGCCTTCGTGCCAACGATTACCCTCTGATCCTTAGAACTATAGAACCACCATTCATTCCTCTAGGATAGCCTACGAACAAGTGCACGAGATTCCAACTTATCAGTATCCCCTCTCAGCACATGTGCTGAGCTACCCCATATCTGAATATGTCTTAGACTTGACTTCACCCAGTCCACACTTCTAAGGGAGTAGAAAGTACTGACCTAGATGGTATCAAGTACGTACACTATCATTTCCAGAGCATATCCCCAGAACGAATCTGGCAACTCGGAGCAGCTCATCATTGTCCTAACCATCTCCATATATAAGAGACCTTTTCCTTCGCTCTGTTGCACAATTCTATTGGGGAGTACCGGGTGCAGTCAATTGGGATTGAATCCCAGTCTCTAATAAGTAAGTCCTAAACTTTCCCAAGAGGTACCCACCACCACGATCCGATCATAGTGTCTTGATACTTTTACCTTGATGTTTCTCCACATCAGTCTTGAATTATTTGAACTAATCAAGGATTCAGACTTGCGGCTATCAAGTAAATGTATCCATACCTTTGAATATTCGTCTCACGAAGTATTCAAAGCTACCTCTATCCTGGATAGGCACATGACCATACAAATCAAAATAACTGATTCTAATATATCTTTGGCTCTATATCCCTCGGCCTTGAAAGGCCTCTTGGTCATCTTACCTTTCAAGTAAGATTCAAAGGTTGGGAAGTCCCTCACCACCAATGAACCCAAGGGCCCATTGGCTATCAACCTTTGAATCCTACTAAGGTTAATAAGACCAAGCTTTAGACGCCAATGGTATGTTTGGTTCATCTCAGAAGAACCTTTCTCTTACTTTGGTTAGATGATGAGCTATTAGCTACTATTTGCATCATGAGAGACTTTGATTCTAATTGCTTAAATTGCTTATCCATGTTCCTAAACAGATAATCTTTCTATTCCACTTTTCATAACAAAAGCAATAGAATGTCCATTATTTTAGAAACAAAACCAGAGTTCTTTCTAAAATTAGGTACATAAAAGCAATCCTCTTAAAACCAAAACTTTATTTTCCTATCTAAAGGCAAATAAATAACTCCCACTGCAATAGTCGCCACCTCCATAGCATATCTCTTGTAGACAGTAATCTCTTCCTCAGCTAGTCGTTGGGCTTCCTAGAACCCCTGCAAAGAATTACAGGCATGTTATTGGCATCTGTATCTACACACCAGGTACTGGTAGATAACACCGCTAAATATGTTGCAATGACAAAAGAAAAAGATATACCTTCCTCTTGACGATGGGGACAGTTCGCCTTCCAATGTCCATCCTGCTGGCTCGTGAAGCACTTGCCTTTCGGCTTCTTCACGCCAGCCTAAGGTCCATGCGATTCTGCTGCCTTCTTGGACTCACCTTGTTTCTTCTTCTTCCTGCCTTTCGGCATAGAAGTAGAAACCTTTGAGTGTCCAAGGCTTGCGAACCCTGACGAAAGAGCCCCTCTTCCGCCTGTAGCTCTCCTAGTAGTTCACTCAACGTATACTCATGCTTATAGTTGAGCCGGAACTGCTCAAAACTCCTAGGTAGAGATTGGAGTATTATATCGACCTGGGTTTCCCCGTCGATTTGTCCTCCAAGAACCTCAATTTCATTGAGGTGGGCCATCATTTTCAGGACACCCTTCGAAGAGCACATATTTGTACTCTTCAGCAGTAAGGACAATGTCTAGGTTTCTTTTCCAGTCTATGTAATTGGGGTCGGTAAGTTTATTTTCCTTAAGTATGGCCGCTAGTGGGTTAAAGGCTATTTTGAAAATCCTAAGAATCACAACATACACTACTTTAGAAATCAAAAATAAATTGATTCCTCAAAACAATAAATTTTCAAAATCAACCAACACCCCTATACACCGAGAAATTCACATTCCACGATGGTGTGGACGTATACGAATCCCTACATTCGTAAGAGGAGGTTTTACCCATCAATCTTACTATCTTATCAACCTAACTTTTTGACAAGTAAGATCAATAGTTGGTTCACTTCGGCTCTGTAAAATAATAGCAGTGACTCCGATGGGGAGTATACTATTATCCGCATCTAAGTGTTCACCATTACATGACACTAAGAAAATTATTTCCGATTATGTGCCTTCCGATGGGGAAGTACACACGCTCTTTAACAATTTTCTATAGTCTTTTCTGACCCAGTGATCCGCAGAACAAGTCCATCCGATGGGGAGGAAGGCACTTGGAGCCGACACGCAGACTTGTTCGCATCACTTATCGGATTGTAATGGAAGTCGTGGGACCATTAGGGTCCCTCTCCCACTTAGTAATTTGGTTCCAGGAATTTTAACTAGCACAACCACACAACAAGCACATAACCAACATATGAAAAATACAGAAAATCCTAGATTTTCCAACTTTCATGGCCTTGGTCTCTAATGCGCCTCCAGTCGTGTCGTCACTTCGTCCGCTCCTCCCTTCCTTATATGCAAGCCACCTTGAGGGATCTCCGAGACAAAATGACTAGCTAATTATTTACATCATCGATCCTATACTCCATAAAGGAGTGTACATGAAAACTAGATCGAAAGTAAAATAAATAGCTCAGCTAAATATGTGTCATTTTTAATTACAAAAATTAAATACCTAGCCTCGTCAACCCCGAGGATTAATTAATTACAATAATTTGCACAACCATCACACACATCAATTATTTGGCCATGATAAGTTGGAATCTAGTGCCTGCAACACAATGTTAGCCTACGCACATCCAAATATCATCCAGCAAAATAAAATGTATGAAAATGCAAAAAATTAACCAATCCTTAAATACAAAAAGCCGGAAACCTCAGCTCTGATACCAATTGTTGGGTATGACTTGGTGGATTTCCTAAGCGAATACTCGATCGTTCCTAGAGACCTCTCCATGTCTACGGATTAAAAATTAATCCGAATGGAGACCCGTCTCCCAACAACCATTTCGTGTTGTATCGAACGATCCAAATTACAACTCGGCCAATTACAAAAATCGGCCTTGTAATTTGCTTGACCGTTCGACCACGGAAAAGGCGACGAATGGATCGCCAGCTTTTGTGTTTAAGGTCGGGGTCTAGTTAGTAAATTATTGGCTATGATACAAAATCAAAATAATAAACTAACTTACATAAAATGACGAGGTAAACCAACATGGCACAAAAATAAACAAGGGAGCTTGGGAAAGAGTTATACCTTCCTGATCACCTCGCGACCTTCTATCTTATGTCCCTCCCTTCCCAGACGTCGTGTGGGCAATGATCTATCAGGAACCGAGATCACCAAGGCACTCCAAATAAGATCCTCTTCTTGACTTGGCCGAAAACCAAACCCTAGCCTCTAGGGTTTTTCCCACGCAAGCTTATGGCTCCTTCTCCCTTGCGCCGCCGGCCACAACCAGCCACCAAAGCCCCTCCGGCTGGCAGAAAACCTTGAGAAGGAAGTGAAGAAGATGAAGAAGGAGATTGATCTCCTTTTCGTCCTCCCAACCAGCCGAACAACCACCCTATTCCTCTTCCTTGCGCCACCGCAGCACCTCCTCTTACGCCACCTCCTTTTGGCCGCCGCCCCTTGCTCCCTCACCGCTGACCATGACAAAGGCAAGGGAAGATCCCTTCCTTATCCCTGGTGATCCCAGCCGAGTGTTGATGGAGAAGGGAGGAAGAAAAGAGAAGGAGAAGAGCCTCCTTCTCTTTGCGCCGGCCGAAACCTAGAGGAGAAGAGAAGAGAGAGCGAGAGGAGAGGCCTTGGGAGTATTCTCTTGGATCAAGCCTTGGTTTCATGATTTCCTTGGGTATATATAGGGCTAAGGTAGGGACCAAGAGGAGGAGTTGGATCTTGGCCCACCAATGGATCTAAACCCGATCCATTAATTAAGATCCATTCCATTAAAGGATCTTAATTAAACTTCCTCACCAACCCCCATATTTTCATATGGGCTCCACATATTACGAGTCGTTCATCCCCCCGTGTTTAAGATATCGAATGCACATTAATTAATTTAAATTACTGATAATTCAAATTAATTAACTTCTGGATCCTTGATTAGAACCACTCGACCTTATCATCATGCTGGATCAAATCCACCTGCAAGGCTTAGCATGATGAACCTTTTGAGCTCATCAAGGGGGCATCATCATCCCGACTCACCAGGACACGGATTCCGTCAATAATCAATGGCACACCATATTATTAATATTATCTCCGATGTTACCAGACCTATCGATCTAACAGAATAAATCTCACCTATTGGTAAATCAAAGAAATAATAATTAATAATATATGCCCGTTATTATATCGAGATTAAGGGATCGTACTCCATAATAAATCTGAGGTCCTATCCAATTATCGAGTCAGTACAATTGGATAACCTCTGGTTTTAGTCCTGCTCAATGTACTCAAAGCACACTAGTGTAATTCTATGGTTAAGACCAACCATACCTAATTACACTACAACCATCCCGATGGTTTGTCCAATTCCATCTCAGTTGTGAGCCTCTACTTATACTAGGTAAGGAACTGATAACATGATCTTCCGTGTGACACCACACACCATGTTATCTACAATGCAAAGTAATGGACTTTATGCATGTATTAATATAAACAGGCACCTAGTGTAGTTGTGATTCTCTTTTCAAAATTTAGATGATCTCATATAAAAAGGGCAATGTCTTTTAGTATACACATCTAACAATCTCCCACTTATACTCTAAGACTTTGCTATTCTCAAAATGTCATACATCTGACTCCCTGATCCTCCACATGCCTAAAGCTCTCGCTATCAAGGCCTCAATAAAAAGATCTCCCAGGTTGTCCTCTGATGTAATCTAGGCAACAATAGTTTTTCCTCTCCTGGGTGATACTTGCGCTCTATGTGTTTACTCGCCTTATGGGCTCGTGATTCCTTCGAGTTTGCAACTGCACTATTTGTTTATCACAACAAAATGTGATAGCTCTGAGCAAACCAAGAATCACATCGAAGTCTATCTTGAGGTTCCTGAACCATGTAGCTTTCTTGGCTGCCTAGAGGCTTCCATATACTGAGCTTCCATGGTGGAGTCCGTCACGCAGCCGCTACGCGACACTCTCCAACCGATGGTTCTACCTCCTAAAATAAACACAAAACCTCGAGGAATATTTATGTTTGCTCCTATCCGACTGGAAGACTATATCCGTATAACCCATAGGGAATTGGTCTGCCCGGTAAACCAGCTTATAATCCTTAGTCCTTCTCAGGCACTAATATAAGCTTTTATCACAATCCAATTTCCTGGACCTGGGTTACTCTGATATCTACTAACCATGCCCATGGCAAAGCAGATATCTGGTCTCGTTTTTAGCATACATGAGGCTTCCTATAGCCGATGCTAAAGGAACCGCCATTACCTGCTCTATCTCCTTTGATAATCTAAACATATCTCCTTGGATAGAGTAGCTCCATAGCTGAAAAGTTTAAAAACTTTTCTTGGAGGTGTTCATGCTAAAACGAGTTAAGACACTATCTCTGTATGAAGCTTGGGATAAGCACAATATCCTTCTTTGGTGATCCCTTAGAACTTTGATCGCCAAGGATGTGTCCTGCTTCTCCCAAGTCTTTCATATCAACTGTTTGGACAACCATACCCTTACGTCTGATAATACTTTATCATTGTTGCCAACTAACAAAATATCTACGTATAGTACAAGAATACCACTACGTTTCCGTCACATTTCTTACATACACAAATCTCATCCGTCCTATGAACAAATCCATATGACTGGATTATCTCTTCAAAGCGGATGTTCCTTATCATAGGTCCAGGGATCTTGATTCATGGTCGCCAAGGACTGAGTCCGAAGACTCTCCCAAGAACATGAATCCTTCTGGTTGACAAACAACCCTCCCACTACGACGAGGTACCACCTGTGTATCTTCTGTGACACGCGGTGCAGTATCTTATGGTATTTCCAAGTGTGCAAAATCTGTTGTGCAAAAGTTAAAACTTTTTAAGAAAAAATTTTGTGAAATTTTTCTAAGTAAAATTTGGGCTTGCAAACCTTTTCTAAAAATTGTCTAAAATTTTCTTTTACAAATACTTTACTTTGGTTTAACAGAAATTTTTCTATGTAAAAAGTTTGCACACAAATTTGTTTTAAGTGGATTCTATGTTGCAATGTTTTTGGTGGAAATTTTTCTAAGTGAAATTTGGGCTTACAAACCTTTTCTAAAAATTGTCTAAATTTTTCTTTTGCAAATACTTTGCTTTGGTTTGAAAAACACTTAGTCAAAAGTTAACACTTAGACTTTTTTTTTTTTGAAAATTGTATATCATTGAAAATTTAGGGGGAGAAGTTATATTTCATGGGGAGCTAATAGTTTTATAAAAAGTGATTTTTTTTTCTTGTTAGATATGCGCTTTAAATGCTTTTTAACTTAACTTATTGAACCGTGTTGCCATAAATCAAAAAGGGGGAGATTGTTGGTGCCGGAAGCACCAAAGTCAAACCTATGTTTTGATAATGGAAAAGGTTCAGAAGTTAAGGTTTTATTGTGATCTAACAATGCTACTTGAGTGTGCAAGAAAAGTCCAAGGTACACTAGGCATGAAGTCCTGGTTCTAAAAATTGGGCACTAAGTCCTAGCCGCGGGCTGGGCACCTAAGTCCTGACATAAGGTTGGGCAATAAGTCCTAGTCATGGACTGGGCACCAAAGACCTGGTGAGTGAAGCTGGGCAATAAGTCTACTGGTCATGGACTGGGCACCGAAGATCTGGTGAGTGAAGCTGGGCAATAAGTCCTGGTCGCGGACTGGGCACGAAGAGCTGATCTGGAGGATTGGGCAAAAGTCCAACCGGAGGAGCCGGTTGGCAAAAAGGTAAACTCTCCTGAGAGGAGTAGGTGAGGACGCGTTCCCCATAGGAGGGAACATTAGGCATCGGTTCGACCTAGGGTTCCATTTCGGAAGCCCAAAGTCAGAACCAAGACAGCTCAGGCTGTTAATCATGCTTAAATGATATTATATTGTTTATTATTTGTGTTTTGGAACTAACCCTGGTTGCAGGAATGAAGGGTGAAAGTATTCTGCTCCCAGGCGCCTCATTGGTGTCAGGCGCCTATTTGACCAGGCGCCTATGTTGATACAGGCGCCCCAAATGATTCCAAGCCACTTCGAAGCAAGCCTCCAACACAACAACAGAGGCGCCTGTGTTCATATAGGCGCCCCAGTCAGCTCAGGTGCCCCAGTTAAAGGGGAAAGCGCTGGCCAAGTTTGCGGATTGAGTTTCGCGCAGAATGGGTCACGTGTCAGGCGCCCCCTTCAACACAGGCGCCCGAGCGACCACCATATAAAGGGGTTCACCCCCTTGGCTTCAAACACAACTTTCTTCTACGCATTCTTTCAAGCGCTCTGCTCCAAACTCTCCGTGCTCAAGACTCAAGCGCCAACGACGACCCGCGGCTCCGACATTCTAATCTTCTGGTCATCAGTATAATTTTGTTTAAGTGTTGTATTTTAAATTCTATATTCGAACTTTAGATTGTAATAATTTTACGCAATATAAAATTACCCGTCGTAAACGGTTAAGGACTGTGGGCCTTGGAGTAGGAGCTGACTGCGACTCCGAACCAAGTAAAAACAAACGTGTTAGCGTTGTTTTGCTTTTCCGTTGCGCAAACTATTCTTAGTTTTTCTGAAAAATTGTCGATCGATATTCACCCCTCTATCGATTCAAACCGATCCCACAAGTTGCAGTTCCTAGGCACGGTGAAGCATGTTGATCGATGCGACGCTTCAGAGTTGGCGTCCGTTGTTGTTCCCACACCACACCTGTATTAAATGCGTGGAGAGGCAGTAGTCACAATAAATAGGGGGGAGGATGTACCGTCTTCCACATTCAAGCTGCCTTCTTCCCTTTTTGCGGCGAGATGCCGGGGTCTCCTCCTCCACCCCTTTTTGCGGCCAGAGCCCTTGACACCGCTGGAGAGGGTAACGGAGATGCAGTAGTGTTTCTGGCCGGAGGGCCCAGTGAAGGTGGAACTTCGTGCCACACATTCCTTACCGAGGAGCATGGCGAGATGATGTCCAGGGTCTCGCTGAAGATCCTGGCGGAGATGGGACTCCGAGATTATCCTAGGAGTCCAGAATAGATGTCATATGGCCCGCTAGGGGGATGGCGGAGATGACATGGCCAAATGGTTGCCTCCCCCTTGGTGGCCTCGTCTGCCTCAAGCGCTATCTCTTTCGAATCCTCTTTTCCTCGAGCTTTGGGGATCAGATGGTGTTTGCAAGGGATGGTGAGGCAGCATCACCAGGAGGGGAGCTTCTTCTATTAAGGAAATTCTTCTTTGCGTCTCCTCTTCCTCCTTCTGAACGTTGCCGTGGATTCATCTTCGCGGGAAGAAATAGCCGGAGTCTTCAGATGGGGTCATGCTACCCATGTGTTACCTCAGGCATCCTCATCTGTCACCTACTACTCGGATGGAGTACCCAGAAGGTGGCCGAAGATTCAAGGATCACGTCGACGGACTTCCGCACACCACCTATTTGGAAGACGGTTCCGAGCCCAGTGACCCTGCGGGAATGACATCGGAAAGAGGAAAGGTCCAAGTAGAAGAGTGCTTTCTCTCACAAGATATTCCGATTGTATCTTGATAATTCTCTGAGATATTGTCCTCCATGTATTTATCATATAAATAAAGTTAAATTTGTGTCACCTCATGTATGTGTATGTCCATATTGCCTTAGTACTTTGATGTCTCACCTGTTTTTCCTTTGGTCGGTTAAGCCTCCTTACCATTGCTTCTGCAATGCCCACCTGTCCCGGGTGTTCGAGATATCGCTGGGCATCATAGTTTGTGTCCTTGGCGGGGAGTCTGTAGCAACCCAGACCAAGTCTAAGTACCTCGGGCCTCGGTTGCACCGCGGGGTATTAGGGTTTTGGGTACTTGGTCAGGCGTAGAACCCAAACCAAGCCTAAGTACCCCGGGTATCGGCTGAACCGCGAGGTATTAGGGTTTTAGGTACTTGGTTGGGCGTAGCAACCCAGACCAAGCATAAGTAGCTCGGGCATCAGCTGCACCGCGAGGTATTAGGGTTTTGGGTACATGGTCCGGGGTAGCAACCCAGACCAAGCCTAAGTACTCCGGGCATCAGCTGCACCTGGAGATGTTAGGGGTTTGGGTACATGGTCGGGCGTAGCAACCTAGACC
The DNA here is from genome assembly GCA_024364735.1 of Boesenbergia rotunda. Lineage (NCBI taxonomy): Eukaryota > Viridiplantae > Streptophyta > Magnoliopsida > Zingiberales > Zingiberaceae > Boesenbergia > Boesenbergia rotunda. Next base: position 253,869 of record JAGFNQ010005355.1, read on the forward strand.
AAGCCTAAGTACCCCGGGCATCAGTTGCACCGTAAGGCATTAGGGTTTATATTCTTGGTTGGGCGTAGCTGCCCGGACCAAACCTAAGTACCCCGAACATCCGCAGTACCATGAGGCATTAGGGTTTTGAGTACTTGGTCTGGCGTAGCAACCCAGACCAAGCCTAAGTACCCCGGGCATCGGCTGCACTGTGAGGTATTAGGGTTTTGGGTACTTAATCGGGCCTAGCAACCCAGACCAAGCCTATGTACCTCGAGTATCGGCTGCACCGTGAGGTATTAGGGTTTTGGGTACATGGTCGGGCGTAGCAAGCCAAACTAAGCCTAAGTACCCTGGGCATCGGCTGCACTGTGAGGTATTAGGGTTTTAGGTACTTGATCGGGCGTAGCAACATATACCAAGCCTAAGTACCCTGGGCATCGGCTGCACCGCGATGTATTAGTGTTTTGGGTACTTGGTCGGGCGTAGCAACCCAGACCAAGCCTAAGTACCCCAGGCATCGGCAGCACCGCGAGGCATTAGGGTTTATATTCTTGGTTGGGCGTAGCAGCCCGGAACAAGCCTAAGTACCCTGGGCATCCGTAATACATGAGGCATTAGGGTTTTGAGTAATTAGTCGGGCGTAGCAACCTAGACCGAGCCTAAATACCTCGGGCATCGATTGCACCGCGAGGTATTAGGGTTTTGGGTACTTCGTCGGGCGTAGTAACCCAAACCAAGCCTAAGTACCCCGAGCATCGGCTTCACCGCAAGGTATTAGGGTTTTGGGTACTTGGTCGGGCGTAGCAACCCAGACCAAGCCTATGTACCCCGGGCATCGGCTCCACCGCGAGGTATTAGTGTTTTGGGTACATGGTCGTGCGTAACAACCCAGACCAAGCCTAAGTACCTCCGGCATCGGCTACACCGCGAGGTATTAGGGTTTAGAGTACTTGGTCCGGCGTAGCAACCCAGACCATGTCTAAGTACCTCGGGCATCGGTTGGACCGCGAGGTATTAGGGTTTTGGGTACTTAGTCGGGCGTAGCAACCCAGACCAAGCTTGAGTACCCAGGGCATCAGCTGCACCGCAAGGCATTAGGGTTTATATTCTTGGTTGGGCGTAGCTGCCCGGACCAAGCATAAATACCCCGGGCATCCGCAGTACCACGAGACATTAGGGTTTTGATTACTTAGTCTGGCGTAGCAACCCAGACCAAGCCTAAGTACCCCGGAAATCTGCTGCACCGTGAGGTATTAGGGTTTTGTGTACTTGGTCAGGTGTAGCAACCCAGACCAAGCTTAAGTACCCCGGGCATCGGCTGCACCGCGAGGTATTAGGGTTTTGGGTACTTGGTCGGGCGTAGCAACCCAGATCAAGCCTAAGTACCTCGGGCATCGGTTGCACCGCGGGGTATTAGAGTTTTGGGTACTTGCTCGGGCGTAGCAACCCAGACCAAGCCTAAGTACCCCGGGCATCGGTTGCACCCCGAGGTATTAGGGTTTTGGGTACTTGGTCGGGCGTAGCAACCCAGACCAAGCCTAATTACCCCGGGCATCGCCTGCACCGCGAGGTTTTAGGGTTTTGGGTACTTGGTAGGGTGTAGCAACCCAGACCAAGCCCAAGTACCTCGGGCATCGGTTGCACCATGAGGTATTAGGGTTTTGGGTACTTGGTCGGGCGTAGCAATCCAGACCAAGCCTATGGGCCCCCGAGCATCAGCTGCACCGCCGGGTATTAGGGTTTTGGGTACTTCTGTAGTCTGTAAGTGGTTTGAAGAAGGCATCTTCCTTTATTCCTTGAATTTGCTACAAGGCAACAAAAATATACAGAGGGACACACAATATATAATATAGATCTCATCGGGACCGGAAAAGCCAAAGACAGCGGCCTGACTCGGACCTCCCGAGCTTCTAGTCCTTCTCTCTCTGCGCATGGCCTACTCCTTTAGCTAGTCTTCTAGACCCCTTAGGTTCTTCCGTGACTCTGTTCTGACTTCCCCGCTATAGCACCGTCGAGACACCAGCTGGTCTCCTTTGACTTCGACCACTCGATCACCTACGGGGAATTTTATCTTCTGGTGGTAAACGGAGACCACCTCTTGGAAAACATTGAGCGCGGGGCAACCTAGGATAGCGTTGTATGAAGAGGGAGCGTCCACGATCAAGAAGGAAGTCCTCCTAGTCCTTTCCAGCCTATCGCTGCCCAAGGTGAGTGATAGGGTGATTTGCCCCACCGACTGTGCTCGATACCCCTTGAAACCCAACAGTGGGGTTGAGACAGGGAGCAGTTCATCTTCATCGATCTGCATCTGTCTAAAGCCGCCTTATACAAGATGTTCACGGAACTCCCTGTGTCCACAACGATACGCTTAACCTCGTAGTTAGCAATACGAGCTATGATCACTAAGGCATCTTCATGGGGAGCTTCCACTTCTTCCAGGTCGGCTGGTCCAAAAGATATTGTAGGGTCGGGTTCCTGACTCCGGCTGGATCCGATGGAGTAATTTTCTAGTGCCGGGTATGAGACTTCCTTTCCCGATTAGAGTCCCTCCAGTAGGTCCTCCGGAGATGACTCCCACATATCCGGAGGGCGGGCCGCGCATAGGGGCCTTGCCTTTTTGAGAATCTCTTTCCAAGGAGAGGGATCTTCGGGGCGCGGGTCCCTGAGTCCTTCCTCGCGATCGTGATCGAGATCGATGTCGGGCCTCGCTTTCTTCCGCCTGTTGCCGTCAAGGGGAGAAACTTCGCCGTGGGGACCTTCGACGATACCTTGATTTATTCCACTTTCTCTACGGCCTAGTGTCCGCCTCCTCGCTACATTGTTTCTTCAAGGCATGACACTCCTCGGTGGAGTGTGTCGAGCTGCCGTGATAGCCGCAGCACTTTGTTGATGGCTCCGTTTGTTCGGTATCTACTGTCTCAACCAGCCGCCGCCTCCCAGCCCACTTGTCCTTCCCGGAGTGCAGGTCTTTCCCTCGAGTTGGGGCTAGGGGCTCCCTCCTGTTTGACCGGGGAACCACCGGAGGGGGGATTCCTACTGGTTCCTTGTGGTGGACATATTGTACTTCTTCCACGTTAACATGCTTGATGGAGCGTCCCAGCAAATCATCGAAACTAGCGAGGGGCTTCTTCATCAAGGATTGAAAGAAGTCCCCTTCAGCGAGCCCTTGGGTGCAGGCACTGACAAGTATTTCCGATGTTGCGCTGGGCACGCCTTGCGTCGCCCCAGTTGAACCTCTGGATGTACTCCTTGAGCGGCTTCTTAGGTTTCTGCTTAAGGGCGAATAGATTAAGTGTCGTCTTCTGGTAGCGACGGCTGCTGGCGAAATGGTGGAGGAAGGCGGTTCTAAACTCCACAAAGGAGTTGATAGAACCTTGCGGCAGTCTCTGGAACTACCGCTGGGCTGCTCCAGATAGGGTGTTTAGGAACACCCGACACTTGACCCCATTAGTATACTGGTGCAGGAGTGCCGCGTTCTCAAATTTGCAAACGTGATTCTCTGGATCCATCTTCCCGTCATAATCGGGGATCCTCAACCCGCGGAACTGCTTCGGCATGGGGTCTTCCACAATCTTAGAGGAGAAAGGAGTGGAGGGAACCTTATGAGAGGCCTTAGGTTCCTCCCTCTTTCCTTATTCTTCTCCGTGCCTCTGCACGCTGAAGGCCACTGAGTGGGCCTGCTCGATATCTCCTGGAGACTCCTTCGGAGGGCCTGGAGCTGCTCCGTCCCGTCGTCCCACTGGAGTGACGGATCTTCGTGAGTGCGAGATGGAGACTCTGGGGATCTCCTCCCGCGCAGGCATCCCCTGTTGCAAGGCAGCCTGTTCGACTTGGTGTTGTTCAAGCGCTTCCTTGATGGCGTCGGCCACCAAGCGATCGAGTTCCTCTCTTGTAAGGACAATGGGTTGTCCCTCCTATCTTGTCATTGGTGCTCCTTCCGGTGCTTTTCTAGTTTCCCACAGACGACGCCAAATTTATTCCGAAAGGAAATGACGACGATGTCCAGTCACTGGGGTTCTGCCCACGTGGAAGTCGCTGTTGCGGGGAAGAACTCAGTGCCCTACAATATCAACACGAGCGTTAGGGGAACACGTCGGAGAGTGTCTGGCGGAGCCCACTCTGATGCTTAAGTCAGTATATTGAGGGAGAGTAGAGGCAGCAAGAAAGGAAATGTGTGTAGAGTTAAGAGAGCATTACCCCTTTACCGGAGGGGTTGGACTACCTTTTATACTGATGGCGGTGGACTTGGTGCCTCCCTTCGTTCGGTGCCACGTCTCCATGATTTATGTCACGTCCTCCCCTTCTTTTGGCAGTTACTGGATAGCTTTTGAAACGGTCTGCGCCGTTACTACGCCTCGACCCGTTGCGACATTTAAGGGTCGTGATGACTCCTTATGACGGGGAAGTTTATCCATAGATCCGTAAAAGGGGGGAGGACCGTTGCTTGAGGTCGAAGCTAACTTGGGCTCCGCTTCCCCAAGGTGAGCTTGGGGCCTTCTGACCCAGTTGAGCGCGGGCGCTATAATTCCCGAGGCGCTCTCGAGACTCAACCCCTCGGGGTAGTCCCGGGAGGGGTCTTTTGGCTATCCTTCCAGGGCGTGTCCCCTGAGGAGGGTCCTGGGGCTCGGGAACCAGGGTCACTTTGACCCGACGTGTCATGTCCTGCAGCTTCTTCATCCCCCGTGCCTGCCATGGGCTATTCAACCCTATCATCAATTTTTCCTTTTGAGTATTATATGATATCTCAAAAGGAGTGAACCGTGCATACAGAGATTGTTGGATAGCTTGGTGGGTTTCCTAAGTGAACTTCGGGTTGTCCATGAGAGATCTCTCCATGTCTACAGATTAAAAATTTAATCCGAATAGAGACCTATCTCCCAAACGACCATCTCGTCGTCATACTAATTGGTTCAAGTTACAACTTGGCCAAACTTGATAGTTAAGCCTTGTAATTCGCCTAACCAATTGGTCATGGAAAAGACGACGAGCGGATCGCCGATTTTTGTGTTTATTATCGAGGTCCATGACAATTAATTATCATACTTAATTAATAAATAATTAAGAGCAAGATAACTAATTAAAACCACATGAAATAATGAAAGAACAAAGAGCCATAAGAGAAGGTTATACCTCTCTTACCTCACGATCTTCTATTGTATGACCCTCCCCTCTTGGACATCGTGTGGGCGACGATCTACCAAGAACCGGAATCACCAATGGCCACCAATCAATCCTCCATCTTCCTCCTCTTTAATGCGTCAACTAAACCCTAGAAGCTAGGGTTTCCGCCGGCTCCTCCAAGCAAGATGAAGATGAACGAGAAGGGATGAAGAGCTCTTCTCCCTCACAACCACCCTAACCAACCTCTCCTTCTTCTTCCTATCTCACGGCACCATGCACGCAAGGAAGAAGACTTCACCACCACCTTCTCCACCGCCGGCGACAATCACCAAGGCTGAAGACTCCCACCGCCGGTCGCCTACCCTCTTTTGCCCTTGCTTCCGCACGCCACAAAGAAGGAGAGCACTCCTCCTTGTCTAGTGAACGCTGGCAGCAATGAAGAAGAGAGAGGAGAAGAGAGGTGGAAGAAAACCGAAGGTTTTCTCCACCTCCACCGCCGGCCACTAACCTCCTCCTTGCGCCGACCAAGCCTCCTTCCTCTCTTCTCGCCGCACACCATAAAAGGAGAGGAAGGCTCTTCCATTGTCTAGTGATCACCGGCAATAAGAAGGATGAGAGCAGGAGAAAAGAAGAGGAAGAAGAGGTTCTTCTTCCACTCGCCGGTGCCCTAGGAGAGAGAAGGGAGAGAGGGGAGAAGAAGAGTGGTTTTAGGGTTTTGTGATTAATTGGATTAATTGGTTTCATGATACCGTGGGATATTTATAGGGCTACAATAGGGACCATGAGGAGGAGTTGGGTCTTGGCCTGCTAATAGATCCAAACCGATCCATTAATGAAGAACTATTCCACTAAAGACCCTTCATTGAACCACCTCACCAACCCCCATATTTACATATGGGCTCCACCTATTATGAGTATAATTTCTCCTCGCGTTTAAGATATCGAATGCCCGTTGATTAATTTAAATTACTGACAATGTTAATTAATCAACATCTAACTCCTTGATTAGTATCACTCATCCTTTTCATCATGTTGGACCAAGTCCACTTGCAAGATTTAACATAATGAACCTTATGAGCTCATCAAGGGGGCATCATCATCCCGACTCACCAGGACACGGATTTCGTTTATAATTAACGGCACACCATGTAAATAATATTATTTCCTAACTTATCGGGTCTATCAATTTAACAGAATAAATCTCACCCATTGGTAAATCAAAGAAATAACTATTAAGTACATATACTCGTTATTATATCGGGATTCAGAGCATGTACTCCATAATATACTGAGGTATGATCCAATTATAAAGTCAGTACAAATTGGATCACTTCTATGTCAGTCCTGCTCAATGCACACAAAGTGCACTAGTGTAAGTCTATGGTCAAGACAGACCAACGCCAAATTACACTACAACCATCCCGATGGTTTGTCCAAATCCATCTCGGTTGTGTGTCTCTACTTATACTTTGCAAGGCACTATTAACATGATCTTCCGTGCGTCACCACACACCATGTTATCTATAGTGTAAATTATTAGACATTTTGCACATACTAATATAAACATGCAACCTGTGATTTTGTGATTCTCTTTCAAAATGTAGATGCATATACAAAAAGCAAGACTTTTAGAATACATCCTAATAGAGACATCAAGATGAAATGCACTAACATCCTAACAGAGACATGTTATCTACAGTGTAAAGTTTTAGTGCTTTCATACTTGTCGCTATATTGGACATCTCTATAATGTACTCCCTTATGTTTCCTTTACCACTGTACCACATGGTTACCAACTTCATAAAAAATATGGTAGTCTTGACCTTTTCATTTGAGATGAATCAGTCTGCCAGTTGGTTAAGGAAACTCCTAACATCTTCTCTCTCTATTATTAAGCCCTTTATGTGTGCCGGTATAGAAAGCTTCATGATACTTAGACTCTTGCGATTTGATTTCGCCTATAGTTAAAATTTAGCTCTCTGCTCTATAGTACTAGCACTGGTCATAGTCTAAGTCCATGCATTCTAAGACACGATCACTTATTCTTTTCATTCAGCAAAATTCGAACTGGTTAATATTGGAATATTATTAATATTGGCAGTTACAAATTGCACTAAAATTAAAGAGAGAAATTTATTTAAGCTCACAATTTAACTGAAGCTAAGCACATGTATAAGTGCGAGTAATAAAACACAAAATTATGCAAATAAAAAATAAAATTTTAAATGCATTTAAATGGACTCCTCATGAAATACCAAATATAACATTGTATTTTATTCTATGGATAAAATATAATTTATTAGTGGTACTCTAAGATATAACTCAAACTTTAATTGGCTACATAATGTACCTTCCTTTAGGCCGACTTATTGTGTGCATAATATGAAACTTTATATAAGTTATATATTTTGGTTCGTAGCTTATAACGACTTTAATTAGCTATGCAACATGCCTCCTTTTGGGCTGATATATTTTGTGCAGGATCAGAACAAAATAAATTATGTTCAATATTGTAAACTATCTTAAGCATATATCTGGCATAAAAGTAATCTTCTTTTGGACCGATTACTCTTAGCATAGATATACGCTTATCAACACAAAATATATTAAACCTACTTAAGATGTCTTCTTTTAAGCCGACATAATAATTCAACTTAGTAGCACATTGTATACATAGACCAAAAAAAATACTAGGAATATTAACCGAATAAATAATTTTTTAATCATCTTTAATACTTTTAAATTTGACTTGTTAATCGCTATATAATAATTGAATGATTTTACCCAATTGATTATCACAATTAATTTATAAGCCTAGTATATGGGATTGTAAAATCATATACAAAACTCTCTCTCAAGAAGAGCTTCCTTTAAGTCTTATAATTGCCCTGTGGGCTGGATCGGATGGTAAGGCGCCTGGCCGATTTGGTCGACCTCACAGGTTCGAGGGTCGCCAATTGCGCACAGGGATAAAATCTTGGTCTGCTGGCATTAATTCCCTCGACCCCAGGCGTCTCACCATACCAGTGATAACCGTGGTTTGCCTCCCTCTAAAAACCTATGGGGTCGGGACTAGGGGCCGCTAAGGTGGCGGTTCAATTTTTTTTTTTTTTTTTTTGGTCCTTTATGTCTTATAATTGAATCATTATTTAATTTAAGTAATACATTTAATCAATTTACATGTAAATACATGCATGACATTTAATCGATTCACGTAGTTTCCTAATCGATTCAGTTGCTTCCAACGCTGTTTCACATAAAGGCAGTCTTTTAATCGATTAAAAACAATCTTAATCAATTAAAAATAAATCTAATCGATTGATTAATACCATTACGTTAATCTTAATCTATTAGAAATCGATTAATCGATTAACAATTGATTTTGTCGTGGCTATTAATCGATTGACAAAAATCGATTGGTAGCATCAAATCAGTTTACTCGGTCGATTAAAAATCGATCCCGTATTCGATCCAATTGTGCCAATCGATTAGAGAATGGTGATAACTGAATCGATTGGGTAATTGATTCGACTCGATTCAGTTCACAATTTCAGATTTGGTAATCGATTGGTTTACCAAATGATTCGATTAAACTGTCACAATTTTAACCTAAGATTAAGTTAAATAACAACGACGACTGTTTCCGTCATTTTTCATGTTTTTCATGAAAAAGGCAAAAAAACCCAAGCCTTTCATAGATTTTCTTACATATTTTTTTTCCGATAGAAAATTATGTTATACTAGAAAATTTTATAAACTGACGGAAAATATAACTTTTATTGTCATAAAAATGATGAAACAAAGATAAGACTCTGATACCAATTGATAGAAATTGAATTTTCTCCGAACTGCACAAATTTTAAAAACAAAATAAGAACTCAAAAGAGGAAAACACAGGGCATATAAGCATGAACTTATTGTTTTTTCAAATCATTGTATAACAAGAATAAAAATATAAACTGAATTATAAGGAACTTGATTGAAGAGTCGTATCTTTATCTTAGCGTCGTCGGCTTGTTCCTCGTGTAATTAAGAAGATGCAGCGGAAAGAAGACGAGAATTAGGGTTGACGACACCGAAATAATTCTAGGTCAGGAACCAAGAGCTATGTCAAGATGATACCTTAAACCCTTAAGAACCTCTCTTTTATATAAAAATTCAATCTGTTATTAGTCCATAGATAATAACAGATTGGGCTAAAGAATCTATACATTGAACTCGTATCTAATGATTCGAAATTTAATAAACATAAATTAAATCATTTTAAAAGATTTAGATTATATTTATATGTGTGAATTTATAAATAAGCTCATAATATCCAATAAAATGAAATCAAAGCTAATCCTAGTATAGACTGCGCCTTGGTGATAGCTTGCTCCAAAGTAGCAACCCATACTTCAATAACATCCACCTATGAAGACTTAGCCCTGTCATGTCTACCTTGTGTGTGCTGCTCGTCTAGTGCATGCGATTGATTTCACAAGGCCTCAACATTCCACGGTGGAAAACTATCCTTTGGAGGAGAGAAAGGAGAGATAAAGGAAAATAGATAATATAAAAGAAACGGAGGGAAAGTCACTATAACAAATTTGACTATTCGCAGCGCACATTTATGCTATCCGCAGCGCGCATTGTATACTGCGAAGTTCAAAGCTATGGCGAAGTCTATGTCTGATTTTCACATAGTGAGCCTACCCTAGTTGTAAGAAGGACGTGTTAAGAACGAGCCAGACAAAGCTTTTTCCCACATCGATCCCGTATTAAAAAAAACCCTGGCGCAACGGACGAAACGCGCGGGCACGAGTTTATGACGAGTAACCTTTTAGCGACGTACACTCCGTGTGCACTGCAAATACTAGTAAATATTAATAATTTTTACAACGCGCTTGTGTGCGCGCTGCGGAAATCTAATTTATTTAATAAAATTTATAATAAAATAATAAATATATAAGATTTTTAACAGCGTACATATTATGTACACTGCGAAAAATAGTATTAACAGCGCGCAAAAATTATGCGCTGTTAATACTAAAATATAAACTACTATCTGCAACACACTTAATTAGGTGCGCCGTAATAACTATTATTAACAGCACACTGTAATTGCGCGCTGTTGATAACGCGCTGCGGAAAGTCATATTTGTTGTAGTGAGTAATCGTTCGAGACTGTCTCATTTAAGTTGAAGATAATGCCGAAGCATACATAGAACTCGACGCCGACGCCGGTGATGCAATCGGTAGGAAGCTTGATGGAGGCGCTAAAGAAACTATGCAAATACAGATCTTGGGAGGCGAACCCGACCCTTGAACATTCAGAACTCATCATCAATTTTAATGGTGGAAATGCTCAAAAGGTAGGATTTTAAAGAAATAGGAGAGAAGAGGTAAGGAGAATCTCTCGTTTGCACGCCTCCCCTTTGTTTCTTCTAATAAATCCGAAGCCAAAGAGATAGAGAAAGTGATGACCTTGGCTGGTGAATAGGTCGACGACCTCCCTTGTCTTCCTCTCTCCTTCTTCCTTCTATTTTCTCTCTCTCCATGGGCATATAGTTAAGATGGTAAAAAATTGATAGATTGACATTAAAAATTTTAGATTCGAGCTACGGGACTGGTAGGGCGTAAATTCCTGCACCCTATGTAAAAATTTCTCTCCCTAACCTCTTACCTTCTCAGTCATCATGATTTATCTCCTCCATATTGGTCCTGGACAGGCTGGCGGGGCACTAAGGACGAGCATTTCATCTTTCACACGGAAGGAAGATAGTAATTTCTCTCTTCATGAAGCGTGTGAAATCGTCGGCCTATGAGGAAGACTTGTAAAAGAGAATAAATTATTAACCGCGCCGCATCAAATATTATTAGATATTTTCCTTATTAATTTGTTAATTAACAATTTCTTTATGAATCTGTTAATTAACAGTTTACTTATTAATTTTTCATTTGACTAAGCATCCTAAGACCTCTATAAATTTTTTCAATTAATTAAGAAAGTTATTTTGTTACCTCTTCTCTTCTCTCTCTCTATCTCTCTCTCTACTTATCATATTTTAATTAGTATCAGAGTGATAGCTCTTCTTACCTTATGCACCGCTTCTTCTTATACGACGTCTTTCTTCTTCTTCATGTGACGCTTGATGTCACCGTTTTTATTTTTATTTTTATTTGAAAAAAAGCGGCTAGCAACTTTTAAAGTTCTTTGTCTCTTCCTCCTTTACTTTTGCTCGTCATCCTCCTTCCTCGTTTCTATCACCCGCCCACTCACGATGGGATAGTATGGGAGAAGAGGAATAACCTATGTGTTTCCTCTATTGTAGCTTGTGCCTTTTTGCCCAAGCTACAACAACTTTTGGTTCTTTGTTGTTGTGTTTTTTTTTTTGATGTCGAATATTCAGAGATGTCAAATTTGTCTCCAAATTAGATATACTGGTATTTAATGTCCTAAAAGACTCGATAGAACCTTCATCGGTGGTCCTTCAACTTTAAAAAGATCTTTAAGACATGCAACGAGTTCACAAGTCCATCCTAATGTTCTCTCATTTGTGTCTACTGGGCAAACCTTCAAAATTTTTATCTACTGAATGATATATTGATACTAGAGCAACTCATCATGTCACATCAGACTACAATATCTTTACAGAAGTACTATCATACACTGGTTCGTATACGGTACAAGTAGGTGATGACTCAAGTTTGCATATTACTAATCTTGGAAACACATACATTCATTTGTCCAATCGTACTTTTCACATACGCAACATCTTTCATGTTCTATCCATTACTAAAAATTTACTCTCTGTACGTCAGTTTTACCTTGATAACAATGTTATTTTTGAATTTCATCATAATCATTATCTTATAAAAGATAGAGGAACAAATACTACTGTGTTTCTTGGAAAAATAAAAAATAACCTCTACTATCTTCAAAATTCATCAATCAAAGCTTTTATTAGTGAATGCACAAATAAACCAGCCTAGAACGCTCGACTTGGTCATTCTTCCCTTCGTATTGTTCAGTCGATCATAAATAAGTATGATTTACTTACTTCCTTTACTTCATCTCCATCTCATTCATGTTAGGCATACATGGAATCTAAAAGTCATAAGTTACATTTTTCTTCATCTGAACGCGTTTTCGATTTTCCACTTAAAATAATTCATTTTGATATTTGGGGTCCTGCACCTATCTGTTGGTTTCGATTATGCATGGGAATCCTCTCCATGTCTCCGGATTAAAATTTTATTGATTAAAACAAATCCGGATGGAAAGAAATTTCCTAAGCGACCGTTTCATCATCGTACTAATTGATTCGAGTGATCGCTTGAACAAACTTGTTGTTCAAGCAATCTAACTAGTCTAATCAACTAGCTGCGGAATAGACAATGAATAGATTGTCGGTTTTTTTGTTTATCTTCGAGGTCCATGATAATTAACAACATACAATTAATTAAGATGCAAGAACAAACCAAACAAGAATTATATCTCTTGTTTACCTCGCGATCTTCTATCGTATGTCCTATTCTCTTCTTGGACGTCGTGTGGGCGACGATCCTCCAAGAAACAAAGTCACCAAGGCACATTCTTTCTTCTCCAACCTTGTGTCGAACCCCTAGGGTGTCCAATGGTTGCTACTGGCCAAAAGGAAGGAAAGACTTCCTTCTTCCTTACTCTCGCCACCCACCAAGATGAAGAAGACCTCCTTCTTTGCGCCAGCCCTAAGGAAGAAATGAAGAAGAAGAAAAAGAAGAGGAGGAAGAAGAGAAATCCCTAGAACCCTAGCCGGCCACCTCCTCTTAGCCTCCTTGCGTCGCCGGCCAAAGCCGACCATCTCCTTGCTTAAAGGCAACGCACTCCTCCTCTTGCTGGTTGATACCACACACCAAGGGAAGGAAGAGAAGAAGATAAGAGAAAAAAAACAACTCCTTTCTTCCTCCCAAACCCCAACCGACCACTAGCTTTGGCCTCCTTGCATCGGCGCCAACCCTAGGAGAGAGATGGGAGAGAGGAAAAGAGAGAGAGACTTAGGTTAAATTGTTGTACCTTGGTCTCATGACTCATGAGATATATATATGCTACAATAAGGAACATGAGGAGGAGTTGAGATTTGGTCTCCTAATGGATCTAAAGCTCGATCCATTAATGATTACCCAATCCACTAAAGGGTTATCATTAAACTACCGCACCAACCCTCATAATAAATATGGGCTCTACCATATTATGTGTACATAATCTACCGGTGTTTAAGATCTCGCATGTCCATTAATTAATTAAATTACTGACAATTTAATTAATTAATATCTAACTTCATGAGTAGTACCACTCAACCTTATTATCATGTCGGACCAAGTCTACTTGCAGAATTTTTACATGATGAGCTTTATGAGCTCTTCAAGGGGACATCATCATCCTAACACATTAGGACACAGTTTTCTTCTATAATCAATGACACACCATGTAAATAATATTATTTCTCAATTTACCGGGCCTATTGATTTAACAAATAAATCTCGCCTACTGGTAAATCAAAAAAATAGATATTAAGTACATGTACCCGTTATTATATCGGGATTAAGAGCATGTACACCATAATATCTGAGGTCTGATTCGATTATATAGTCAGTATAAATTGAATCACCTCTATATCGGTCCTGCTTAATATACACAATGTGTATTAGTGTAATTCTATAGTCAAGATAGACCAATACCAAATTACACTACAACCATGTCAATGGTTTATCTAAAACTATCTCGGTTGTGAGCCACTACTTATACTCTACAAGGGACTGATAACATGATCTTTTGTGTGATACCTCACACCATGTTATTTATAATGTAAAGTATCAGACAATATGCACACATATAATAGATATAAAATGCAAACAATGATCATGTGATTCTCATTCCTAAATGTAGATGTTGATACAAAAGCTAGGCTTTTAGTATATATCCTAACACTTTCTTGTCTAACCAAGGTTTCTTATATTATGTTACCTTCATTGATCATTTTAGTAAATACACTTGACTTTATCCTATGAAAAGAAAATCTGATTTATTTGATATATTCTATAATTTTCAAAAATAAGTTGAACGATATTTTAATCGCAAAATGCTCTCTCTTCATTCTGATTGGAGAGGAGAATATCAAGCTCTTCATCGTCATCTTATCTCTTGTGGGATTGTTCATCGAGTCTCTTGCCTTCACACTCTAGAACAAAATGACTTTGTAAGAGAAAACATAGACATATAGTTGAAATTGCCTTAGCTCTTCTTCATCATGTATCGGTTCTGCGTAAATTTTGGGATGAAGCTGTTTGTATTGCAGTATATCTCATAAATCGACTTCCTACCCCATTGCTCAACCATAAGTGTCCTTTGGAAAAACTTTATAATCAAACTCCTGAATACACCTTTCTTCGAATCTTTGGTTGCACATGTTATCCATGGTTACGCCCCTACTCTAAACACAAACTTGACTCTTGTTCATTATTATGTATTTTTCTTGGTTATAGTAATATGCATTATGGGTATCGTTGCTTACATATACCAACTGGACGGATATATACATCATGACATGTTACTTTTGGTGAATCTCTATTCCCTTTTTCGGAAGCCTCTTCAATCTCTCCTCCAGATACAGGTGGTACTTTCTTGATACCACCCAACATTATCAGAAGAGATGACATCCTAGGTCCTGCTCCGGAGCTCCCTAATAACTCTCTTATACCATCAGAATCGTTTCAAGTTGCTGCTCCAATCTTAGAAGTGACACTAATCGAAGATAATATGTTAAAATACTGAATGTTTAGGGGTCGAACAGTAATTTAACCCAAATTAAGGGCTGGTGGGTGAAAAACTAAAATGGATAGGAGTTATTTGCAAAAAGTCCCATACCTTATATTCCTTTTTCTTTTCCCCGATGTGGCAGATCTCGATCCCGGCCCACACTTCTTCTTCTTCCCTCTGTTTCTTCTCCTCCCGTGCGAACGAAGCTCCACAAGCCGGCGACCCGATCTCGTGCGGCGAGTAGGCGACACCGGAGAGTACCTCGTTTTTCCCTCTGGAGTCGGATCGAGGAGTCGGATAGAGGTCTTCGTTTTCTCCTCTTCCCCATTGGGTTTGATCGAGGTTTGCGGTTTCCCTTTTTCTTCATCAAGCGATCGATCAAGGTAAGGTTTTCTTCCCGAGTCTGGATATGAGGTGTGGAGGTATTAGGGTTGATTTGCCTTGTTGTGATAGCAGATCTCTCTCTTCTCCTTGATCGAGTGATTCTGTTTCAGCACGTTATCCTCTCTTCCTTGCGCGATCTTGAGGAGGGAAGCTAGATCTTGAGCCGTGATGGTGATTTGGGGTTGAAAGGTTCTGCCAGTATACACGCGAAGGTGAGTTTGATTTTAGATAACATCTTTGTTGGGTTCTTAGGGTTTATCCGATTCGAATCTTCTATAGATGAAACTGGAAAGGGGAAAATTGTTCTTGGCTATGAATTTGAAGTGATCGGTAGAAATTCTTGTTGTTCCGTGTTCATTCGCATGTTGTTCTTAG
Source organism: Boesenbergia rotunda (assembly GCA_024364735.1). Lineage (NCBI taxonomy): Eukaryota > Viridiplantae > Streptophyta > Magnoliopsida > Zingiberales > Zingiberaceae > Boesenbergia > Boesenbergia rotunda. Next base: position 269,512 of record JAGFNQ010005355.1, read on the forward strand.
ATGAATCAGTTTGGGATTTGTTCTTATCAGAGTTAGGCATGCGGATTTGGGGATTTGGTTTGAGCTGTGTTGATTAAGGTTTACTGTGAGCTTTAGGTAGATTGTGCGTAAGCTTAGAATGGTGATCTTGATTTAGATCTTAGCTCTGTCGTGAGTTGTAATTGGCTTAGGGTTTTATTTGGTTGATAACCTAAATGGATCATAGGTTAGATCAAGGGTGTTTAATTATTAGGATTGATTAACTACACATGATAGTTATGGTTAGATCCTAATAATGTTTAGCATTAGTTTAGCTATTAGTACTATTGTAAATTAGCTAAATTTATGTTCATGGTACAGGACATTGACTTGGCAATTTGGACTCCACTTGCGGCGGATACTATTTCAGGCGGGGGATCCTCTTCGCTTACGATCTACTATATCGGAGGCGGGTACCTCTTTTTATGCATAGATAGATTTAGTTAGCAGTAGGGATATCTGGCATCTTTATCATTGTACTCTTGCTTCGGTAGTTGTATCTGTTAGCTTTACTGCTTACTATTTCTGTATAGATTGGTGATGTACAGTTTACCTTATACCTTACTCTAGGATTTAGGTATTGGTGCATACCGATTATCTGGACTACTGCATATCATGTAGATGACAGCAGGGATAGATAGTGGATGATGCATGGGATAGTGACATGCATCATTGTTGCACGTAGCATAGGGGACGACCTTTGACTCCCTAGAGGTTGAGATGGGTCGTCGTACTTGCTATTCGTGTAGGGGCATATGTAGGCGACCTTTGACTCCCCTAGTGGTTGAGATGGGCCGTCAGACCTGCCACATGACCTGTCGTGCAGCCCCGTTGGCGGTCCCCGGCGCTGCAGTATGTCCCCTACCTATCCGATGATAGTGAGGGGCGTTTAGGGCGTTACTCCACCCGATGGCGGGGTACGTTCATGGTCTCCGACCCTACCCATTCTGTCCCGCGTGTGCATTATAGACTGTCTATTCATGCAGGGAAGACCAGGTCAGAGCTCTACCCACTCGGTCCCGCGTGTGCATTATAGACCGACTGGCGTCAGGGGTGACCCATGTTGCATCATGAGCATGCTGTGCATTGATGCATATGATTGTGTTTGCTGCACTTGATTGCTGCACTTGGTTGTCATGCATACTACCGGGTTTGGATTGACGTAGGTAGGTATGTACTGTCTTTGTTTCTTATGGTTCAGCTCTGCATTTCCTTTTTACTGCAGTTATACTTATTATTGTGGTAGATGGTGACTTACTGCTAGTATTTCTTCCTGTACATATCAGACTGTATTCGCTGAGTTCTTAGGACTCACCTCGTTAGCTCTATTTTTCTCTTTTCAGGATGATCGTCTGGATTGCCCAGCAGCCTGTCCCAGTTTATGTGTCTCTGAGACGATTTCTGCGGTTGTTCTGTGTTGGTTGTGGTACATGATGGTACCCTATTCTTTTATTCGTTTTGTTTCTTTTCACTTCCGCTGTCATATGTTGTGCTCCGTTGTGTCGTCCATTTTACGGCAGTATAGTTGTACTTTTGTGTGCCATGGAGGCCTCGATTCTGTTTTGGTTTTATCGTAAGTCGTACCGGTGCGCAGCCTTGTCGTCGTTTTCGTTTTCGCTTTGTACAGTCGCTTGTTCCAGCCCTATAGGCTGTGGTACAAGCAGGCTGAGGTAGTCATGGTGGTCTGGTTTTTGGATTGTCCGCCGGGATGAGGGAGTAGCTGTCCGGTCGGTATCGGACGAGCGGCTCCTCGGGACGTGACAATTTATTTGGTATCAGAGCGAGGTTCTCGAGATACCATGTGGTCTTGTGGGTGTGTTTCCGGATTTTTTGTCGGAGTCGTTTTCTCGATGGACGTGTTTGGGACATGGCGGCGATGGGACATCTCCAGGCGACACGAGGTATGTATCATGACCCATTTACCTCTTTGTATTCACTGTCTTGTGTAGGGTTGGACATTTTATTAATTTGATGGGATTGTATATCGACTTATATACTTGGCCAGTAGGTACTCGTAGATATCGTTTAGCTGGATGACCGGTAGTCAATCCGCTTTAGTTATGATTATGATGCGTGATTAATCCTGGACTTCTACATATCATGTTGATGATTGTAGGATTGATTAGGAAGTGTTGCATGAGTGGATGTCATGCATCACATCGGTAATATGCGTGTAGGGACGACTTTTGGCTTCCTGGTGATGGAACATAAGTCGTCAGCCGTGTTAAAAAGGGTAGAGTTATACTTAGGTGACCCCGTGTTTCTGAGAGGTTGAGACGGGTCGTCAGACATGTATTTTGCATAGCCAGGTGCGTTGGTTACTCATACATCCTGCGTAGCCAGGTACGTTGGCTTCTTATGCATTGTACATAGGGGGTTTTAGTTAACCAATCATGGATGTTAGGATGTCCTGGCTCCTAGCTACCCGATTTAGCGATAGTCAGAGCGCGTCAAGAGAGTGACATGTGTCACTGCTATCAGGCGCACTTGACGCATCTTAGCATAGTTGTTGTTGTTGCGTTATTGCATTTGTCCGTATTTACGGTATCTGATTATAGCATATATTTGACCATGGAAGAGATAGGCGGACATATTGTGGTGTCATACGTATAGCGGAGAATGTTGATTCTCCGATAGTGTCGACTGATGAGTCGAGGACTTAGGGTCGAATCAGACGATAATCCATTGGTGGTTGTATATCATAGTTGACTCGATCGGTACAGGGCCAACTTACTTTCGCTCACGGAGTCTCAGTTATGGATAGATATCCTAGATGACATGTCTGGAGGACCTGACCTGTTGTGATGCAGCAGAGATGGTATTGGTTGTTTATCATGTCAGTTGATAGAGGATAGAGATGTCCTATTTCCGTGAGACTTTTGACCTCGAATTCATTATACTTGGTTAGATAAGCTAAATAGTACAGTCAAATATGACTTGTACCGATTCGTAGGAGTGTAGAGCTAGTTTCTTGACACTTGCGAGATTATCACTCGTACTTGGTTTGGATAACTAAGAAGGTACCTTTGGACTTCTGGTTTGTGCAGCGATGCAAATCACTTACGAGACTGAGTTACCTTTATGTGAAGACACTAAGGACGGTACTCAGGAAACAAATAATTACTTTTCGATTACTTTGGGATACTCTTGAGATATAGTATGTCTCTATCTCCTCTTGGGGCGGAGTTGGAGTAAATTGGGTTACGAGAAGACAGTTAGTCAACTCGTCTTACGCTATTCTAGTTTATGAGGTTTTATTACTCATAGACAGTTCGTATGTGTTAGATATGCTCGATAGCACATCAGGAAGCAGGATCCGCTAGGATGCAATGGAATGGGTGTTAGCAGCTGACACCAATGAAATTTGACTGTAACTGGTGTATGTTATAGAGGACGGTCTCTGAGAGGTAGACCATAGGTTGTCAAGTAGGAGTGGTTACTAGTTGACCACCAAACCAGTTCCATGTGGTGGTTCATTGGCATCAGAGACGACGAGGTTGCAGATTCTCCTTGTCTCAGGGCTAGCGGTTCTAGCACGTGGGTGTTAGGGTTTCCTATTATTACTGGGTCGTACTGATGACAGTGGTAGCCTTAGCTCTCGGACGTTTCTGTAGTTCGAGAATTTTCGGACGCATGTCCGAAGGAGTGTTCTAGTGTTTTCTATGGTGTGAAAATTTTCTGACCTATTTACGGAGGAGCTTCCTTGATTGTCTCACTTAAGAGGCAAGTGAGGCTCACCGTTCTGGGTTTGTGTGTTTTGCAGGTAATATCGTGGATACAGAGACTTGAGGTGTTCCTGTTGGTGGATCGATATTGGGAATGATATTGTGGATGTTGAGGTTAGATATCTGTTATGTTTGTAGATGAAGGATAAATCTTGGAGAACCGCTGGGATATATTAGACGATCGCCATTTATGGTTGGAAATGAGAACAGGTATTAAGGACCCTATCGGGGATTTACTTAGGATTCGGGGAGGGTTTGAAGTGATTTGGGTGATCGTTGATCGATTAACCCAATCTGCGCAGTTTCTTGTGGATCTGGACGATCAGATTATAGATGTGGCACAAGTGATCCTAGGGTTGTGCACCCTTGATGTTGATTAGTTGTTCGGTTGTAGCTGATGGTTAGATGATGACCCCTCGATCAGTTATGCCTTGGTATGTTTTACGGGCATACCGATGATCTGGCCACCACGTGGATTGGTTGAGTCTGGTGCCCTTAGGATGTTGGGATGAGCCATTACTATTCGTAGACGGCATCCAGATGTATTCTTAACTGGGTATATGAGCACGTGTTGTTACCTTTGGATGATTAGACACTTATGTCGATCAGATTAGGAGTGCTCCGGTTAGAGATTATTACCCTCGGTGTGTTCGAGGCAGAGTAGCCTTAGGGCATTGGACGTAAGGGTCCTCGTGGTGTATACGGAATAGTTTATTCCGTAATAGGTGGTGCAGTCTTGAGATCACCTCCTGTGCCGGAGAATTTACTTCGGTGGTGCATTGACCTAGTTTTACGATATCCTCAGGATGTACCCGAGTGTACAGGGATTCGAAATGTTCCCGTTGGCGGAACGACATGGAAAAAGGACATTGAGAGACTTCGTATCCAGATTATTGATACGTCGATTAACGCAGTGGTAGCGCGGTGGGCTCATAACCCACAGGGAGCATCAGAGACTAGAGCGGTCTTACTCTCGAAGATTTCCCTACGAGAGAAAGCCTAGTACGTTGGTTTATGGAGGCAACACGAGTCGATTTGGGTGATCATTGAACGATTAACCAAATCTATGCACTTTCCTTCGATCCGTAGGATGGCTCGATGGATCACTTAGTAGAGATATACGATAGGAAGATTACTAGATTTTAGGGATTATTCTGGAATCTGGTAGGAGTTTCCTACGAGCTACAGGCGCATAGCTGCGATTCAGTTTAGTTGTTCATATGTTGACAGATGGCAGTCCGAGCGTACCATTTAGGTTCTAGAGGGCTTGCTGCGCTCGTGTGGGGGCAGTTGAGAGGACCAGTTGCACTTGGTGGAGTTCGCCTACAACAACGGCCTTCTTTCGACGATACAGATGGCACCGTTTGAGGCGTTGTACGGTAGGGCGTGCCGGACACCCACCCTCTGGGATGAGGTCGGTGAGACTCAGCTGGTGGGACCCCAGAGAGTTCAGCACGAGGCAGAGTTTGTATGGACTGTCAGACGGAGATTATTAGCAGCGCGAGATTGCCGGAAAAGCTATGCTGATCGGAGGCGCAGACCCATAGAGTTTGCCGCGGGTGATCATGTTATCCTTCGAGTCACCCACGAAAGGGGTGCAACATCTTTGTCTCAGACGTAAGCTAGCTCCATGGTATATTGGTCTGTTCCAGATTCTGGAAAGGATTGGAGCTGTAGCTTATCGTTTAGCACTTCTACCGTCTTTGACCGGCGTCCACGACGCGTAGCATGTATCCATGCCGAGAGGTCATGTGCCAGATTCTACACTCATATTATCTGAGGTGTCTATTCTGCTCCATCTTGATGCTACTTATGAGGAGGTACCTGTACGGATTTTGGGTTTCTAGGAGCGTCAGCTACGGAACAAGACGATCCGACTAGTCAGGGTCGGATGGCAGCATCACTCGGATGCAGAGACTACTTGGGAGCTCGAGGACACTATCCGAGCTCGATATCCCCATTTATTCGATTGAGGTAGGTGTTGTTGGTTCATTTCAGCATGCATACTTCATATATACTGCCGTTAGTATCTACTATTAGCAATGATAAATTTGGGGACCAAATTTTTATAAGTGGGGGAGAATGTTAAAATACTAAATGTTTAGGGGCCGAACAGTAATTTAACCCAAATTAAGGGCTGGTGGGTGAATAACTAAAATGGATAGGAGTTATTTGCAAAAAGTCCCATACCTTATATTCCTTTTTCTTTTCCCCGATGTGGCAGATCTCGATCCCGGCCCACACTTCTTCTTCTTCCCTCTGTTTCTTCTCCTCCCGTGCGAACGAAGCTCCACAAGCCGGCGACCCGATCTCGTGCGGCGAGCAGGCGACACCGGAGAGTACCTCGTTTTTCCCTCTGGAGTCGGATCGAGGTCTTCGTTTTCTCCTCTTCCCCATTGGCTTTGATCGAGGTTTGCGGTTTCCCTTTTTCTTCATCAAGCGATCGATCGAGGTAAGGTTTTCTTCCCGAGTCTGGATATGAGGTGTGGAGGTATTAGGGTTGATTTGCCTTGTTGTGATAGCAGATCTCTCTCTTCTCCTCGATCGAGTGATTCTGTTTCAGCACGTTATCCTCTCTTCCTTGCGCGATCTTGAGGAGGGAAGCCAGATCTTGAGCCGTGATGGTGATTTGGGGTTGAAAGGTTCTGCCAGTATACACGCGGAGGTGAGTTTGATTTTAGATAACATCTTTGTTGGGTTCTTAGGGTTTATCCGATTCGAATCTTCTATGGATGAAACTGGAAAGGGGAAAACTGTTCTTGGCTATGAATTTGAAGTGATCGGTAGAAATTCTTGTTGTTTCGTATTCATTCGCATGTTGTTCTTAGATGGATCAGTTTGGGATTTGTTCTGATCAGAGTTATGCATGCGGATTTGGGGATTTGGTTTAAGCAGTGTTGATTAAGGTTTACTGTGAGCTTTGGGTAGATTGTGCGTAAGCTTAGAATGGTGATCTTGATTTAGATTTTAGCTTTGCCGTGAGTTGTAAATGGCTTAGGGTTTTATTTGGTTGATAACCTAAATGGATCACAGGTTTGATCAAGGGTGTTTAATTATTAGGGTTGATTAACTACACATGATAGTTATGGTTAGATCCTAATAATGTTTAGCTATTAGTACTATTGTAAATTAGCTAAATTTATGTTCATGGTACAGGACATTGACTTGGCGATTTGGACTCCACTTGCGGCGGATACTATTTCAGACGGGGGATCCTCTTCGCTTACGATCTACTATATCGGAGGCGGGTACCTCTTTTTATGCATAGATAGATTTAGTTAGCAGTAGGGATATCTGACATCTTTATCACAGTACTCTTGCTTCGGTAGTTGTATCTGTTAGCTTTACTGCTTACTATTTCTGTATGGATTGGTGATGTACAATTTACCTTATATCTTACGCTAGGATTTAGGTATTGGTGCATACCGGTTATCTGGACTACTGCATATCATGTAGATGACAGCAGGGATAGATAGTGGATGATGCATGGGATAGTGACATGCATCATTGTTGCACGTAGCATAGGGGACGACCTTTGACTCCCTGGAGGTTGAGATGGGTCGTCGTACTTGCTACTCGTGTAGGGGCATATGTAGGCCACCTTTAACTCCCCTAGTGTTTGAGATGGGCCGTCAGACCTGCCACATGACCTGTCGTGCAGCCCCGTTGGCGGTCCCCGGCGCTGCAACAGGTCCCCTACCTATCCGATGATAGTGAGGGGCGTTTAGGGTGTTACTCCACCCGATGGCGGGGTACGTTCATGGTCTCCGACCCTACCCATTCGGTCCTGCGTGTGCATTATAGACCGTCTGTTCGTGCAGGGAAGACCAGGTCAGAGCTCTACCCACTCGGTCCCGCATGTGCATTATAGATCGACTGGCGTCAGGGGTGACCCATGTTGCATCATGAGCATGCTATGCATTGATGCATATGATTGTGTTTGCTGCACTTGATTATTGTGGTAGATAGTGACTTACTGCAGTTATACTTATTATTGTGGTAGATGGTGACTTACTGCTAGTATTTCTTCCTGTGCATATCAGACTGTATTCGCTGAGTTCTTAGGACTCACCTCGTTAGCTCTGTTTTTCTCTTTTCAGGATGATCGTCTGGATTGCCGAGCAGCCTATCCCAGTTCATGTGTCTCCGAGACGATTTCCGCGGTTGTTCTGTGTTGGTTGTGGTACATGTTGGTACCCTATTCTTTTATTCGTTTTGTTTCTTTTCACTTCCGCTGTCATATGTTGTGCTCTGTTGTGTCGTTCATTTTACGGCAGTATAGTTGTACCTTTGTGTGCCATAGAGGCCTCGATTCTATTTTGGTTTTGTCGTAAGTCGTACCGGTACGCAGCCTTGTCGTCGTTTTCGTTTTCGCTTTGTACAGTCGCTTGTTCCAGCCCTATAGGCTGTGGTACAAGCAGGCTGAGGTAGTCGTGGTGGTCTGGTTTTTGGATTGTCCGTCGGGACGAGGGAGTAGCTGTCCGGTCGGTATCGGACGAGCGGCTCCTCAGGGCATGACATAATATGCTCTCTATGTTAGAATACAGAAATTTTTCGGGGGTAAAAATGCAAAATGTCCGAAACAAGAGGGCTGCTGTGAGAAAATCGGAATAGGGAGGGGTTAAACGAAAATGTTCATTGATATATTAAATCAGCTCTTCTCTCCTTTTGCCCTAGCACGCAGCCCCGAGCCGACTTTCCTCTTTTCCCCCCTCTCGTTTCCTTCTACTTCTTCCTCTCGAGCGAGCGGAGGATCTCCGGGCGGCGGGTTCATCTCTAGACGACGTCCAGGCGGCACCGGCGGGAGGTTGTCTTCTTTTGTGCTTGGATGGGACCGACCTTGATGTCTTCTCTTCTCCAACCGGCGCAAGATTGAGATCTCCCTTCTCGACCGAGCGATTCTGTTTCCATCACGTTATCCTCTCTTCCTTGCGCGATCTTGAGGAAGGAAGCCGGGGTTGAGGGTTTCGGCCAGTATACACACGGGGGTGAGTTTGATTTCTCTTCTTCCATGTGTGTGGCGATGGTAATGCTATCGTTTTGGGATTAGGGTTTTCTCAGGTGGTGATATCCGAATCTATTGATCTAGGTTGAGCAGGGACTTTTGGATTTCAATTTCTTCGGATCAGATTGTTCTTGTTGTTTCCGTTTGAGTTTCTTCTGCAATGATCTTGGGCGAATTGGTTTAGGGATCTGCCGGGCCTTCGATTGGATGAGTAGGGATTAGTTCATGGGATTTCGATTTTTGATTCATACTCTGATCTCAAATTTGGAATCCAATTTCTAGGTAAAGTGTTCTGTTTCTTGCATTGATCGCATCTTCCTTTCCACCAGTAAGAGTGGATCTGGTTTTGCTGTGGATGTTGGTGTCGGTTGAGATTTTCTATTAGTAGGTTAAATTCCTTTTTGTTGGATGATCTGTAGCTGGATCTGTGATGGTAGAAGAAGGTGTTGTAGCATGCTGCGTATTGGTTTCTTTGGTAGTTGCTTCCTCTGTTTTGATCCCTGCCGGGTTCTCTAAGGGTTGATTGATGTAATTAGGTTTTGGATTTGGTGGTGAAGGTGGCTGTGAGGTGATGGAGTCTTTGGGTTGATTCGGTTGGGGCTAGTCTGGATAAATTGATTAGATTGGGTTGATTGGGTTAGACCTGATGTGAACTCAATCTTGGTTGGGTTAGGTCATTTTGTAAATTATACAATTGGCTAAGCGGTATTGTTATTTATTTCTGGATGCAGGGCATTGATTGGATTCCCCTTGTTGCGGTTGATATTGTTTCAGACGGGGGATTCTCTTCGCTTACGATCTACTATATCGGAGGCGGGTATCTCTGACTTATCTTTTAGATTTGTCATAGCTGATATACTTGATATGCTATGTTAGAGGTAGAGTAATGTATTGCCTTATATACCTGCTCTACCTTTGCTGATACTGTTTAGGATATACCTAGCATGTGATACCTACACCATTAGGATCTAGGCTATGGTGCATTACTTATGATCCTTGCATATCATGTTGATATAGGTGGATTAGATAGTGGATGCTGTTTGACCAGAGTCATGCATCATCGTGCACTGTGCATCACTGTCGATCAGGGACCCCTTATGGGTAAGTCAGGTCGACAGTCATACTGACCTATCCATATGACCACTCATGGGTTAGTGGTTGACGGAGTATGGGTAGTGTGCTCTGTGCTGCTCCGCTCATGCACTCATGGGTTAGTGAACCGGAGCGTGGTAGCAGGCAGATGTCCCTCCTTGAGTAGTCCATATACCAGGAGATGAGAGAGAGAAGTCTCTCCCCCATTTATATACATGGGGTAGGTGTTAACACTCAGATAGTGATATCCTCCAGAGATGGCCTGGGGCGGTTAGTGATATAGCCAGGATAGGTGATGGCCTGGGGCTTATAGAGATATCACCAGGATATGTCTTAGCCTGGGGCTATTAGTGCTATAGCCAGGATAGGTGATGGCCTGGGGCTGATAGAGATATCGCCAGGATAGGTCTTAGCCTGGGGCTATTAGTGATATAGCCAGGATAGGTGATGGCCTGGGGCTGATAGAGATATCGCCAGGATAGGTCTTAGCCTGGGGCTATTAGTGATATAGCCAGGATAGGTGATGGCCTGGGGCTGATAGAGATATTGCCAGGATAGGTCTTAGCCTGGGGCTATTAATGATATCGCCAGGATAGGTCATGGAGTAGGGGTGTTACACCGACAGCATACCGTCTACTCGGTTGCTCAGGATTAGCAGCGGCAGAGTACGGACGGCAGTCACAGCTCTACGCAGGAGGGTGGCCTCCGCTCAGCTTCCTCCCGTACGTAGCTGACGATGTCCGACCGGCGACAGAGGTGACCATGTCATTGCACCATGTGCATACGAATCTTTTGCACTTGCCCGTGTTTGTTATACTTGGATGCTGCATATGATTGACATGTACATACAGGAGACCCTTATGTCAGTTTCGACGACTCAGCTAGATTGGTATGGTATTTCTATTCCTATTCCAGTTATGTCTACCACTCTATGTACCTGTGTTAATTCGATAGCCTGTTACTCTATTGCTAGCTAGACTATCTTGTATATCTGATGAGATATTCGCTGAGTATTGTTACTCACCCCGTTAGCTCCCTGTTTTTATTTCAGGATGATTGTTTGGAGTGCTCGGCAGCCTGTCCCAGTTCGCGTATTTCTTCGAGATGACTCCGGGATGTTTCTTTTACTTTGTAGTGGTACTTGTTGGTACCCATTCTCTGTTCTTTTACTTTATTTTTTTTTCTTTCCGCTGCTGTATTCGTGTTTGGTCGTGTCCTTTTATACGACGGTATAGTTGTACTTTTGTGAGCCATGGAGGCCTTGTGCTTTATGTTTGTCGTAAGTCGTACCGGTACGCAGCTTTCATCGCCGTCTCGCTTTTGTTGATTGCAGATAGTTGTTCCAGCCCTATAGGCTGTGGTACAATTATCTGAGGTGGTCGTAGAGGTAAGGTTTCTGAATTGTCCGTCGGACGAGGGAGTGGCAGTCCGGTCGGTATCGGACGGGCAGCTCCTCGGGGCGTGACACTCTAGCTCTGGATCCTCGGATAATACAAGTTCGACAATAAACTTACCATGCCAACACACTTCCTCATCACCATCAACAAGTGATTCAGATGATAATGCTCCTCATCGCATGCTTCCCTTAATTGACATATATGCACGATGCCCACCAATGGCTACATGATATCCTCTTCCTCGAGCTCTAATGGTTTCCTCAAAAACTATTGAACCAATTACTTTACACAAGCAAACAAGGATTCAAATTGGCGTAATGCAATGGCTACAGAATTTAATGCACTTCTTCGCAATGGAACATGGAGCCTTGTTCCGCGCACTCTGTCCATGAATATTATGGGCTCGAAATGGATATTCCGTCTTAAGCATTGAGCTAATGGTTCTCTTGAACAGTATAAAGCTTGACTTGTAGCCAAAGGATTTAGTCAACAACCAGGTATTAACTTCAATGATACCTTCAGCCCAATCATCAAAATTACATCTGTCAGATTATTGTTATCAATAGCTATTAGTTTTAATTGGTCTATCCGACAATTAGACATTTCTAATGCATTTCTTTATGGTATTCTTGAGGAAACGGTATTTATGGAGCAACCACCTGAGTTTATTCATCCATAATTTCCATCTAATGTTTGTCACCTCAAAAATCTTTATATGGTCTTCGGCAAACTCCTCGTGCATGGTTTCATTGATTTTCTAAATGGTTACAGGCTCAATGATTTTCTGGATCAAAAACTGACTCCTCTCTATTCTACAGATATAATGATGAATTTATGATATTTTTTTCTTATTTATGTGGATGACATTTTATTAACTGGCAATGATCAAAAGGACATCACAAATTTTTTAAGTTTTCTCAATCAAGAATTTCCTATTCGAGATTTAAAAATGATCATTTTTTTCTTGGTATTAAACTTATTCCACATGATGAAAGTTATATCTTCTCTCAGAGCAAATATATTATTAAGCTTCTTCAAAAAGTTAAAATGGATGGAGCACGTCTGGTCTTTACACTAATTGTTCCAAATAATGTTTCTATACCTTCTTCCTCTTCGGTGATGGCTGATCTTCAGGTTTATCGAAGTATTGTTGGAACTTTACAGTATGTTACTATCACGCGCCCTGATATTACGTTTGCAGTAAATCGTACTTGTCAGTTCATGCATACTCCCACTGAACAAAATTGGGAAGGTGTGAAAAGAATACTTCGTCATCTTAACGGCACTATTGTACATCATCTTCTTTTATATCAATACTCATCTCAAGATTTGCATGCCTAGAGCGATGTGGATTGTGCAAGTTCTCCTGAAGATAGACGCTCTACTAGTAGATATGCAATATTTCTTGGACGAAATCTTATCTCTTGGAATTCGAAAAAGCAACCTATAGTATCTCGTTCAAGAACTGAAACTGAATATAAAGTTATAGCCAATGCAACGTAAGAAATTATTTGGCTTCAATCCCTTTTTTCGAAACTTTATCTTTCATCGCATATTGCACCAAAAATTTGGTGTGATAATATTGGAGCAACATATCTTACATCAAATCCAATATTTCAAGCTCGTACAAAACTTGTTGAAATTGATTTTCATTTTGTTCGAGAGCGCGTGACAAGCAAACAATTATCTGTTTCTTATATCTCTGTAGAAGATCAAATTGCTGATATCTTTACCAAGCCATTATCCAGACAACGTTTAGCAAATTATCATGCAAACTCAACGTCAGAGATCTCCCGTTAAGTTTGTCGAGGGGTAAAAGAGAATAAATTATTGACCGCGTCAAATATTATTAGATATTTTCCTTATTAATATGTTAATTGACAGTTTCTTTGTGAATCTGTTAATTAACAATTTTTTTATTAATTTTTCTGCTCGCTTCCGCACAATTTCAGTGGGGGGGGGGGGGGGGGGGCGAAAAACAAAGAGAAAAGTAATCAACTCATGAATTGGAAATCAATCTGTCTATTAATTTTTTTATGTGTAAACAAGATAAAGGATCTCGCCCCCGCGGGCATGACGCGATTGGTAATGGCTTACTTGGATGATCCCTCACTTCCCGGGTTCGATTCCTATCTGGTAGAGCGCGCAGTATGCTGACGGAAGAAATCGCCACAGGCCGCTGCGTGGTCGGGTCATCGGGTACCGATATCATCAATGGTGAAGTCGTCATGTGTCTCCGTCTCACGATTTACCCTCGTTGACTGGTGGGGACTCTCGTTGAAGGTTGTGGGGTAGGGCTGGTCAGCCAAGTGGATTAGTCGGGCGCAAGTCTGGATACCTATTGTAAATAAAAATAATAATAATAAAGGATCTCGATTATGGTATAATCCGTCCATTTCTTCATCAACGCTACCAATTAAACTTACCATTAAAGTCATTGCTCCTACGCACAATTCTTAGATCTAAATAGTGGACATCTAGCTTTAATATCAACTATCCTGATTTTCATTTTAACATCACTCGCCCATGCAATACTTTGACAACGTATCCTCAAAGTTGCTAAGTCAATCTAGCTCACGAAGGACCCACACAATAGAAACTAAGAGAGATTGATAGGGCTTGGGAGTAAAGAGAAATATTATTGACGATGTTATTGAGGATAAGGTATTTATAGACATCCCTCCTAAATATTTAGACGGTTGAATCAATTAAGTGAAAGGTGGATTAAGAATTTTAAAGAGTCATGATTTCACCTGGAGGGCCACTTTGGAGGGATCGTGAAGATGACGATTTCATTTTTTTACTCCAAACCATATAGTAAAACAAACACATATCGATAATACCATCAATGCATTGTCTCAAAAACTCTATGAGCAAACATCTTTTAATAGCAACTCTTGCTCTAGAATTTTCTTGCATCTTTCTTAGTCTACACCCCATCAACGATATTGAACCTTTTATTATAATTTAATAGCGGTACAAAGATAGCAATACCATAGTATAATTGCATTTATTGAGTATACAATTACATATTCACAATTTGATTGTGTAACATCACAATTATGACAATAGTTAAATTGCAAATCAATTTATTATGGAGTTACAAGAAAAGATGAAAATCAAAGATAATTTAAGGAAAAATTGAGGGTAGGCACATATATGATCTAGGTAGGATTTATGATTTAAATTTGGCCCCCGCGGGCATGGCACGATTGCTAATGACTCATTTGGGTGATCCCTCACTTTCCGAGTTCGATTTCTCCCTGGTAGAGCGCGCAGTATGCTGACGGAAGAAATCGCCACAGGCCGCGGCGTGGTCGGGTCATCGGGTACAGATATCATCAGTGGTGAAGTCGCCACGTGTCTCCGTCCCATGATTTACCCTCGTTGACCGATAGGGACTCTCGTTGAAGGCTGTGGGGCATGACCGGTCAGTCAAGCGGATTAGTCAGGCGCAAACCTGGATACCCCTTGTAAATCAAAAAAAAAAAAAGATAGGTAAGGTTTAGGCCACTGGTTGTCACCTAGCTACTTGCGACTCAATCCTTAATTACGATATATTTTAAAGAAATTTTTCCTCCAAATGGGCGTAATACCATGGGATGTTGGACTTCTAGACCATCCACCGCAAGCGTTTTCCGATTTATCCTAGCAGCCTGTGAAAAATTTTGTGGTGCCAGACTAGTCGCTTCAGATTCAACTGTTACCTGGTATATTATGGTAAGGTTATAAACAAATCAAGCTGAGCCAAATTTTATGATATTCAAGTTTATTTGATAAGGTAATTAAATCAAGCAAAGTTGAGCTTAAAATGAATTAAGTTTTTGAGATGATTGTTCAAGCTTAACTTGATTTCTTTTTTATGAGTTTGTGCTTGGTTCAATTTTAGCTTGAGCTTAGTTCATTTAGATATTATTGAACTTTCAATTTAAGTTTATTTAATTATCTAAAATTTTTATATTTTTAAACTTATTTGATTGGTGATTTTGAGCTTAATAATACAAACTTGTTTGTTTATTTTAAAATTTTCTTTGTTTATTTAGGTTGTTGATACGATTTTATTAATAAATATGGTACATAAATGTTATTCACGAATATTGATCATAAATATTATTCATGAATATTATTTATGTATACTAACGGAATGAATACATATTTGTTTAGTTTATAAATTACTTAAGCTTATTTATTTAATTGGTATTATGTATATTGAACAAATACACATATATTCTTATTAAGTTGAATATCAAATTCATCAATATTCGATATATTTATGACATTAAAGATAGGGCTGCTCTAGACTCTAACGCAAAAAAAAAAAAATTATATAGCTATTTTATAGCTGATAATTGGGGGAAAAAATATGACTTTCTTCCTTCCCTTTTTTATTTTTTCTCTTTGTTTTGAATGCTTAGTTTACCCCTTTCACACTCAAAGTCTAGCCGACCTTTAATTGTTATATTCATCCCTGATTCGGCATGTCGTATGAGTCACTCCAATGCAGGGCACGTCACTACACTTTGCTATGAGTCAGTGTAGGCTCATGTTAATGCAAAATGACCTAGGTCCGACCCAACTCAAACCCATCGTAAGTTGATCGATCAGACACCAATTTTTATTATTTAAAATTTTAATTATTTTAAATAGTCACTAAAACTTAATAAATATTACTAAAGAATATTTATTATATATGATTAAAAATAATCGATATCATTATAAAAAATAAATGGGATGAATTTGTACATGGATGGAGCTCAACCGTATTATAATCCTTTTGGCACGTTATAAAATATACGACTAAGCTGGGTCAAAAGCAAATAAAGGACTTAATTTAGTAAAATAATAATTTTATTTTATCAATTTGTTTACTTATCTTAGCATTGGTATTTATTGTTAGGCAAGTGGACTAGAGTATTATTATTTTAATGATAATAATTTAAGATTGTGTGTGTAACTCTGCTGCGGACGCTACGTCGCATGTCTGTACGTGACTGTCTCTATCGATTTACCAATTAATTGGGAGGCATCATAATCAATTCGCTAATCGATTGAGAGACATCCCAATCGATTCAGCAATGCGTTTGTACACACTCGACCGCCCAACGCCTATATAGAAATAAAGAATGGTTTGTTATTTTACGGACTTTGTGCTGCGGAATTGTGCGGATTGCCTCGTCTTTTTTTCATTTATTAAATACACCTTTTCCTCTCGACGTGCCCTCCCTCGTTGCTCCTTTGCTCGTCGTTCTCCTCTAGCTGCCCCTCCATCGTCGTGACGGTCTCCCCCTCATGTCTTCTATTGATATTTCTAAAGCATGAACTACAAAAACAAATTCTGTAATTCTAAACACTTACAGTGATCTGCACTTGGAGAAGAAACCGGAAGACTTTACCATCCGAAGAACGATCACGAACAAATCGAAAAGCTCTTTATAATTTTACAAACCAAATCCCTCTTCTGTAATTGGACGAACCAATCTTGAATGTTCTTCTCAATAACCCCTTCTTCGTTATGTGCACTCGAACGAACCTTACACAATGACCTTAGACACACGAGACGAACCCTTTCTCTTTGACCTCGCACAGACCTCGCACATAGCTTGTCTCGTACGATCTCCATTGTCTTGGACGCACACACATAGTGTGTCCTCTCTGTTGTCCACCTCTCCCCTTTGCCTTGGAAGCCATATATATATAGGGGTAAAAGGTCTCTTCATATTCCTCCATTAATGGAGGAATATGAATGAGTTGGAAGATGAAGAGGAAGGGGTGCTTCTTCATCTTCTATAACTCCAACATCTCCCACTAGTCCAAGTCAATCCATATAGGTCATTTAGTCACATAGACCATGTAAGAAAGTCACAAATGTAAGATCGATTCCCGTACGCTAGAGGGGGGTGAATAGCGTTTCTCGGATCTTTCTTGTACCTGCGTTGTTAGTTGCACAGCGGAAACAATAATAAACGAAACAAACAACGCTAACAATACCGGTTTACTTGGTATCCACCCCGGCCGGGTGACTAATCCAAGAATCCGTCGATGGATCACTCCCCGGATAACCTCCGGCTAGCCCTCGTCGCTCCTTGTGGGTGGAGAAACCTCGCCACAACACCAAGCACACCTCTGGGCACAAAGACTACTATCTTGCCTTTAATCAAGACAAGATTCATCAAGAAACTCAGCCACCACGAAGTCCTCTTTAAATAGGACTCGGGGCTGATTTCTCACTACCAGTCGACTGCCCCCAGGGCAGTCGACTGGTGCTAGCCAAATTCGACCGTTGACACCCCCAACGTTCGAATTTGCCAGCTTACCAGCCACCTACCAGTCGACTGCCAAAATGGCAGTCGACTGGCCCATGGTCCAGAACCTACTGTGAATTTCTGTTTGCGCTGGCAGTCGACTGTTATAACACCAGTCGACTGCCCAACCTCTACAAACACTCTTCCTCACTCTCTTGACCCTCGTCGACATGTGCCTTCAAGCATTCTCCCTTGGCTCGCTCCTTAAAGTCCTCTTCCACCGGCTATCGTCCCTCGGATGCGCACGTAAGTCCTCGACCTGCCTCCATGCCACCCTTCACGTGTGCCCTTTGAAGTTCACTTCTCAGCTTGCCCTTGGAGTCATCTTCCCTCGGCTCTTGTCCCTTGCCTTAGCTGACTCTTCACTAGCAGCCTTGACTATTGCCTTCGCGCCCTCTTCATCTCCGGCCCTCGTCCCTCGGATGCACACAAGCCTCCAGCTTGTCTCCATGTCATCCTTCACGTACGTCTCGAAGTCTGCGCCCCTCGGCTTATCATCCCTGCTATATCAGGTCCCTCGGGTGCACACAAGCCTCCAGCTTGTCTCCATGCAACCCTTCACCATACCGAAGCCGTCCAGCCAAGTCAATATGTGTAAACCTGTACAACCTGCACACTCACATACCCATATTAGTACACAAGGGAAAACCTAACTTAAACCCTTTGCCCAAACATCAAAACACAAGGTCACTCCGGACCTTAGATTACCTCAACAATCTCCCCCTTTTTGATGTTGGCAATATGTTTAAGTTAGGGAAACAAATAGTAATAAAGAATAGCAAAAACAATGCTAAATAAATGCATATGCAATGCATACATGGATCATATCCCAAGGCATCCCACACCTAACCCTCCAAGTTAGGAATTTCTACACCTAACTCCCTAAAGTTAGGAAATTTCACCAAAACGGGATTTTTAAAGCTTCTCCCAAGCTCCCCCTACATTGGACTTACAAAGGCTTTTTTTAAGAACCTCTCCAAGGTTCCCCTTACGCCAAGGATGGAGCAACCATGCTCCCCCTCTATCTTAGCTCCCCCTAAACCTAGGGTTTCTAGCAAAGGTGTGTTTGGTTTCCCAACTTAAACCCAACCCTTCTCCCCCTTTGCCTAACATCAAAAGAACCCAACAATATCCCAATTATCGATTCTTTTAATCCCCAATGACCATAAACAATGTGTACTAGCCCCCCATACACTTGTTTTGCATCATTTGGACCCCAAACCAGCTGCTGATACAAAAAACAGCCTTGACCAGTCGACTGCCAAAATGGCAGTCGACTGATACTCTGAAAGTCTGAAATTTCAGCATTTATGACGAAATTCAGAAATGCGCCAAAAAATCCACAAATCTCCAAAAATTTCCAAATTTTGTGGAGAGGTTTGTGGTACCCATGTCTACTTGGGAAAAATACATTCCAATATGTATTTATCACTATTCCCAAGTTTGACATAAAACCCAAAACTAGCCAAAAACTTCAATCAAACCTTGACCTAAAGTTCTAGTTTTGGTTTCCTCTTGATGTTTTTGCCCATGCCACCCCACAATGCATCCCTAGCATTGATTTACATGGCAATAACACATTAAAAATCAATTTTCATGCAATATGACCCCAATGTCATATTTTCATGCATGAAACTTAACAACATCATGCCAAAACCCAAGAATTGAGACTCAAGTCCGTCTCCAATTCTTTTGGCACACTCCATGGTCCATTTAGACCTTTAGGAGCACCCCTCCCAAAGTCCATTCACCATATATCTGTTGGGACCGGGTGCATGTTAACATGGATACGGGTTCGCAATTTAAAAAAATAATTACGTGCAGCGGAAGAATTAGCATAAATAATTTCTCAAATTATTTTAACCACGTATCTAGCATGCAACCTTATGATGTGTGGACATGATCATAAATTAAAATTTTGCGGAAAGTAAACTAATTTACTCAATACCTCGTGTAACTCGAAGTAAGGGACGAGATCCAACCGTAGCGTCCCTTGGAAGCTTCGCCTCTATTCGCGTCCACGCCGAGTTCTCTTCGGGATGACTTCGCAAAGCCACGAGTTTTGTGCCGACGAGAACTACTAGATTCTCCAAAGGCACGACAAGAATATCAAGAGAGGAAGATGGAAAACTAACCACCAAGCTACGGAATTGAGATTCCGGCGGAAGGAAGGAGTTGCGACCCGCTTCTTCTTCTTCTTTGGCACCTTCTTGGTGGAGGAGGCTCTCGGGAACCCTAGGCGGTGTGCCGGCCCTAGAGAGAGAAAGGGGCGCCGACCCTAGAGAGAGAAAGGGGCGTCGGCCCTAGAGAGAGAGAGAGAGAGAGAATAAGGGAGAGAGAGAGAGCTTCTTAATCTCTTGATTAATTGGAATTCAAGGCTTGTCTTTGGTTCCTTTATATAGTAGCCTCTCCATTGCCAAGTCTCCCTTTTAACAGAATAAATTTACATAAGAAATTTATCTTATAAATTTTCTTATGAATTATTCCGTTATGGCAAGTTTTATTATAACTAAATTTATAATAAAACAAACACATCTCCCAATTTATTATGGAATAAATTTTACAAGAAATTTACTATATAAATTTTTCTTATCATGGAAAAATCAATTCACAATTGATTTTATAAAATAAAATAAACCATTTAAAGTTTATTTTAATCTCCATGAAAATAAATTTATTTATATAAATTTATTTATATAAATTTATTTATATAAATTTCTTTATATAAATTTATTTATCCATAATTTTATAAAACAAATCGAGCTTGATTTATTTTATAATTTAAACCAAATAAATTGGTTTCTCTCCTTTGTTGTGGCCGGCCAAACCAAAGAGGGTGGGGACCCTCTTTGGCCGGCCAAACCGAGCCGCCTCCTCGCGAATTAAACTCATTTAATTCGCCTAATAAGCCTTCAAAAGACTTAGCCGTTTTTAGCTTCCGATGCGCCTCTGATAAATTCAGATTCGACTTATTTCTCTTGATCGGAAAATCCAATTTCCAACTCGTTTTAAATCCCTCGGATTACTCGTTGTGCGTGTGACTAAATAGGCTTTCGATTTATGTTGGCCGTCTATAATTAACCAATTATAGAACGATCATGAGTGGCACCTAGTAGTACATCATGACCCCCAATTAATCGAAAGATCAACGGTTGACCTCAGAAAGAATTCTGAAACCCTTCAGCAGCTATAATGAGTCGTGCCTCATTCCCTTCACCATCTTATACCCACTTGGTTCAGGACACGGTCTATGTGTGTCAGTCCCCACTAGGCTGACTACGTCACACCTAGCCCAAGTAATGTCTTTCTCGTCCAATGGATTCTAATTACTCACATGTGTCTAAGAGATTCATACTCTGAACATGTCATGCTCTGGCCAAAGGCTTCGAGTAACAATCCGACGATAGGCCTCGGGTATACATCTCCTCGCAAGGAGTGGTGAATCCTTTGTAGGTTGTTCAAACATCTTCGGGCACTTCGGCTTATACCCAACCATCCTGGGTCCACACCTCCATGGAGATGCTTGCTTAAGATGTCAAAGTATAAGTCTCCATGACCAAGATGACTTGAATACCGCAAGTCAAAGGAACATCGCACTTAAGCTGCAGTAAGAACTTCACTGACATGTCTATATGTAGACTACCATATGAAGTCTTATAGCCAGTCACTCCAATGAACTAGTTCTCTTAACTAGCATAAATGTTTATCTCCGGACATCCCAATGTCACCAGCCAGTGAGAATCAGCTGATTAGAGAATAACCCATGCTAGTCTCAACAGAATTGATAGTGTCCATGTTTATCAATTCATTGACTAGGGACAATTTCAATACTTCACAATTGCACATGTAGAGATAATCACTAGTTGTGAATTCATCACAAATTCTCTCATGCTGTGAATTGTATTGCGGTCATTCAGTAAATGAGTTTAAGATCTCAATCAAATACACGAACATGTATACTCAAATAGTGAATATTCATTTATTAAAGTAAATGATTACAATCATAAGGCGATTGCCTTAGGACACTTCTCTCATATTACTAACAAACTCCCACTTGGCCTAATGTCAATCGCTACGGTATCCAATACCACAGGCTCTAACATGACCCTCAAACTTGGTTTGAGGCAAGGCCTTAGTTAAAGGATCCGCTAAATTCCTTTCAGTGGGAATTTTCTCAATTTGTATATCATTCCTACTTATAATCTCTCTGATCAGATGATAGTGGTGAAGCACGTGTTTGGATTGCTGATGAGACCTTGGTTCCTTTGCTTGTGCAATAGCTCCATTGTTGTCGCAGTAAACCGGCACTGCTTCATCAATGGTTGGAACCACACCAAGTTCGGAGACGAACTTCTTGATCCAGACTGCTTCTTTTGCTGCTTCCGAAGCCGCGATATATTCCGCTTCCGTGGTAGAATCCGCTACAGTGTCTTGCTTGAAACTTTTCCAACTTATTGTGCCTCCATTCAAAGTAAATATGTATCCAGACTGAGATTTGGAGTCATCCTTATCTGTCTGGAAACTGGCATTTGTATACCCACGTATTACCATATCTCCTTCTCCATATATTAGGAACACATCCTTAGTTCTTCTTAAGTACTTAAGGATTGTCTTGACAGCCGCCCAATGATCCATTCCTGGATCAGACTGGTATCTGCTCGTGACACTCAGAGCACACGATACATCGGGCCTAGTACATAACATAGTATACATGATAGATCCTATCGCGGATGCATAAGGAATCTTATTCATGCAAATCCTCTCGTCTTCTGTGCGCGGACACATAGACTTTGAAAGGTTGATCCCATGCCTGATGGGAAGGTAACCTTTCTTGGATTCCGACATGCTAAACCTTTTTAGTACTCGGTCTATATATGTAGACTGCGAAAGACCAAGCAACCGTTTTGATCTATCTCTATATATTCTAATCCCAAGGATATAGGTTGCTTCTCCCAGGTCTTTCATGGAGAAGGTTTTGGACAACCAAATTTTAACTGATTGTAAGACTGATATATCGTTTCCTATAAGCAATATGTCATCGACATATAGCACTAGGAATACGACTGCACTCCCACTAACCTTCTTGTACACACAGGGTTCGTCAGGATTTTGTGAGAAATCAAACTCTTTGATTGTCTCATCAAAACGGATGTTCCAGCTCCTGGATGCTTGCTTCAGTCCATATATGGATCGTCGAAACTTGCATATTTTGGTTTTATCAACCGATGTGAAACCTTCAGGTTGTATCATGTATACATCCTCAAGCAGGTTTCCATTAAGGAAAGCTGTTTTCACATCCATTTGCCATATCTCATAATCATAATGAGCTGCTATGGCTAGGAGCATCCGAATGGATTTAAGCATAGCTACTGGCAAATAGGTTTCGTCATAATCAATTCCTCGTTTCTGACGATATCCTTTTGCCACTAATCTAGCCTTAAAGGTAACAACATTACCTTCCATGTCGGTTTTCTTCTTGAAAACCCACTTGCACCCTATGGGCTTAATCCCTTCAGGTGGGTCAACCAAGTCCCATACTTGATTTTTGTACATGGAATCCATTCCGACTTCATGGCTTCAAGCCATTTGTCCCTTTCTGAACTTTTCAGAACATCTTCATAACTGATAGGTTCGTCATCGCTTATGAGTAACACGTCGTTCGATTCACTTATGAGAAATCCGTATCTCTCTGGAATATTGCGTGTCCTATCAGACCTACGAAGAGGTGGTGTTGTTTTAGGTTCAACTGATAGCTTATCACTATGAGTTATCGGTTGTGGGTCTAGACTAGGTGTCTCTATAATGTCTATTGGAGTTTCTTGAACTTCATCAAGTTCAATGTCACTCCCACTGTTTTCTTGTAAAAGAAATTCTTTTTCCAGAAATACAGCATGCCTTGAAACAAACACCTTTTGCTCCAAGGGATGATAGAATTGGTAACCCTTCGTTTCCTTAGGGTATCCAATAAATAGACATTTATCAGACTTAGCATCCAATTTGTCTGATACATGCCGCTTCACATAAGCAGGACAACCCCATATCTTAAGGTGAGTTAAGTGAGGTTTCTAACTATTCCATATCTCATATGGAGTAGTAGAGACTACCTTGGTCGGGACTCTGTTTAGCAAATAAACAGCTGTCTTAAGTGCATAGCACCAAAAAAATTTTGGAAGAGTTGCATGGTTCATCATGGATCTAACCATGTCCATCAAGGTTCGGTTGCGCCTCTCAGATACACCATTATGCTGTGGTGTATACGGCGGAGTCCATTGAGACAATATCCCATTGTCCCTAAGATAATCTTGAAACTCTTGACTCAAGTATTCACCACCCCGATCGGATCGAAGTATCTTAATACTTTTGTCAAGCTGTTTCTCTACTTCATTTCTGAATTCTTTGAATTTCTCAAAAGCTTCAGATTTGTGTTTCATCAAGAACACATACCCGAATCGTGAGTGATCATCGATAAAGATGATGAAGTAGCTATAGCCTCCTTGTGCAAGAGTTGACATTGGTCCACATACATCAGTATGTATTAGACCAAGCAATTCTCCCACTGGATTACCATTTCCGGAAAAGGGTAATTTGGTCATCTTGCCTTTTAAGCATGATTTGCATGTATCAAATGAACCAGGTTCAAATGATTCCAGAATTCCACATCGGTGTAATTCGGTCATGCGTTTCTTACTTACATGGCCAAGACGACAATGCCATGTATATGAGTCTATTCGATTATCTATTCGAGCACGTTTGTTGCTGACTTCGATATTGAAAACGTCACCGGATAAATCTAACGTGTAGATACCATTGCACAAAGTTTCGGTCCCATAAAGAACGCCATTTAAAGTTATGTAACAGCAATTGTTACTAAAAGTTAAATGATAACCCTTTTCATTCAAACATGAAATAGATACAATGTTCTTTATTAACGAAGGAACAAAATAACAATTATCCAATTCTAAGACACGTCCAGTAGGGAGCTTTAGCAAATATGTTCCGATGGCAACAGCAGCAATCTTTGCTCCATTTCCAACTCGCAAATTCGTTTCTCCCTTGACGAGTCTTCTTCTATTCCTTAGCCCCTGTATGTCATTACATATATGTGAGCCACACCCAGTATCAAGTACCCAGGTATCTGAGGAAATAGAGTGACATTCAATAACGAAGATACCTGAAGAGGATGGGGCATCGAATGCCTTCTTCTTCAAGGACTCAAGATAAACCTTGCAGTTTCTTCGCCAGTGACCCTCCTTGCCACAATGATGGCAAGTGCCTTTTGGTGTCTTTTCAGCCTTTTTGGCCTTTTTCTTCTTTCCTTTATTCTGTTCTTTGGCCTTCCTCTTAGAACCTTTCTTTGAGGAACCAACTAACAGCACCGTCTTCTGATCCTGCTTCATAGAAGGCTCTACAGTCTTCAGCAGGTTGGGCAACTCAGGAAACTGGTCTGGAGTTGCATCTTCAGGAGGACGGTTAGGAAGTTGTTCTTCAAGGACATAAGCAAGCTTCTCTCCCTTGAGGACTATCCTCAGGTTTCGAAGCTAGTTCATGAAGTTTGGCCCAGTTAGTTTATTGGTGTCCAAAATGTAACGCAAATTCAGAGAAGACATGATCGAGTGATTATCCTAGAAATACAAATTGAGCTTATGTGAGAAGAATGATAAAGAATGCATCAACATACATTAATTAAATCCTATTTATTTTTCGAATTGAATAACCCTTTTTATCAATTCGGGAGATCGTAGGAACATCTCCAAATAGGTTGATATCCAACCATAGATAAGAACAACCATGGTTGTGGCCATCAAGTTATTCTTAGCTATGAAGGTAGGTACTTATACCGATTACATATCACATATATGTAACTATCACTTTATGCTATCAACTAATTGAATGTTTGCATAAATCATTGGGTTGTTAACTCATTAACAAGTATGCAACAATATACATAGCACCCAACTGCACCTCTCTTTACATCGACCTTGGCTGTGGCACAACAAATCGATGCTCCAAGCTTAAGGCTGACCCATTAATCAAGAAATAGTTTTAATATGGTTGGAGCTCATTCAACCGTTTAGTCAGGCTTGGATGTGTCCAACAACCAAAACTAAGGATTGACCTCTGACTCCAACTATATTATTCATAAACTTATTCCATGGTTTGAACATGTTGAGGTTCAAGCTGGGCATGGATGTGTCCATCAACCCAAACGAGAAACAAAACTCCGATTCTAACCATATTAATGGAAGGTGTTGGCCTTAATATTTTGTAAGGGGTTTTGGGTCTCATCCTTTCTTTTCTAAGCACATTCATGACATATAATTATGTCATGACTAACGATTTCCTTAATAAAGTATGTATGTGACTTAATTTATCAAGTCTCATTAATTGAATTAGGAACCGGATTTCCTAATTCTAATTTCATACTTTATTCAAGGAATTGTTTTGGGAAACAATTTCCTAAATTGTCATAATCAATTTCGGAAATAATATTTTTAAGACTTTGATTTCTTTAAATCAAATCTTATTAAATTAAGAGACAGATTCCCTTAATTCAACCACATATTATTTTCATGAAAATCTCATTTAAGAAAACTCTATAGGAAATTATTTTCCTAATTAATTTTGGAGACAACAATATGTAAGAGCATCACCTCTTAAATCAAATTTCCAAGATTTGATCACATATTTTATTCATGAATTAATTAATTGCAACAAATTATTTTCTAAGGGTGGCTCCCCGAGGCTCAGATACCCAAAGAAAAGAAATTTGTTGTAAATCCAATTTGGTCCGCTCCCCAAGGCATAACCAAATTAAACATGACAATTTTATTCAAAATGGGAAATTAAATTACAACAACTAACTTTAAATTGGACGGCTCCCCGAGGCTCAATCCAAAATAAAGAATTTTGTTAGAAATTTAAAACCAATTCGAATTTAATTGTCAATTAATGATCCATAAATTTGTCTAGACTTTCATGAAAGAAAGTGCCCAAAATTGCGAGATTTCATAATAGGTTTTCAGAATAATTGTAAGTTTCTGGTACAAAGAAAACTTACATATTTCCAAAATAGGAAATTTTCAAAATAGAAAATTTCCAAAATTGGAAAGTTTCCAAAGATGGGAAGTTTTCACAATTATCATAAAATTTCAGAAACTAGGATATTTCAAAAGTTTGCAAAATTTCATGAGGATTTCCAAACTTTGAAATTCCTAAATCTAAAATTTATCATAATTGGAAAGTTTCCATAATTGGAAAGTTTTCCAAAATTGAGATCATGACAAAGTTTTCCGCAAAACAATTATATGATTATGTCGAACACTAACCGGCTTGATACCACTGTTGGGACCGGGTGCATGTTGACATGGATACGGGTTCGTAATTTAAAAAATAATTACGTGCAGCGGAAGAATTAGCATAAATAATTTCTCAAATTATTTTAACCACGTATCTAGCATGCAACCTTATGATGTGTGGACATGATCATAAATTAAAATTTTGCGGAAAGTAAACTAATTTACTCAATACCTCGCGTAACTCGAAGTAAGGGACGAGATCCAACCGTAGCGTCCCTTGGAAGCTCCGCCTCTATTCGCGTCCACGCCGAGTTCTCTTCGGGATGACTTTGCAAAGCCACGAGTTTCGTGCCGACGAGAACTACTAGATTCTCCAAAGGCACGACAAGAATATCAAGAGAGGAAGATGGAAAACTAACCACCAAGCTACGGAATCGAGATTCCGGCGGAAGGAAGGAGTTGCGACCCGCTTCTTCTTCTTCTTTGGCACCTTCTTGGTGGAGGAGGCTCTCGGGAACCCTAGGCGGTGCGCCGGCCCTAGAGAGAGAAAGGGGCGCCGACCCTAGAGAGAGAAAGGGGCGTCGGCCCTAGAGAGAGAGAGGGAGAGAATAAGGGAGAGAGAGAGAGCTTCTTAATCTCTTGATTAATTGGAATTCAAGGCTTGCCTTTGGTTCCTTTATATAGTAGCCTCTCCATTGCCAAGTCTCCCTTTTAACGGAATAAATTTACATAAGAAATTTATTTTATAAATTTTCTTATGAATTATTCCGTTATGCCAAGTTTTATTATAACTAAATTTATAATAAAACAAACACATCTCCCAATTTATTATGGAATAAATTTTACAAGAAATTTACTATATAAATTTTTCTTATCATGGAAAAATCAATTCACAATTGATTTTATAAAATAAAATAAACCATTTAAAGTTTATTTTAATCTCCACGAAAATAAATTTATTTATATAAATTTCTTTATATAAATTTATTTATCCATAATTTTATAAAACAAATCGAGCTTGATTTATTTTATAATTTAAACCAAATAAATTGGTTTCTCTCCTTTGTTGTGGCCGGCCAAACCGAGCCGCCTCCTCGCGAATTAAACTCATTTAATTCGCCTAATAAGCCTTCAAAAGACTTAGCCATTTTTAGCTTCCGATGCGCCTCTGATAAATTCAGATTCGACTTATTTCTCTTGATCGGAAAATCCAATTTCCAACTCGTTTTAAATCCCTCGGATTACTCGTTGTGCGTGTGACTAAATAGGCTTTCGATTTATGTTGGCCGTCTATAATTAACCAATTATAGAACGATCATGAGTGGCACCTAGTAGTACATCATGACCCCCAATTAATCGAAAGATCAACGGTTGACCTCAGAAAGAATTCTGAAACCCTTCAGCAGCTATAATGAGTCGTGCCTCATTCCCTTCACCATCTTATACCCACTTGGTTCAGGACACGGTCTATGTGTGTCAGTCCCCACTAGGCTGACTACGTCACACCTAGCCCAAGTAATGTCTTTCTCGTCTAATGGATTCTAATTACTCACATGTGTCTAAGAGATTCATACTCTGAACATGTCATGCTCTGGCCAGAGGCTTCGAGTAACAATCCGACGATAGGCCTCGAGTATACATCTCCTCGCAAGGAGTGGTGAATCCTTTGTAGGCTGTTCAAACATCTTCGGGCACTTCGGCTTATACCCAACCATCCTGGGTCCACACCTCCATGGAGATGCTTGCTTAAGATGTCAAAGTATAAGTCTCCATGACCAAGATGACTTGAACATCGCAAGTCAAAGGAACATCGCACTTAAGCTGCAGTAAGAACTTCACTGACATGTCTATATGTAGACTACCATATGAAGTCTTACAGTCAGTCACTCCAATGAACTAGTTCCCTTAACTAGCATCCATGTTTATCTCCGGACATCCCAATGTCAC
The DNA here is from genome assembly GCA_024364735.1 of Boesenbergia rotunda. Taxonomy (NCBI): domain Eukaryota; kingdom Viridiplantae; phylum Streptophyta; class Magnoliopsida; order Zingiberales; family Zingiberaceae; genus Boesenbergia; species Boesenbergia rotunda. The sequence goes on from JAGFNQ010005355.1 coordinate 298,294, forward strand.
CAGCCAGTGAGAATCAGCTGATTAGAGAATAACCCATGCTAGTCTCAACAGAATTGATAGTGTCCGTGTTTATCAATTCATTGACCAGGGACAATTTCAATACTTCACAATTGCACATGTAGAGATAATCACTAGTTGTGAATTCATCACAAATTCTCTCATGCTGTGAATTGTATTGCGGTCATTCAGTAAATGAGTTTAAGATCTCAATCAAATACACGAACATGTATACTCAAATAGTGAATATTCATTTATTAAAGTAAATGATTACAATCATAAGGCGATTGCCTTAGGACACTTCTCTCATATTACTAACAATATCCCAAAGGCTCCTAGAGCTCCCCCTAGAGCTCTTAGCCCTAGCCACCTCCCTAGGTGACTCAACCATCACTAGGTCACATCGGTGTTCGACCGGTGACTCTTGGCCTACAAACTCAACCCTCTTAACCTTAGACACCTTGTCTTTGGTTAAGTCATTTCTTTTTCCTTTAAATGACACCCCTTTGCCATTTTTGGACTCCCCCTTCTTGCCATAATCATATGTTACCCTAGCATATTTCTTTCCCTTGGCATGGAAGTTCTTAGACCGGTATCCCAACCCCGATCTATCATTGGTGCGGTTTAAACCACCCAACACCATATCTAAACTCTTAGATCCAATAGTGAATCTCTCTAGGGTTTTCTCTAACCTATCAAGGTTTTCCCTTAAAGCTTGATTTTCCCTTTCTAGGTTCCTAAACCTAGAATCCATATGTCCACTTTGGACATTTCTAGACCTACCCTCCTTTCTAGGCACATTCCTTCCCTTCTTGGGCTTAGTGTCATGATCCTTAGATACAAAAGTCTTAGGTCTATCATAATGCATGTTTTTCCTAGAGTTTTGATCTACCTTGTTAGCCCTAGTCCTATCATTATATCTAAAACCATGGTTATGCACAAGCAGACAATTTTCATTAATACTAGCATGCATGGATGAATGGTTAATTCTATTTTTATCATGCAAGGAGGATTTTGAATTTAAATTGTACTTTAACCTAGGGTTAGAAATTACCTCCCTTACTCTTGGAGTTCCTCCTTGTTGTGAGTTTCTCTTATTCCTTTGCTCTTTCTCCCATCTCCTCAAGTGTTCCATCTTCTTGAGCTCTCCTCTCTTTGGGCACTTGGTATGGTAGTGTCCTAGCTCACCACATGTGAAGCATCTAATTCTTTTCTTCTTCTCTTGGGCTTCTCCAATCCTACACTTCATGTTAGAATTTAAATGAATTGAAATAGGTTTAGATTTTACCTCCATTTTACCTTTCGGGCACTTGTCCTTGTAGTGCCCCTTCTCGTTGCAACCAAAGCATGTAATGTGGTCCTTGGCTCTTGCTTTGGTGGAGGTAGAGGTGAAGGCTAGGTTGACTTCTTCTTCAACCTTGGATGAAGTGGATGCCTCCTCTTGTTCCGGTATTGACGAGGGTCTCTCCTCCCCCTCAATTCTTGAGATGGTGACCTCCTCCTCTTCTCTAGATGAGGTAGATGACCTCTCACTTTCTTCTTCCACTCCACTTGATGAGATGGTCAATTCTTCTCCTTTTTCTTCTTCTTGACCCATTTGACTCATCTCTTTGGACTCTTGAGATTGTGTAGGTTTCTCATGAATTTCTTTCAATTTGCTCCACAATTCATATGCATTTTGATATTTACCTACACAACTCAAAACATTAGTAGGCAAGATATTAATCAAAATATTTATTACCTTCTCATTGGCCCTAGCTTGTTCTTGTTGTTCACTTGTCCAATATCTGGGGCGAAGTCTCTTGCCATGCTTGTCCTTGGGAATTTCGAATGGGTCTTCAATGGTCATTCTACATTCCCAATCCATCCCTAGCCAATTTTCCATCCTTGTCTTCCAATGATCGAATTCTTCATGATTATAGGATGGTGGTGTGTTGATGTCCTCCCCCAACCGGTCTTCCATGTTTTTCTTCCTCTAGCGTTTGCTCCCTCGGCGGTTAGTCCGATCAAGAGCGGTCCTCTGCTCTGACACCAATTGTAAGATTGATTCCCGTACGCTAGAGGGGAGGTGAATAGCGTTTCTCGGATCTTTCTTGTACCTGCGTTGTTAGTTGCACAGCGGAAACAATAATAAACGAAACAAACAACGATAACAATACCGGTTTACTTGGTATCCACCTCGGCCGGGTGACTAATCCAAGAATCCGTCGGTGGATCACTCCCCGGATAACCTCCGGCTAACCCTCGTCGCTCCTTGTGGGTGGAGAAACCTCGCCACAACACCAAGCACACCTCTGGGCACAAAGACTACTATCTTGCCTTTAACCAAGATAAGATTCGTCAAGAAACTCAGCCACCACGAAGTCCTCTTTATAAGACTCGGGGCTGATTTCTCGCTACCAGTCGACTACCCCCAGGGCAGTCGACTGGTGCCAGCCAAATTCGACCATTGACACCCCCAACGTTCGAATTTGCCAGCTTACCAGCCACCTACCAGTCGACTGCCAAAATGGCAGTCGACTGGCCCATGGTCCAGAACCTACTGTGAGTTTCTGTTTGCGCTGGCAGTCGACTGTTATAACACCAGTCGACTGCCCAGCCTCTACAAACACTCTTCCTCACTCTCTTGACCCTCGTCGACATGTGCCTTCAAGCATTCTCCCTTGGCTTGCTCCTTGAAGTCCTCTTCCACCAACTATCGTCCCTCAGATGCGCACGTAAGTCCTCGACCTACCTCCATGCCACCCTTCACGTGTGCCCTTTGAAGTTCACTTCTCAACTTGCCCTTGGAGTCATCTTCCCTCGGCTCTTGTCCCTTGCCTTAGCTGACTCTTCACTAGCAGCCTTGACTATTGCCTTCGCGCCCTCTTCATCTTCGGCCCTCGTCCCTCGGATGCACACAAGCCTCCAGCTTGTCTCCATGTCATCCTTCACGTACGCCTCGAAGTATGCACCCCTCGGCTCATCATCCCTGCTATATCAGGTCCCTCGGGTGCACACAAGCCTCCAGCTTGTCTCCATGCAACCCTTCATACCGAAGCTGTCCAGCCAAGTCAATATGTGTAAACCTGTACAACCTGCACACTCACATACCCATATTAGTACACAAGGGAAAACCTAACTTAAACCCTTTGCCCAAACATCAAAACACAAGGTCACTCCGGACCTTAGATTGCCTCAACAACAAAGACCATATAAGAACATTCAATTCATACGCCAGGGAAATGGTTCGTGTGACAGCAAGCACACTGAGCAATTAATGCTAAGAAAATTATTACACTTAACTTAACTGCTCTATAGAACGAATCAGAGACATCAATAACTTGCCTTTACCCCAGATTAAATATTTACATCAATATGAACATCTCTAATCCCTTATACGACAACTATGTCAAGAGCATGTTCAACATCTCTAATCAATACATTTATTCACAATTACATTTTTAAGTATTTAACAAAAAATGTAACTGGTCGACCAGTGAATAAGTATTACAGATGTAAATAAAATTTAATCTTCCTTTTTAGCTAGAATCTATTCATTCTAATCAGTTGCTTTCCTAGTTATGCTCCATAGACCGAATCATCCATAGCTAATAGGATACACACTAAAGTAGCAATCACTGATTAAAACTTCAAGTAAACAGCTAAATAGTCACTTAGGGTAAGTTTGAGATTAACTTATAATCTCAAGGGTCTTACATAGTAGAGAAGCAGGGATCCATTCTCCTACTACCCTTATTGTCGCTATAGCACATGTGGTATGAATAACATGCTACGATGTTTTTCTCTTTACTAAAAAAAGTGCATGTTTTTCTCAAATATTTAACATCGTACAGATTTCGATCTAGACATACCTAATGTCTAATCCGAATTCAACTTATGAATTCCAATCTGGCCTTAAACAGGTTTAGTAAATGGTGGGTTCATTTACTCCGATCATTATACAAATGATCTCATCTTGACACAATTATCAAGGCGACTTCAACTTATGAGTATGTCTTTATTCACAACTACATAAGCTGTCTCATAAGTAATGGTCTTACCTCTATTTATACTCAACAAATAGAGATGATTTCCATGTGAGTGAACTAATCTAAACCTGCCAACATGCTCATCGAGACTTTTATCCAAATGTAACAAATACATTTACACTGAATAGATCTGACATTTCATATATAACCAATTGTGTTATATTTTTCGAAGTCCCAAAGACTTCACATGTCCTTGAACATGTCCTTGAAATGACTCTTTAGTCAATGTCTTAGTAAAAGGATCTGCAAACATAATACGTATAGGGATATACTCAAGAATTATCTTTTTCTTGTCAACAATATCTCTTATGCTTGCCTTAACTGTGATATTCGTGATCCTTAGAAAAAGCTATAGTAGCTTAATTATCACAGTACACTGTAACAGGACTCCCACTATCGTCAGCAATCTTCAAATGCATCAAAAACCTTCTTAACCAGATAACTTCTTGTGCAACAATTGCACGAACCACATACTCAGCTTTCATTGTCAACAGCACTACATAAGTCTGTTTTGACAGGGCTATACAAGCCTATTTTAACAACGCTACACAATCTTATTTCTTGCTGTTTCATGAGATGACGCCACCATTTAGCAAGAAGGCATAGCTAGATGTGGATTTTCTATTATCAAGGTCCCTTGCCCAATATGCATCTGTAGAGCCCTTCTGGCTCAGCTTGATCCTTTTCAATACTTTCCAGTGTCTCGATCCTAGGTTTGACTGGAAACGACTAACTAAGCCAATATCATAGCTTATATCAGGACGAGTACACAACATAGTGTACAGTGTACATCAAACTACCAATGGCACTGGCATATGGTTTTTTTTCTTCATCTCGGCTATCTCTTTAGGAGTCTTGGGAGACATACTTTTGCTCAGAACAACACCTTTCGATGTAGGTGTTTGTTCAACGTTGCAATCAAACATATTGAAGTGTTGTAGTATCTCAGTGATATAAGCATCTTGAGACAAACCCAAAAGCCTTTTTGATCGATCACGAATGATCCGTACTCCTAAGATGTACTCAGCTTCTCCCATGTTTATTATGTCAAATTGTGATGAAAGCCAAGACTTGACTTCAATCACAACCTTTAGGTCACTTCCAGCTATTAGCATATCATCAACATATAATGATAACATGACAAACATTCCTTTATCCTTCCTTAGGTAAACACAATGATCCTCATTGATCATTTCGAAACCATAAGACAAAATGACTTCATTAAATCTTATGTTCCATTGCCTTGACGCCTGCTTTAGCCCATACATAGACTTCTTAAGTCTACATACTTTATTCCTTCGGCCCTCAGCTATATAACCTTCTGGTTGTGTCATATAAATTTCTTCGTCAAGATTACCATTAAGGAAAGCCGTCTTTACATCTATTTGATGTAATTCTAAGTCAAAATGTGCTACTATAGCTAGGATGACTCGTATTGACACAAACTTCATAACTGGGGATAATGTCTCTTCAAAATCAATACCCTTTATTTGGGTATATCCTTTTACAACCAAATGAGCTTTGTATCGATTAATCGACCCATCCGCTTTTCTCTTAATTTTGAGAATCCACTTATTCCCAATAGCCCTGCGGCCTGGAGGAAGATCGACTAAATTCCAAACTTGATTCTTTCTCATGGACTCCATTTCCTCATCCATTGTAACTTTCCATTTCTCCTTAACTGAGCATTTCAATGCTTCCTCAACCGTTCGAGGTTTTTCATCATCAACTGGGAGAATCATTAAAGCCTCATTTTCAATGTCAAACCTTCTCCGAGGAATAATCTTACGATTACTTCTTCGCAGGTTTGACTGTTGAGAAACTAATTTATTTATAGGTCATTTACTCCCACTAGGTTGACTAGATTTAGGTATCCCCTGTGATTCCTGATTCGTTGATAGAGGAACAGTATCCTCCTCCTCTATTGCAAATAGAGGAGTTGATTTATCAACTTCACCTTTTGTTGGAAACTCAGTTTCGAGAAAAGTAGCATCTCTTGACTCAATTTCAGAGATGATTCCATCTTGTTGCTCACCAATAAAAACATAACCCTTAGAAGTATTAGAATATCTTACAAAGATACACTTCCTACCCTTAGGTCCTAATTTTCATATTTGTGAGTCTTATCATGAATATAAGCAGCTGACCCTCATGGTCTCAGATTACTTAAATCTAGTTTTCTGCCTGTACAAAGTTCATATGGAGTAGATGGAACAGATTTAGAAGGCACCCGGTTAAGTATGTAGGTTGCTGCCAATAATGCATCTCCCCAATAGGAAATAGGCAAATTAGCTTAAGCCATCATCGACCTAACCATTTCAAGAAGAGTTCGATTTCTTCTTTCAGCAACATCATTTTGCTGTGAAGTCCCAGAGATAGTTAATTGTCTAATAATCCCTTTTTCATTACATATTTCTTGAACTGATCTGACAAATATTCACCTCCACGGTCAGTGCGTAAGGTTTTAACCTTACGTTCCAATTGATTCTCAACTTCGTTCAAATAACGATTAAAGCAATCTAACACTTCAGCAATAAATGTAATGAAATATGAACTACCATATCTAGTCTTCATATTCATTGGACCACAAATATCCGAATGAATCAATTGCAATGGTGATTCAACCCTAATAGCCTTACCAAACGGTTTCCTAGTTGTTTTTCCAACAAGACAATGCTCACATATAGACAAGTCAACTTTAGCACGAGTGTCGAGCAGACCCTCTCTTGCTAATCTATTCATTCTTTCTTGTCCTATATGTCCCAATTTAGCATGCCAAACTTCATCATTAACATCAACATCACTAATAAGAGCAATGTTTGAAAAACAATCATTATTACCACAATTAACATCTGATTCTACATCAAGAACCATGAAACCGTTTGATACATAACCATATCCAATTAACACAGAGTTAATTTTAAGTCCCACACAACGACTATAAAAAGTTCAAACAGTAACCCAATTCAAAAAGACAATTAACGGAAATCAGATTCCGTCGAATCTCAAGAGCATACAGGACATCATGTAGAAATAAGATACGCCCACCACGAAGGTTGAGTTTGTAAGTGTCAATTCCTTTGACTTCAATTCTTGCATTATTTCCCACATATATCCACTTATTGCCAGCTGGTACCCGACGGTACTCTACGTATGTAGCTCGATCATGAGCTACATGGTTCGTTACTATTGAATCTATAATCCACAAAGGATAAGAATCAGCTAACGACACTGTACTAGCAACATAATGCTCATGAAACTTATTCTTGTTTGGGTTTTGCCCAGCAGCAGCAGTAGCTTCTTTTCCCTCTCTTTTCTCGAACCATCTTTTCTTATTTTTGGATCCAGAACCTTTAGCTACAAAAGCTTGTTTAGAAATCCTTATGGATTCTATTCTCTCCACCTCCAATTCAATTGACGTGAGACATCAGTGACAGTCTTGATACTCTCACTGTGAGTAAGGTTCTGTTTCATCATTTCTCAAGAATCAGAAAGGGAACGAATAACTGCCTGAACCTGTTGTTCATTGGTCAACTCATGACCAGCAGCCTTCAGCTCCCAAATTATATTCCCCAATACCCTCATAGATGTTGGGTCATTGTAACATTCGGGCGCTTTTTACAACTGTCAAACTTGATTGTCAGTTAGCAAAGCTTGCTTATACTAACTCCACTGTATTTCTCTCTCAGGGCTACCCAGACTGCATGAGCTGATGGTAGTGGCTCATACTCAAATACCAGGTCGTCTACCATTGAACTAATCAATATCCCCTTAGCAGTGAAGTCCTTTTTCTTCCATGCCCTATAGGCATCTAGATCAAGTCTATGCTGTGCAATTGAACCAATAGTAGGTTCTTCCATGAACTGATTTATAGCCTCTAGAACTTCTTGTTCCTCAAGAACATATTGTATCTTGAGATGCCATATTTTATAGTTATCCCCGTATAATTTCTCTTTATTCATTTAGCTATGATGTTCTTAGTTGCCATGATCTTTTCATAAATAAACACATTATTTATTGACTCAGTGTAATTTATATGCATGTAATTTATGATTGACTCATTGTAAATTAGAATTAGTTTACAAAATCAAGTGGTAACTACGTTTCCACTCATCATTCGTATAATCTAATCTAATCAACATTGATCAATTCTATTACACACATCCCATCAAATGAACTAATCATTTGTATTAATGAACTAATCATAGAATGAACTAATCATTAAATGAACTAATCACTTGTATGAATGAACTAATCATTAAATAAACTAATCATTTATAGGAATGAACTAATCATTTATAAAAATGAACTAATCATTTGTAAAATGAACTAATCATTTGTAAGATTTGTTAACATATAACATGACATTTTTTCATAAAATAGTACTATTTGTACAAAATAACAGTCTATACCACATGATTTTCATAAACTAAATAGGCTAATACTGTTCGTATATAACGATAATAACAATAACAAAACTTTAACAAATTAAATAAGCTAATGTCATTGCCACTAGGACAAACACTAGTGCAGTTGTTAACATAATCCATTTTATGTTAGACTTTGCTCTATCTCCTCAATCGCCTCCCTCAGCTCATTCTGTCACACATCGAGACAGGTCATCATGTATATCATCTTTGGCATGTGTAATTGAAAAATATTATTGTCAGTACAAAACTGACAATCCAGTAACAAAACTGGTTCATTTCAATTCACATATATATGCATAGAACACACAGAATCATTAGCAAATAAGAAAAACAAATCTTCTTTATTTGAGGATTTTTAACGAATCAAGAATAGACTTCGCCACAGGTTACTTCGGCGAAATCTTTTAACGAAGTAATACATACTAATAAACTTCAGTAATAAATTTGATGTAGTAAATTCCATTTTAGACTTCGTAGTTTAAAAATTAATGATCTCGCAACCAATTTTATCTATATTTTACTTCATAATAAATATTCGGTGAAGTAATAAGTCATAAAATAAAATTCATAAGTTTATATACCGAAGTAATAAGTCTGTATCTATTAAAATATTTTTTCTCTTAATAATAAATTGATCAATTTATATTTATTTTTAAACTAATCATTAAAAAGCCCCTCACCTAAACATTAAAAAGCCCCTCACCTAAAAACCCTCATTTCCGCTCGCTCGCTCGCTCGCAGCCAAAGCCCGCAACCTCAATCCTTACTCTTCTTCTTCGCGTGACCTAGCCACAGGTGGAGCCACTGCCCTGTGATTTGATTCCCTTTCCGCTCAATCCAAGCAGATGAGCTTTCCTTCCTCCTCAACACTTCTCCGCGAACCCTAGCCGCGGCTGAAGCTACTCCAGCCCGATTTCTTCTTCCCCCATGCCTTCGCGAGTCCTAATCGAAGCCGAAGCCTATCCGACGGCTACTCCTTTCACTTTCACACACGCGGACGAGGGGCGACACTAAGCTGTAGTCGGAGGTAGGCTCGCGACGCAGGGAACCCTAGACCATTGCTTTCTTCCGAGGATCCCTGCTTATTCTTTCTAATCGCAACTGTTGGGGTCGCGAATCACAGGTAAGGAGCCTTATCTAGGTTTAATCTTTGACGGTTTCTGGATTTGGATCAGATAGATTGAATCTATCAGATTGGGCTGTGGTTGTGAGCTTAACGGGAGTTTTACGCTGGTTTGATCCATGTTTTCAATGGAATTATAGACTTGCGGGACTCCCTACTTATCGCCGGAGCTGAGGAGGGTCGTCGGGCTGCTAGGTAAGGGTTCTTATGTTGAAAATTCTGTCGCAGGTAATGATTTTGGGGTTGGATGGTTTTCCTTCTTTAATAGTGAAGTAAACAGTCTTCCTATGTTTTGATCAGTTGTTGGATTCCTTCTCACCATGTGATTGTGCCCTAAATGTTAGCATGTGACCCTGTGAGAAGCTGCCGTGAGCTCAGTTCATCAACCAAGTTAGTTTCCTACCCTATGATTTCTGACATCTCCTGCCGTAGGGCATCTCCTTCCTTATAAGACACGATGTACTGTTGGTGCAAGTTGCATCAATGATGTTCTCCTTTATGTGTTTTAATGTTTGACAATGTACTTAAGTCAGTAATATATTAAACAGACAAAGGGGAGCGAAGGAGAAGTAACCTAAGCCTGAGAAAAGTCCTAGTTAAGCTAGGCATGGAAACCCTAAGACCTAGCGAAGGGCCGCTAGGCTCTGGCGAAGGGCTGCCAGAACGAAAAAGACCTAGCGAAGGGCCGCTAGGCTCTGGCGAAGGGCTGCCAGAAAGAAAAGACCTAGCGAAGGGCTGCTAGGCACCTGACGAAGGGTTGTCAGGAAAATAAGTCCTAGCGAAGGGCTGCTAGGCACCAAGCGAAGGGATGCTTGGTATCCAAGACCTAGCGAAGGGCGGCTAGGCAAAAGTCCACCCGAAGGACCGGGCGGCAACCATCTCCTGAAAGGAGTAGGTGAAAGGCGCTTTCTCGGGGGTAGGAGTTTGCGTCGGTTCGACCTAGGATTGCGTGCAAATCCGAAGTTCGAACCAAGTCACTAAGGCTAACATTATATGTATCCATGCTTTGTGTATATGAATCTTGCAGGTATCAAGAACCGGAGACAAAGCAGCTAAAACAGGCAAAAAGCCTGCTGGAGGCTCTAACCAGGGCGCCCCCAGCAAGGGGGGCGCCCCCAGGTAGTGCTAAACAGGCAGGAAACGTGTGCATGCAGAACAGGTGTCAACCGGGGCGCCCGGAGCGTCCGGGGTGCCCGGAGCGTCCGGGGCGCCCGGATTAGTAGCTGTTTTGCTGTTTCGAAGTCAGAACACAGGATAAGCCCTCACGGGGGCGCCCGGAGCGTCCGGGGCGCCCCCAGCAGCCTGTTTCGCTGTCTCGAAGCCAGAAGCACATGATAAGCGCTGACTGGGTTCAAGATGGGCGCCCGAAAGATCCGGGGCGCCCTGGTCAAAGCTGTTATCAGCTGCGGCGAGGTAGACGCAAAGATAAGAGTTGACCGAGTCTTCCGGGGCGCCCCCAGGAGGGCTATAAAAGGGGCTTCGACCCCCCTTCTTAAAACACACTTCCTAACTGCGATTCTATTCATTCCGACCGACGACAACGCGCTAAAGACAAGGCTCTGCGACCGGGAGGCTCCAGGAGGAAGTGCGCGGCACTTCGGAGGTCCAGATCGGCCGAGCTTCACATTTTTGCTTGGTTTGCAATTAATTACAGTATTTATTTTTCTTTATTATTGCTTGTAATATTGCACTGTAAGTCGGGTTTCTCCACCTCCGGAAATTCCGGAAAGGAGACTATTAGTGGACTCAACGTCGAGTACATAGGCCTTGGACGTACTGACCCTGGGGGGTTGGGAACCAAGTAAATAAACCTGCCGTGTCCCCTGTTTTGCTTTCTTTTATTTTATTTTTATGTTTCCGCTGCACTAACGCTCTGAGTCCAGAAGTCTTACGAAATATTTACGAAAGTTTTCACGATCGATATTCACCCCCCCCTCTATCGACGACACCGGTCCTACAAGTGGTATCAGAGCCGAGCCGCTCTTCACCGGACTAACCGCCGACGAAGCAACGACGCCAGGAGTTGAGGGGAAGCCCAGGGGTGAATCAGGTACAATTTTTTTTAATGTCTAATTTTAAATTGTATATTATTTGTTTCACGTGCAGGGAGAGAGGGCACTATAAAAATCAGTGCCCTACTCGTAAGACTCGGTCTACACCACCGGCGGCGAAGGAGGTACCAGCGCCAGGAGTCCGGAAGAACAAGGAACATGTACAATGCTTCAAATGCGAGAAGTACGGACACTACAAAAACAAGTGTCCGGCGAAGGTACGGAAAATTTATGTTCCGAAAATTTTTCCTGCAATATTTTGTGATAATTTAGTTAATTTTTCTGATAAATTAGAATTACTGCATAATAAAATTAGCCTCTTGCATGATAAGTTAGAAAATAAAGATATGACTAAAATATCAGAAATTAATTGTTTAATTCAAAATATAAATTCAGAAATTAATAAAATTAATTATGATAATTATTCTGATAATAATTCTGATAAAATCAATTCTGATAATATTACTGACAGTTTTAATTCAGAAAAAGTTAATCCTAAGGATAACTCCGAATTTGAATTTGAAAACCTTAAGGATAATTCTGAGGATAAACATGATTTTATTGAAAATTATTCTGAGGATAAACATGATTTAATTGAAAATTATTCTGAGGATAAAAATGATTTTATTCTTGATAATAATTTAATTATAGATAATCCTGAAGACTACTATAAAACCATAACTAGTGGCCCATTTTACTCCACACACTTTGAGGATATTGATTTTGAGGAGGAAATGGAATTTTCTAAGATTAGGGCCATAATTAATGAAAATTACAAAGGATCAAATAAATCAAAATTAATAGAAAAATTCGGAAAGAAAAATAAAAACGAAGAAGAAATTTTCGAAATAATGAAAATGATGAATTTAAACCCACAACTGTTAATTAAACCTTAGTTAAATCTTAATTAATTCAGTTAAATCAATTAAATCTTAATTAATTCAATTAAATCTTAATTAAATCAATTAAATCTTAATTAATTCAAAAAAATCTTAATTAATTCAAATAAATCTTAATTAATCAAATTAATTCAATTAAATCTTAATTAATTCAATTAAATCTTAATTAAATCAATTAAATCTTAATTAATTCAAATAAATCTTAATTAATTCAATTAAACTAATCAATTCAATTAAACTTTAATTAATCTAATTAACTTTAATTAATTAATTTAATTCAATTAAACTTCAATTAAATCAATTTAATTCAATTAAACTTTAATTAATCTAATTAACTTTAATTAATAATTTAATTCAATTAAAGTTCAATTAAATCAATTTAATTCAAATTAACTTCAATTAAATCAATTTAATTCAATTAAACTTCAATTAAATCAATTTAATTCAATTAAATTTCAATTAAATCAATTTAATTCAATTTAACTTCAATTAAATCAATTTAATTCAATTAAATTTCAATTAAATCAATTAATTCAATTTAACTTCAATTAAATCAATTTAATTCAATTAAATTTCAATTAAATCAATTTAATTCAATTTAACTTCAATTAAATCAACTTAATTCAATTAAACTTCAATTAAATCAATTTAATTCAATTACACTTCAATTAAATCAATTTAATTCAATTATACTTCAATTAAATCAATTATATTCAATTAAACTTCAATTAAATCAATTTAATTCAATTAAACTTCAATTAAATCAATTTAATTCAATTAAACCTCAATTAAATCAATTTAATTCAATTAAACTTCAATTAAAGCAACAAATAATTCGAATTAATCCACTTAAAATCAATTAAATTCAATTAAATTCGATTTAATCCACTTAAATTAAATTCAATTAAATTCAAATAATTCAAATTAATCCACTTAAATTCAATTAAATTCAATTAAATTCAAATAATTCGAATTAATCCACTTAAATTCAATTAAATTCAATTAAATTCAAATAATTCAAATTAATCCACTTAAATTCAATTAAATTCAAATTAATTCAATTAATTCACCTTAATTCAAATTAATTCAATAAATTCACTTTAATTCAATTAATTCAAATTAATTCACTTTTCAATTAAATTCAAATTAACTCAACTTTAATTCAATTAAATTCAAATTAACTCAATTTTAATTCAACTAAATCCAATCTTAAATCACTTAAACCTGAACCAAACTAAAACCTTACCCAAACCACAACAATTAATTCAATAAAATCAAATATGTCAAAGTGGGTTGACATATTCGCAGGTTCACACGATATGTATCAAATCGAGAATTTGATACATTCTTAGAAAAAAAATAAAATGTCTTGACTTGTTTGACTCATGCATAATTGCATGCCATGCATTTGCTATTTTCCTTTAAAATATATGACATGTCATTCATATTTAATTTTTATGCATAATTTAGAAAGGTCATAAGAAAAAGATAATTGAAATTTGGCAACATAGTATTGGGAGGAGGTGAGATGATAGTACGTTGGGGAAACCAACTCTAATAAGATCAAGTCTACTTGGTCTCTTTAGACTGGTGAAACCAGCCGAAGCTACCGATCCAAGACCCAAGCTAGTTAGACCAGAAAATGACCTAATTTAATTTGAAAATGAAATTTCATTAAAAGGCTTTGTCAAGGAAAGGGTGGATGATCCCATAAGGCTACGGCCAAAGAAGGCCTAGTGCCTCGCCAAGACCTGGAAGCCAATTTCTGAAATTCAAATTCAAATTATCTTTTGTCAAATTCGAATCTAACACAAATTTCAATTAAATCTTAGATTTAATAATGGAAAATGATTCAAGCATCTCACAATACACCTATAAGGCAATCATGCTTGTTGTATTGATACATCTAAAATGGGTGAGATGTTAAGGACTAATGAATTGAAAAATATTTTTCAAAATTGTTTTTCAAAATTGTTAGAATATTTTCCTAAAAATATATTTTTCAAAATAGAGCTTTAACATAATAATGTTTTTATGGAATTCATGCTTGTCTGATTGATTATATATATTATGGTATCAATCACTACCTGTTTTCAAAATACATTTTTCAAAATAGAGTTAAACAATATACATTTTTCAAAAAAGGTATATTGTTTTCAAAAATTGATTGACTCACGCAATTAGACACAAGCCTCTTAGGACAACACTAAAGTTCCTTAGGGCACTTAGATAGAGTCAAACGGCATTGATGCAGGGGGAGTGCTTTTCATATTTTTCAAACTGCACTTTAAAAACATTACTATTATTTGAAAATATCTTTTCGAAAATCATGCTTTAATCGTTATCACTTGTGGCTTTTCGAAAAAGATTTTACCTATTGCAAAAATCAAATGTTTACCTGTTCTTTTGATTCTGATAAACCCTAAAGATACAGAGGAAGGTCCACTTCATAATCTAAAAAGGACTCCTAGGATGTGTCAGATTTAGGGGGAGTCTGAGTCAAATTTTTTCAAGTCTTAAACTATTTTTTATTATTAGAAAATTCCTTTGATTTGAATCAAACCTTAAGACTCAAAGGAAGAGTACTTGTGGTCAACAAGCTTCCCAGGACTGAGTCAAGTTTAGGGGGAGGTCAAATTAAAAGAATTATTCAATTACATGCTTTTAAAATACTAAAAATCTATGTTTTTCAAAATACCACTTGTTAAAATTTGTGTGACTTATGAAATGATTTTGAAATAATAGTTACTTAGGTTGGAAAATTCCCAGGACACTTAGGAAATGTCCTTGTGGTTAACAAGGTTTCCTAGGATAGTGTCAGACTGGAAAATAGACCAAGTTAAGTAAAATATTAGATCTTCAAAATTCACACAGTTTTTCAGCACATACTTTGTGAAATATTATCATTTTTCTTAAAAATTTATAATAATATTTACTTGTTTGAAAACTTTCCAGGACACTTAGGAAATGCCCTTGTGGTCAACAAGGTTTCCTAGGATGGTGTCAGACTGGAAAAGAAACTCAATCAAGTAAAATATTTTCAAAAAAAATACTTATGTCTTTCAAAACCAATATTCTTAATTTTGAAAAAAATATTTTCAAATGTATTGTTAAGTACTTAATTTCTCAAAAAAATATACTTATATTCTTTCAAAAAGAGATTTAAATAATCTTTTAAAAGTACTTGCACTCCTTACAAATCATCTTTTCAAAGTACTTATACTTTAAACCTAGAGCATTTTCAAATTTATGCAATTTTTTTAAAAACAAAATTGCACTAAGTATTTTCAAAACAAAAATTCAAAGGTTTTTCATTATTGATGCAAGTTTTTATCTTTTTGATGCATGACAAAGGGGGAGAGAGTGCTTAAGTTAGATTTTTTCAGTTAGAATATTTTTTACTCTCCCAAAACCTATACCTTTTATTCTATCCCAAGGATAGCAATTTAGCCCCTTAAACCAATCTAACTTAAGTTATTGTCAAACATCAAAAAGGGGGAGATTGTTGGTGCAAGTTGCATCAATGATGTTCTCCTTTATGTGTTTTAATGTTTGACAATGTACTTAAGTCAGTAATATATTGAACAGACAAAGGGGAGCGAAGGAGAAGTAACCTAAGCCTGAGAAAAGTCCTAGTTAAGCTAGGCATGGAAACCCTAAGACCTAGCGAAGGGCCGCTAGGCTCTGGTGAAGGGCTGCCAGAACGAAAAAGACCTAGCGAAGGGCCGCTAGGCTCTGGCGAAGGGCTGCCAGAAAGAAAAGACCTAGCGAAGGGCTGCTAGGCACCTGACGAAGGGTTGTCAGGAAAATAAATCCTAGCGAAGGACTGCTAGGCACCAAGCGAAGGGATGCTTGGTATCCAAGACCTAGCGAAGGGCGGCTAGGCAAAAGTCCACCCGAAGGACCGGGCGACAACCATCTCCTGAAAGGAGTAGGTGAAAGGCGCTTTCTCGGGGGTAGGAGTTTGCGTCGGTTCGACCTAGGATTGCGTGCAAATCCGAAGTCCGAACCAAGTCACTAAGGCTAACATTATATGTATCCATGCTTTGTGTATATGAATCTTGCAGGTATCAAGAACCGGAGACAAAGCAGCTAAAACAGGCAAAAAGCCTGCTGGAGGCTCTAACCAGGGCGCCCCCAACAAGGGGGGCGCCCCCAGGTAGTGCTAAACAGGCAGGAAACGTGTGCATGCAGAACAGGTGTCAACCGGGGCACCCGGAGCGTCCGGGGCGCCGGATTAGTAGCTGTTTTGCTGTTTCGAAGTCAGAACACAGGATAAGCCCTCACGGGGGCGCCCGAAGTGTCCGGGGCGCCCCCAGCAGCCTGTTTCGCTGTCTCGAAGCCAGAAGCACATGATAAGCGCTGACTGGGTTCAAGATGGGCGCCCGAAAGATCCGGGGCGTCCTGGTCAAAGCTGTTATCAGCTGCGGCGAGGTAGACGCAAAGATAAGAGTTGACCGAGTCTTCCGGGGCACCCCCGTCGACCAGGGCGCCCCCAGGAGGGCTATAAAAGGGGCTTCGACCCCCCTTCTTAAAACACACTTCCTAACTGCGATTCTATTCATTCCGACCGACGACAACGCGCTAAAGACAAGGCTCTGCGACCGGGAGGCTCCAGGAGGAAGTGCGCGGCACTTCGGAGGTCCAGATCGGCCAAGCTTCACATTTTTGCTTGGTTTGCAATTAATTATAGTATTTATTTTTCTTTATTATTGCTTGTAATATTGCACTGTAAGTCGGGTTTCTCCGCCTCCGGAAATTCCGGAAAGGAGACTATTAGTGGACTCAACGCCGAGTACATAGGCCTTGGACGTACTGACCCTGGGGGGTTGGGAACCAAGTAAATAAACCTGCCGTGTCCCCTGTTTTGCTTTCTTTTATTTTATTTTTATGTTTCCACTGCACTAACGCTCTGAGTCCAGAAGTCTTACGAAATATTTACGAAAGTTTTCACGATCGATATTCACCCCCCCCCTCTATCGACGGCACCGGTCCTACATGTACTTCTTTTATTTCCTATGGTTTGGGTTAGGCATAATTTCTGATGAATTTTCTTTTTTTTTTTCTTTCCCTTAGAATCATATAGCATGAATTATCAATACTTGTATTAGCAATCAATACTTAATTTATTAAAGATAAATTGTCAATTATGTATTATGATCTCATAAATGTTGTTTTTAGAAATTTTATTCTCTCTTAGTGATATCTCAATCATTCTTTCTCCAAAACTTACTCATTAACTTAATCTCTCTAAAATATTGAAGGTAATGGTAAATTTGTCTTCCACATGGTATGTTTGGTCTTGAATAAAATATATTTTTGTGTATATTAGTTCATTCTTTAAAGAAGATTTTATTCATCATTAAGAACTGAATTACATCTTGTTGCCTTTTTCTCCTTTGTACAGGTTCTAATAGTACAGAGGAATATATCCTCGCTCTATCCATGGGGCTTACGTCCATTTTCAAGTATATAATAGAACTTGCTTTTGCTAACTGTTCTTTTGATGACTAGTTTGTCTTGTTTTTTATTATGTCATTTGTCCTTTTTTCTATTTTTCTTTGTCTTGTTGAGGAAGTAATAACTACTTGTTAATGTAGGTCTTTTCTTGATACACAGTACTCTTACTGTCTAATGAAATTGAAGTTGATGCTAAGATCAAGCATAATGACCATAATCTACCACAAGGTAATACAATGCTTTTCTATACATTTAGAAAGATTGGTATATTACCTTTCAAGTTTCATTTCCTTTTCAGGGGCAACTCAAAATTCAATCAGGGTTGCAGGTAGGTATTATTGGAGGATATTGTGAATGTTAACAGTGTCACTGCTGCATTGTTTATAGTGGATGCTACAAATTCCTGGCGCAACAAGCTACATGGGATGCATTGGGAAGGACAAATTTGGAGAGGAAATGAAAAAAAATTCAAATGCTGCGGGTGTTAATGTAAGTCTATCCTTGCTGGCTTATTTTGCTCCAATTGGTACATGTGTTGTCTGTTTTGTTGGTGGTGAAAGGTGAATTATGTTTCTTCCTTCTCCTGTATCGATTCTTATGATTAAAACAAACCTCTTCCTTATGCCATATATGTTTTATCATTTTTTAGCTGTAGGACACCCAGAATTCGCATTCAGTTTACATTGTTCTTTATGCTCTTGTTGCTTATATCTGTACATGTTTTACCATGTAGTCATAGGTATTGTTTGCATATTCCAGATTGTTGGGGCTGGTCCATTGATGAAGAAGAAAGGAAGAGAATTCTCATTCAGTTCACATTGATGAAGAAGAAAGGAAGAGAATTCTTCATTTTGTGATTGTTGGGGCTGGTCCAACTAGTGTCGAATTTGCAGCAGAGTTGCATGACTTTTGTGTAGGTTGTGAAAAAAATTTTGATTGTATTTTGAGATTTATAAATACAATAAATTTTGGGTGAAGTTGGTTAATGTCTTTTATGAATACACTTTTGAGTTGTAAGAAATAGATATTTCTGATATATATAAATATATGTTTAATTTTGATGGTGAAAATATTGTGTTGTAGTAATTCAATAAATATTTTTGAAAAATATTGTGGTGAAAAATATTTGTTTAATTAAAATTGTATTGTAACAAAATATGATGAATTACTTCGACAATATAAATAAATGGTGTAGTCGTATAAATATTTTACTTTGTCAACTTATGAAGTTATATACGATCAAATACTTCAGCGAGATGATGAAGTAATAGAGCCATTTTACTTCGAAAACGGTTCAACTTTGAACCGATTTTGAACCGGTGAAAGACTTCGGTATTTCGTAGTGAAGTAAAAAACTGACCTTTTTACTTCATGCGCGTCTACTTCGGTAATTATCTACTTATTACTTCAGATAATATCCGAAGTCTATTATCAATTTTCACATAGTGCCACTAGGACAAACACTAGTGCAGTTGTTAACATAATCCATTTTATGTTAACTTTGCTCTATCTCCTCAATCGCCTCCCTCAGCTCATTCTGTCACACATCGAGACAGGTCATCATGTATATCATCTTTGGCATGTGTAATTGAAAAATATTATTGTCAGTACAAACTGACAATCCAGTAACAAAACTGGTTCATTTCAATTCACATATATATGCATAGAACACACAGAATCATTAGCAAATAAGAAAAACAAATCTTCTTTATTTGAGGAACTCCAGTTGACTAACACACTGGACCGGTCGATTTGAAAATTAGATCTCAAGTATTAGCTTATTCCTTTGTCCTTATTAGAACTGATCTAATTGGATATCTTATTGTTATTATTTAATTTTAAGCTCATTCACGTTTAAGTCAAACTTATTTATCAAACCAATTAGACTGGTTATATTTTAGACCAAATTGGTCTGGTTAAACCAACCAATGGTTTGAACCAGACCCGACCTGATTGGACCAAACTGATTTAGTTAAACCAACAAATAGTTTGAACCAAAACTTGATATGATTGGACCAAACTAATCTGATTAAATCAACTAATGATTTAACCCAAGTCTAATTGGATAGATTGGTTCAAATTAATTGAACCAAATCTAAAAGAAATTGTCGTTACATCTCAGTGGTATAACCTTTGCCTTCTTTACGAAGGTCTCCTGTTCGATCCTTCATGATGGTTTTTCTCACAAAAACCGAAACAACCACGACACATAGTTGCGAGTTCTCGACGACTACATTGGATTCTCGCCCGGCAAGAGAAGAACATGACGGAGACAAACTCCGACCGCGACATCGAACAAGGGCTAAGAAGTGATCGATATACAGAAGTAAAGTTATGCTTTTACAATCTAACGTGCTCTGATACCATTGTTGATATTTCTAAAGCATGAACTACAGAAATAAATTCTGTAATTCTAAACACTTACAGTGATCTGCATTTGGAGAAGAAACCGAAAGACTTTGTCATCCGAAGAACGATCACGAACAAATCGAAAATCTCTTCATAATTTCACAAACCAAATCTCTCTTCTGTAATTGGACGAACTCATCTTGAATGTTCTTCTCAATAACCCCTTCTTCGTCATGTGCATTCGGACGAACCTTACACAATGACCTTAGACACACGAGACGAACTCTTTCTCTTTAACCTCGCACAGACCTTGCACATAGCTTGTCTCGTACGATCTCCATTGTCTTGGACGCACACACATAGCGTGTCCTCTCTCCCTTTGCCTTGGAAGCCATATATATAGGGGTAAAAGGTCTCTTCATATTCCTCCATTAATGGAGGAATATGAATGAGTTGGAAGATGAAGAGGAAGGGTGCCTCCTCATCTTCTATAACTCCAACATCTTCTCCTCGCTGAAAGCCTCTTGCCATGCTCTCCATCGCCGCGACTCCTCGTTGAAAGCTCTCGCGGTGATAGTTTCCCTTGCTGAGACGAAGCAAGGTTTTTTCCACTGTGCACTACCTCGCTGTATCGATCCTCCTTTCCCTCCAACGACGTCGCGCTGCGCCAGTGGCGAAGCTAGGTTTTCCTTGCTTGCTTTATATGCTGGTTTCCAGTGGGTTGGTGGATTTGCTATTAGTCTGATGATTGCCGACGTGAGGTTGTTTTGCTTTGGATTTCTAAAGTTCTGTCGAAGTTGGTTTGTTGCCATTTGGGGTTTCTGAAATGATTTTATGAAGTGTTAACTGTTTCCTTATGCTGTTTGTGTCATTTGCTGTTATGGGTGTTGACAGTTGAAGACCTTTCAGCTCAACAGATGGAGAGGAGATGGTTATTGTGACACATCGGTAGTTATTTAGTGCATGGGTGCTGCTTTTGTTTTCAGCTCTGTGATGTTGAAGGGGTTTATGATGGTTGCTGTGGTATTTCCATTTGATTTCTGCTATCTGAGAAATTTGTTTTGATTCGTGGGTGTTGTTTTTGAATCTAATGAAAAGATTAAGGGGAATTTGGTGGGTTTATGAGGTAATTTAGTTTGTATGGGATGGAGATTTCAGATTTGATTGATTTCTAACATGGATCAAAAGCAGATTGAATTGGTCTTGTTGTATTTCATCATTTGAAAAAAAAAGTGCATTGGTCCTGAAGCTTTGATGATGGAGTTCTTGGTTGTATTGGAATTAATGGCTACAATCGCCTTGTTTTAGGTTTCGTTTGCAGAGGGAGAATGGGAAGGCTCTATTCTTCTTGATGTGATGGGGAGGTATTGAAGCTATGGAAGGTGTTGGTGCTCACATTGTTATCTGATTTGGAGGAGCTTCTTTTTTTTCCATATCGTGCAGATTTTAACTTGATAGAGAGGTTGATAGAATTTGATTTGGTAATTGTAAATTTGCCTTATGTTGTGTTGCTTTGCATTTGATTTACTTGTAAAAATCATCGAAGGTTTTGTAAATCTACATTGGAAATAGCAAATGACACAAACAACATAAGAAAATAGTAAAAACTTCAGAAAATTATTTTAGAACCCGAAATGGTAGCAAACCAACTTCTACATAACTTCAGAAATCAAAGCAAAAGAACCTCATGTCGCAAACATAATTAGCTTCATCAGACTAATAGAAAATTACCAAATCATCGAAAACCAGCATATAAAGCACAACACCAGTTCAATTAATATATAGCCCAATTTCATTAACATCCACAATCATAACCCTTTATGCAACACAAATTAATCTGAACTTAACAATTGATACAAAATAGTCACAGCAACATCGTCAAATGAATATCCAAAATTACCTTTAATGCACAAGCCAACAAGTCTTTAAAAATCCAACTCCATTTCATCAAAATAGCACAGTCAGAATCTCCAATAATAACCACAAAGAAATCCCCTTCGAAAGCCAAGAGCACAACACCCAAAATGTACTTCCTCATATCATTCAATACAGAATTCAATAATCATACACCCACATATAAAAAGATCTCTTGAAAGCCCAACACTAGGAAACATACCGAATACTCAAATAAAATCAGTAAGAAAACACCAAACAGCAACAACCTCAGTTTTAGAAATAGCAGACAATAACAGAACTCCTTAAAATAGCACAATTCCATCCAATTCAGAATATAGCACCATCACTTCATACATAACAACCATGGCAGTAATCTTAGACCAAAAAACCACCTTTAAGCTCATAAACAAACTATCAACTCCGGGATATAATGTGTTACTAGTCCTCGGTTTAAGAAATGAGACCATAAGCTCTAAGCTCACAGCAAATCTAGACAAAACAACCAAATCCTCCATATATTTTCCAACACCTTCCCACCTTTATGTATTAGAAAACAAACTCAGAACCCCACCAACAATGGGTCTATACAATTGTTATACTATATAGAATTAAATGAGTTGACTTTCAGTTATATAATTTTCTCTCAAATAAATTATATTCCTATGATTGAAACACATATATATTTGTTTCCGTTCTCAAGCAAACCAAGAAATTCATTAAAAATGTTCTATTATATTGATAATTTATTGGTAGAATGTCTAGAAATAACTAAAGAATTTTCAAGATGATAAATTAAATCCAGTACAATCATAAAATTTCAACATAGCATTTTGTGAATACAACATAGCATTCATCCATGCACTGATAGTGTTGCCAAGATGGAACTAGGAGCTAGAATAACATTGAAATAAAGCAACACATGCCAAATTTGTAGGAACTTTCCAGCCTTGTCTGAAAGCATCCAACATTGTTCCAACTGCCTAGTACTTGAATATTAGATATTCGAATATTTTAACACATCAAAATAAAACAAAATTGATAAAATGTCATACCATATGTAAGTTTTAAGCGAGTCACTGAATTGTATTTCGACAAAATGCCAAAAAGTGAAGCACCAGCTATCTACAAAATTTAAAAGAACAAGTTAAAAATTATATTTGCATTACTGAGCTAGCTCAATAAATGCAGATGAAATTTACATTCCAATTGTGCAAACAAAGGAAATAGATGAATACTAACCATTGATAATTACAAACATCTTAGCACATGTTGTTAGAACCTACAACAATAAAGATAAGTATTAACTTCATTTTCTCAATGAACCACTATGATTTATTAAAATGCATCTTTGATTGTACTGACTATAGCTGTCAAATCTGCTTCATATGTGTCGTCAAAGTTGTCATTATGATTATCTTTAGTTGATTTGACAATCAATACATCGTCATATTTACAAAATGTAATAAAATAAATTTGAGTTTGTAAGTTAAATTATAATAGAAATGCAAAATTAATCGAGACATATTTTTGTTGCAAAATTTGCCAGTTGCATTTATCATGCGATACACCTCGATGTCCGCATCCATGACATATCCTGGACTTTGAGATTGACTTCTCCTTTGATGATTTCAATCTCTTTTCATATCCCTTTGTTCTTACTAAACAAGAATCAATAATACCAAGACCCTCATCCATAGATCTCTTCCTTTGACTTCCATCACCGCATGTTCTACTAATGTCCATCTCTTGAATTTTGTTGTAGATACAATCGAATTGTTCATTCAAGAAGTTTGTCCCCTTATTAGTTAAAGATGCATCATCAATTAATACCGAAGCTTTATAGGATAACCTTGAGTGTCTCAACATCAAAAATCTTTTTGAATATGAATCATCAATGAAATTTTGCTCCCCCAAAGCATATATTGCTCCAACCTTTGCATCTCATGTCCATCGTTTGAGTATATACATATCAAGCAAATGAAACACTTGATTGATAGGAAAAAAAGCCAACATATGTCTGCATTGAATGCCCTTAAACTTAAATTTCGTACAACTACATGATATGTAATTCTTCTGTTTGTCATTCGTGAGCATCCTTAGTTTGGAGGAAGAAGAACTTTAAAATTTCATCACATGGTAAATCACTGAGTCAACCCTTGTAAATGCCTGTTATTTATCTAATTTTTTGTGTACAGCTTAACCATTTAAATTTTCATTGGCCAGTTTATCTAATCCTAGGATGCTCATTCATATCAATATGATCTGCAACTAACTTATTATGTCTTTGCGATCTCAATGCCCTATTTAAACAGGTGATAAAAATCCATCAATGAACTTTTATTTGAGATATACCTCTTAAAAAATGAATATGAGCTTTTGGATCTTTGACTACTTGACATTCCAACACAAAATACATGCTTAAAATATATTGGCACCCACTTTTATCGCAATTGATACATCAAGAACAATCAGTCATCTAAGTTAGCGCACTTATAACCTCTTCCCATGACTTCTCAAAATTAGCAGGTGTTGTAAAATTTGCAATGACATTTTTTATACTTTGATAATAGTTTTGAAAAGCCAAAGGGGATAATTTATCTGGGAATTTGTTCAGTATGTGCCACAAATAATATCGATGCATTGTTTGAGGGAAAACTTGTGCAATGACTTTCATCATAGTAGAACCTGATTAGTAATGATAATATTTAGTGGAGCTTTATGCATGACTTCTACGAACTTCTCAAACAACCAAACAAAAGACTCAGTTTTCTCATCACTTAGAAACCCACAACCAAAATTAATTGTCTGGCGGTGATGATTAACTCCTACAAATGGTACCAAAATCAAACCATATATGTTGGTGTTAATGTCGTATTAAATACAACTACATCACCAAATACACTGTATACCCTCATTGATACATGATCAGTCCAAAAATACCTAGTAAATTTGTTATTTGAATCAGTCTCGTAATTAAAGAAAAAAATTAAATTCTTCTCTCACTTATGTAAATAACTGATCAGTGTTTCGGCATTGATACCCTTTTGTTCATCCCTTAGGTTTTTCTCAAAGTTTCTAATATCTCTTTCTGTGCAATCTACCCCTTGTGCCTTCCATACTCTACCTCCAATAATCAAATTTGTTGACAAGTTGGTTTCCCTCTGAAAACTGTTTAGTCAATATTTTCTTTGTTGTCGAAACATAACGATGTGAGCGTAGCAAATGCACCTTTACTGGAGTCGAGAGTGAATGATTATGAATTTCTATGAAGTTATTGATAACCCAATTAGGTCCAGTATATTGCTTAACAAGTGCAATATTTGACTTACGACCCATTCTAACTATGCCATGTGCTTTGTCCCGTGTCGGTTGATAAGCTTTTGTATATTTATTCCCTCGCATTAGATCTGTATGCCCTTCTTTAAAGCATACAATTTGTTTCCATATCACTTCATTTGTCATCTTATTTTTCTTGCTCGTGTTTATCTTTGAAATAAAACCAACTTCTCATGCATATTGGTCATAGAACGAATATGCCTCCTCTAGTGATGAGAATTTCACCCCAATTTTTGGCTTTCAATCATTTGCAACTTATGGAATGTATTCTTGATCATCAACTCTATTTTCTTCCATTTATGGGGAGTGTCACATTATATTTGAGAACAAATAAGTAGATAAATAAATAAAAAATTACAACTTATTTCAATTTAAACTCAAAATTTGCAAGTAACTTGGCAGATACTCTATCAACCTAAACTTGGTTGACAGAAAAAAAATCCCCACATCATCATGCAAACTATACCATGAAAGAATAAAAAAATTTCAATTATAAAAATTGTTGGATATAATATGACAAATCCAAACAACTATAAAAATTGTTGATATAATATCCCAATGTCAGTTCAACGTCGGTTGTGATGAGGATCCATAGAAAAAAATTTTATGCAATTTTTTTAGAAGACATAGGAATCGTGCCCTTGTTGAATGCATAAAATCATAAAAAATTCAGCAAGTTTACTCTCACGACTAAAAGATCAAGTTTGCGGCAACATAATTACCAGACTCCATTAATTAGGATTGAGTCTTCACACCAAAGCAATCATCATGACGGTTGATTTCAGTTACAGAAATCAAACAACCATTCTCAATATAAAACATGCCAAATTTCTCAAAAATCACACGGTGATCACAAAACTAAAAAAACAGCCAAATAAGGGAGTGAAAGTGATGAAAATTAACAATAACACATTAATATAGCAAGGGAGGGACGAACCAACTTGTTGGTAGGAGCGACGGATCAACGATGAAAATTAACAATAACACATTAATATAGCAAGGGAGGGACGAACCAACTTGTTGGTAGGAGCGACGGATCGGCGAAACCTAGCTTTGTCACGGTAATGAAGGGATGGGCAGGGAAAACTTAATTGTTGGTGCTATTGACCCAGGTTTGATCGGATATATCATGGGTTTTAATGTGTGTGTCAATATGATTAGGTTAGGATTTCATGTTGGTTTGATATGTGTTTGAGTCATGCAGGACTTAGTGGAACACACAATTAGGAAATCTCATCTTAGTGCTTGGGTCCATTAAGTCGGTGAAGGATGGCGCATCCGAGGGATCGCCGGATGAGGAGCAACGGAGTGAAGCCGAGGGAAGCAGACTTCAAGGCATACGCGATGGATAATATCGTGACGAGCTGAGGGCTTGGATGCATCTGAGGGATGAGAGCCATAGGAAAAGAGCTTCAAAGGGCGACTTCGGAGAGGATGAGTGTGAGTGTGTAAAAGGATCAGTCGACTGGTAGGGACACCAGTCGACTGAACCTTCTATGAGGTTCAAACAGAAAGATCAGTCGATTGGTCTGAATGACAGTCGACTGGTTTGTTCGAAAACTAACCGTTTGGCTAGCCGTTGGCTAGGCACCAGTCGACTGGGCTTGGTAGCAATCGATTGGTGTCGAGGATGAGTTGTTTTGTTAACATCTCTCTCCTCTATTTAAAGGGAAGGTTGAGACTTAAGAAGGGTTAGTTCTTAAGTGAGAAACTTTTTGGATCAAGTGCTCAAGCTCCCTAAGTTCAATTCTGTTGATGCAGTCTGACCCGATTGTTGTTTTGGTGTTGACAACGATTTAACTTTGATTGAATGAATTCGGATTAAGTCCAGGTGGATCGGGAGATCACACGCTGGCATGGGAAAAGACCTAGTGGGACTAAGCACACCTAGTGGGACTAGGTGAAGTGGAAAAGACCTAGTGGGACTAGGTGAAGTGGAAAAGACCTAGTGAGACTAGGCACACCTAGTGGGACTAGGTGAAGTGGAAAAGACCTAGTGGGACTAGGTGAAGTGGAAAAGACCTAGTGGGACTAGGCATACCTAGTGGGACTAGGTGAAGTCCCGGTGAGTGAAGCTGGGCACGGAGTCTTGGTCCGGGGGATTAAGCACGAGTCAGAGAGGGCTAGGGAGCTCGTTCTCTTGACTTAGGGTTGAATTGGAAGTCTCCTGATCGGTCTGGTGACCGATCAGGGAGATTGGCACGAACTCCTATCGTGGATTGGTCTGGTGACCGATCCAGAGAGGGCTGATCGGTCTGGTGACCGATCAGGGAGAGAACAGAAGCTTTTGGTCCAGCTTCTGTGTGGCCTACAGATCGTTCTGGTGAACGATCAGGGAACCTTGATCGGTCCTTATGACCGATCAAATTATCGTAAGGTTTCTCACCTGGACCGATCAGACTGCAGCCTGATCAGTCAGGGAGTGTCCTGATCGGTCCCCAGACCGATCAGGCCACAACCTGATCGGTCTAGTGACCGATCAGTAGGTTCGGCCTGCGAAGCTGGAGAAATCCTCAGAAAAGGGGTGGATCGGTCTGGTGACCGATCCACGACTTGGGATCGATCTGGTGACCGATCACTAGAAGTCGTGATCTGAATTTTCTCATTGTGGACCGATCAGGCTGGAGCTGACTTTGATCGGTCTGGTGATCGATCAGGGTCCTCTCTGATCGGTCTGGTGACCGATCAGTAGCTGACTTTAATTTAAATACGCTGTCAGAAGTTTCTGATCGCGTCTATTTTCTCGTCTGATACACTGCTGATTTCTTTGCGATACGCTTTGCTAAGCTTCTGCTAAGTGTGCAGGTGATACAGGAGGATTCAAACATTGGAGGAGAGTCAACTGGGGACTTTCCCATGGATCAGGTTTGGATGTATTCTGCTTTCAGGTGTCAACGGACGCTGGCGCTACTAGCAACGACTGGGAAGCTGACGAGCTGACCTGGACTTGGCTGAAGAGAGTTCAAGGAGTCCAGAAGAGGTCAGGAGTAGCTGAGGCTGTTGTAGACGAGCTAGTGAGCAGCTGGGAGCTACAGAGGCGCGTGAGCAGCTGGGAGCTGCAGAGACCCGCCTGGGACCTGGGTTGTTGGGCAGAGGCTTAAGAGCTGGTGGCAAAGAAGTTTCTGAGAAGGATTGATCATCTCTTTGAGCAACAACTCTTCATCCTTTGGCAATTACTGTGGATCCTGAAGCTTGAGCATACACTCTGATACTTGAGCGCTTGGAAGAGGAAAAGAGCTTGGCGAGTCCATCAGCGAGCAGACACGAAGAGCTGGGAGTTCTTGCATGAGGTTTGTGCTGAGTGGAGCTTGGTGTAGAGTTCTTGGGTTTCCTCTGTCCGAAGTGCTCTGTAAGCTTTCTTGTTGCTGTCTCTGTGCTTTTATCTCATATCTGTTGAGACATTGTGTGGAGAGGTTTCTCCACCGAGAAGGAGGATTCATCTATCCGGATTTCCGAGGCTTGATCTGCCGACGATCAAGGGATCACCCACCTTACGGACACGCCAAGGAGTAGGGGCAAGTTATCCCCGATCCTTGTATATCCTTGTGTTAGAGTTTTGGTTTATCTTTCGTTTCTGCACGTTGTTTCTGCTGTTATACTGTATTTTGCTTCCGCTATTGCTACTAATGCTTAAGTGCAGAAAACCCCAAAAGAGAAAATGATTTTGAGTGTCTGGCTACATTCACCCCCCCCCCTCCCCGTATCTAGCCATCCAAACACCAACAAATTCTTCCTCCTAACCCTAACTCCCAATCTTGTAAAGGGAAAGAGTGTGTTGTGAGAGGTTGTTCTCCACCGAGAAGAAGAAAGTATTAGCTAGAGATTGTCAGGGATTAATCCACTAAAGGATTGAGGGTTTGTCCACCTCAAGGACACGCCGTGAAGTAGGACAAAGCAATCTCCGAACCACATAAAAGGTTAAGTGTTAGCATTATTTCTAATTGTATAGTTTGTATTTCCAGTAGCGCACGAACCTTGTAGGAAGAGCAAAGCAAATTGGATGAAAAGCTATTCACCCCCTCCTCTAGCCGGTCCATCGGTCCCAATAAGTGATATCAGAGCGTAAGGTCACCCTTCAATAGACTAATCGCTGAGAAGAGCAAATTCTCATCAAAATGACCAACTCACACATCCAACCACCCAAATTCGAAGGAGAATTCTCTTGGTGGAAGAAAAGAATGGAGGTATTCTTCAATATCGATTTTGATATAATGTTAATTATGGAAAACAATTTGAAGTACCTAGGGATCAAGAAAACAAGCCACTCGAAAAGATAAGGTGGAGTAAGAAGTAAAAGGATGATCATCTAGCAAATTTAAAAGTTTTGCATCATCTACTAAGTGTGCTACCCCAACAAGAAATAATTTGGATCGGAAGCTATACAAGTGCCAAGGATTTGTGGGACAAGCTAGTAGAGCTTCATGAAGACACGTCAGAGGCAAAATTGGCAAAGAGAAACCTTCTCCGATCTCAACTCAACAACATCAAGCTTGACAAAGGGGAAAAAATATCTAGTTTACATTCTAGAATTAAAGAAATTTTAAATGGACTAACAAGTGTAGGTGAGCAAATCTCCAATCGGGACATCTTAATGAAAGTCATCAATGTCTTCCCAAGAACTACAAATTGGAGCTCAATGCTGGACTTATACTATATATCCAAGGACTTAGATAAAAGTTCCCTAGATGAATTCTTCTCAATCATGGAGCTTCATGAAACTCGGATTGGAGAATTGAATGTAGAAGTCTACAAACCAAGAGGAGTAGCCCTTGTGGCAAACAAGGGAAAGGGTAAAAAGAAGAAGGCCTTATCATCCGATTTGTAAGAATCAAGTGTATCCATGGATATGTTGGGTTCGGTTGCGTCGGGATTTCTCTCCATGTCTTTGGATTAAAATTTTATTAATTAAAACAAATCCAGATGGAAAGAAACTTCCCAAGCGACCGTTTTCATCATCGTACTAATTGTTGATGCAGTCTTGCCCTGATTGTTGTTTTGGTGTTGACATCGATTTTAGTTTAGGTTGATTATGATTATGATTATGATTAAGTCCTGGTCGGGGATCAGGCATGATATGGAAAATCCTAACCTGAAGGGTTAGGTATTGGAAAATCCTAGTCTGGGAGGCTAGGTGTTGGAAAATCCTAGTCTAGGAGGCTAGGTGCTGGAAAATCCTAACCTGGAGGGTTAGGTGTTGGAAAAGTCCTAATTCGAAAGGGTTGGGTGAAAAGTCCTAGCTTGGAGGGCTAGGTGAAAAGTCCTAACTTGGAGGGTTAGGTGCAAATTCCCATCCCGGAGAATTAGGTGAAAAAGTCCTGGCTTGGAGGGTCAGGTGCCTAGCTTGGAGGGCTAGGTTGGATGAAGTTCTAACTCGGAAGGATTGGGTGAAAAGTCCTAGCTTGGAGGGCTAGGTGAAAAGTTCTAGCTTGGAGGGCTAGGTGAAAAGTCCTAACTTGGAGGGTTAGGTGCAAATTCCCAACTTGGAGGGTTAGATGGAAAAATCCTTAGCTTGGAGGGCTAAGGTGGATGAAGCCACTAGCTTGGAGGGCTAGGGTTGAGTCTCTAGATCGGTCTGGTGACCGATCAGGGACATTGGCACGCTGCTCCTTAGTGGATCGGTCCGATGACTGATCCAGCTATGTCTGATCGGATTGGTGACCGATCAGGGAGCACACAGTGAGGTTGGGAACCTACTGTGTGGCTCCTGATCGGTCCAGTGACCGATCAGGGAGCAGGCTGCTTCCTCACTACCTTACTCCTGATCGGTCTTGTGACTGATCAAGGAGTGGGAAGTGAGTGAGTTCCCTTGCTGATCAAAGTCCTGGATCGGTCTGGTGACCGATCAGGGATCTTGGATCTGATTAAAAAATCACTGTTCATATGTCCTGATCGGTCTAGGTGACCGATCAGGCTTCACTCTGATCGGTCTGGTGACCGATCAGGCTTCATCCTAATCGGTCTGGTGACCGATCAGGCCTGTGTTGCCATAAGAGCTGGGAATCCCAGCACTACAGTAGATCGGTCTGGTGACCGATCCACAAATCCTGGATCGGTCTAGTAACCGATCACTTTAATTCAAATTGCACTGTCAGACGTGGTCAGAGCGTCTGATCACATCCGATTCGCTGATGTTTGCTTCTGATATCTGATTTACTGGATGATTTGCTGCTCTAACAGTCTGATTAAGCTGCAGGTGACAGGGGAGGATTCAAACACTCAAGGAGAGGTCAACGGAGGCTTTCCTTGGAGCAGGTTTGTCCGATTCTCCATTTCAGGTTGCAACGACCGAGCTACAGACTGGAGCTGAGACTGGGGCTTGACTGAGGGGATCTCAGGAAGACCAGAGAGGGCTCAGTGGTAGCTGGTGTTGGCAGCAAGATAGCTGGAGGCTATGGAGGATGTTGTCACCTGGTGCTGGGTGGAGGATCAAAAGCGCGGAAGTGAGCTTCGTAAAAGCAGAGTTTTGAAACTTATGTTCTTGCCGCGCCTAGTGTTCTCCACAATCTGCTTGCTTGCTGCGTTCTTGAAGCTGTCATCACTTTGAGCAAGCAATCGAGAAGCAACCAGTCTTTACTTGAGCGCTTGAAGGAGAGAATAAGTAGCTTGGAGTCCGACAGTGGGAAGACACGGAGAAGGGTTCTTGCGTGAGATCGCCACTGGGTGGAGCTCAGGAAAGCTAGTTGTGTTCTTGTCCTTGCTAAGTGGTTGAGTAAGATCTTTCTCGTAGTTTCTTTGTGCTTAAACTCTATTCTGTCTGAAACGTTGTGGAGAGGTTTCTCCACCGAGAAGGAGGTTGCATTATATCCGGTGAAACCGGGGCTTGATCTGCCGACGATCAAGGGATCGCCCACCTTAAGGGCACGCCAAGGAGTAGGGGCAAGTTATCCCCGAACCTTGTAAACCCTCTTGTTAGTGTTCTTGGCAGTTGTCTTTGTGTTGATCTTCTCTTTGCTTTAGCTTACTGCACTTTCAGTTTCTTTTGTTTCTTCCGCTGCTGTGCTACTGATAAGTTAAGTGCAGGAAAATTGTTAATCGCAAGTGAAAAGTGATTGGCTATATTCACCCCCCCCCCCCCTCTCTAGCCATCTCGTTTCCAACACTAATCGATTTAGTGATCGCTTGAACAAACTTGTTATTCAAGCAATCTAACTCTTCTAATCGATTGGCCGCGGAATAGACGATGATTTGATCGCCGGTTTTTGTGTTTGATTTCGGGGTCCATGACATAAACATGAATACAATTAAATAGGAGCATGAAAACAAAAGTTATACTTTTTGTTTTACCTCGCGATCTTCTATTGTATTCCTATCCTCTTTTTGGACATCGTGTGAGCGACGATCTTCCAAGAAACAAAGCCACCAAGACTACCTTTCTTCTCCTTAATGCTTGCGCCAACCACAAGAAGATGAATCTGTAGGATCGATGCACGTGAGAGGGGGGTGAATCACGTGCGTTTTTCAAAAATCAAAGCGCTTTAAAAAGCGTGCACAGCGGAAACGAAAGAAACGAAAAACAAACACACTAACACAGAAGAATTTTACTTCGTTCGGAGTCTTCGTCGACTCCTACTCGAAGGCCCAGGTCCCTCGGACCTTTCCGTTGGGCAATCCACTAACACTCTCTATCGGTCAACCCCGATAGAGTAGGCGAGTACAAATGAATCGAAAGTGTGACAACCCCACACTTTCAAGCAATTAAATGCAATAAAATATTTATAAAAAAATATCTTTTTACCGACGTCCGGAGTAGGTCGACTCTTTCGGGGCAGCAGGACGTCGTAGGCTCGAAGTGTAGCGTTTCCGGAGCAAGGCGCGAGCGTAGAAGAACTTGAAAGCTTTGGAAGAAGTGTTGTCCTTTGAAGAGGGTCGAGACCCTCTTTATATAGGGCAGGGGGCGCCTGACATGCTCGGGGCGCCCCCCACGTGGCTGTAGATCCGGCGATGCTCCGGTCAAAGCTAATCTCGTCTACTTCGGGATTTCTTTTGACTGGGGCGCCCGACGCGCGCGGGGCGCCCGATTGACCGGTCAAAATCCCATCTTCTGGCTTCGCGAGGGTGAGCTTCGGCAGCTGGCAGTGAGGTGGCACAGGGGGCGCCCGCGACATGCGGGGCGCCCGACGCGCGCGGCTGTCGGGGCGTTTACCTCTCTGCTGACTTTGGGTTGACTATGGGGCGCCCGACACATCCGGGGCGCCCTGCTCAGCTACGGCCTCACTCCTTTGAGGCTCTCTGAGCTGCAGAAACATAGTCCTTCGGTCCTGCATCCAGGGTTAGTCCAAAACAGCAAATAATAAAATATAATTCTAAGTTAATTAGATCCTGTCTCCCAGACCAGGATCTAACCAGGACTCAACTTAGATCACCTAAATGGGTCTAAGTTGGACCGCGCCTAAAGTCCAAGATTGGACTCGTCCTCACTGGGTCGCTCCTCCAGTGACTTACCTTACTTACCCATTGTGCAGCTCTACTTGACTTCTTGACCCTACCAGGACTTCCTGCCAAGGCTCAACCACCTTGGTCTTCTTGCCAAGTCTCAACCAACTTGGTCTTCAGCCAGTTGTCAGGTCCCGCGGACCCAACTGGACTTCCTGCCAGGACTCAACCATCCTGGACTTCAGCCTGGTGTCTGGTCCTAAGTCTTTCAACCCTGCACACTTGGTAAAGAGGTTAAACACACACAACCCTAACTTTAACCACTTTGTCATACATCAAAACCCGAGTTTGACCGTTAGTGCAAACTGCACCAACAATCTCCCCCTTTTTGATGTATTGACAACTCAGGTTAAAGTTAGAGAAAAACTAGCAGATACATGCAAGTAAATAAAAAATAAGCATGAAAGTACATGGTGCAAAATTAAGTAGCAAATAGAATTTTCTAAGCTTTAACCCTACTCTCCCCCTTTGTCATTCATCAAAAAAAACATACGTATATTAAGTTACGGAGAGTAGGATCCAAAGCTAAGTGATAGGGAAAACTAGACTTAGGCAAAATAGATTAAGTAAGATAAATAGCCTAAAAAAAAAATTCCCCCTAAATCAATCTTAGCTTTCATTAACTTAGCTTTCAAAACTAACAAATAGTTTTCAACAACATTATTTTTCAAATGAATTAGAAATAGTTCCACAGTTAAGCTTGACAATCTTTTTAAAAGAAAAAAAATTTCCCAAATAATACATATTTTTCAAAGTCAAAAGAAACTTTGCTACTGAGCTTTAAATCAATCAAAGTATTTTGATACTTTCTAGTATAAGAACAAGCTAATAGTGGATTTTCAAAAAACATAAGTGTTTTTATTTTAAAGTTAATTTGAAAAAGGAGATTTGCAAGACCCAAAAATACGGATTTTTCAATGCTAAATAGGAATTGCAAGGAGCATAATAACTTTTAAAGGAGTAGAAATATAGGCTAAGTGTTAGAAAAAACTAGTCTTAAATTTATTAACTTAGCTTTAAAAAAAAAATTCAGAAAATAAAAAAAATTTTAGGGATCAATATTTATCAAAATTTTCAAATGTGTTTTGTTAAAAATGACATGTTGAAAAAGTATTTTGACCTCAGCTCCCCCTGGACCAAGTAATGATTGTGGTCCCTTTTCATATGTCTAACTCCAGTTACTGACTAACTATCTAGATGATAGTAGTGTTCACTGAGTTAGTCAAGTCAAGTAATAATGTCTGGCTCAGATTTTAGTGCAAGACTACTTGACTTGATCACTGTAACGTTGGTATTTTACGCCCAGACTTACTGTGATGCACTGACTTAAGCATTCGGAAGTCCAGGCAGAGTCCTATGCATCTCACAACCGTTCTATGTTTTTGCAAGCACAAACAAGTTAATCTTAATGTGTTTTGTGAGATGCGGCTACCTAAATCTATAGGTTCATGCAATTCTAGGGGTCAAGCTTAGGCTAAGTCTGCCAGTTTTGAAAATCAAATTTTTAAATACAATAAAGTTCTTGAAAATCAAGTTTGAAAAGTCCGTGTTTAAGTTTAATTTTGAAAAGCAATAAACTTTTGAAAAACCAGTTTAAAGAAAATCCATTTTTTTAAAACCAAAATTCAACTTAAGTTTATCAGGTCATTCCTAGTCTATAACACACATTCCTATTAATCTTCTTAAGTTGCTAAATTCAGATTCAGGAAGTGGTTTGGTAAATATATCAGCTAGGTTAGACTTAGATTCAACATGGTTAAGTTCAATTTCTCCTTTATTTACATGATCTCTGACAAAATGGTGTTTGATTTCTATATGTTTGGTCCTAGAGTGGTGGATTGGGTTTTTGGTTAAATTGATTGAACTTAGGTTATCTATATAAATTTTGACTTTCTTAAAATCTAAGTTAAAATCTTTTAAGGTATGCATCATCCAAAGTAGTTGGGCTACACATTCACCCATTGCTATGTACTCAGCTTCAGTGGTGGATAGGGCAACACAGTGTTGTTTTCTACTAAACCAACTAACTAGTGAGGGTCCTAGAAGTTGGCATCCACCACTGGTACTTTTTCTGTCTAATTTACAGCCAGCATAATCTGAGTCAGAATATCCAATAAGTTCAAACTGGGCTGTTCTAGGGTACCAAATTCCTAAACTTTCTGTCCCTTTGAGATACCTAAATATCCTTTTAACTAGGGTTAGATGTGATTCTTTAGCACATGTTTGATACCTAGCACACATACTAACTGCAAAGAGAATATCAGGTCGACTTGCAGTTAAGTAAAGTAAGCTACCTATAGCACTTCTATAATACTTAAGGTCAACAGGTTTGCCATTTGTGTCACTATCTATAGTTTGATTGGTAGCCATAGGTGTCTTAATTTCTTTAGCACTATCCATTCCAAATTTTCTAAGTAATTCTTTAGTGTATTTTTGTTGATAGACAAAAGTACCCTCACTAGTCTGTTTTATTTGTAACCCCAAAAAGAAAGTTAATTGACCTACTAAACTCATTTCAAATTCATTTTCCATTACCGTTATAAAATCTTGTAAAAAGTTTGAGTTAGTTGAGCCAAATACTATATCATCTACATATACTTGAGCTATAAAAATATCAGTTTTTAGAGTTTTAACAAATAGTGTTGGGTCAATTTTGCCTTGGTTAAAGCCTTTAGAAACTAAGTAGTTAGACAGTCTTTCATACCAGGCCCTAGGGGCTTGCTTAAGTCCATATAAGGCTTTCTTAAGTCTAAAGACATAGTCAGGGTGTTCTAAGCTTTCAAAACCAGGGGGTTGACCTACATAAACCTCTTCTTTAATTAGGCCATTTAGGAAGGCTGACTTAACATCCATTTGAAAAAGCTTAAATCCCTTATGGGCTGCATAACTTAAGAGCATTCTAATGGATTCAAGTCTAGCTACAGGGGCATAGGTTTCATCATAATCAAGACCTTCTACTTGGCTAAACCCCTTAGCTACTAGCCTAGCCTTATTCCTGACTGTTTCTCCTTGTTCGTTAAGTTTATTCCTAAAGACCCATTTAGTTTCAATAAATTTCTTGCCTTTAGGTAAGGGTACTAAGTCCCAGACTTGACTACGTTCAAATTGGGCTAACTCTTCCTGCATGGCTATGATCCAATCAGGGTCAAGTAAGGACTCTTCTATAGACTTGGGTTCAATTTTTGAAATCAATGCAATTTGACTAAGGTTCCTAAAAGCTGATCTAGTCTGAACCCTTAGTTCTGGATTACCTAAGATTTGATTAGTTGGGTGGTCTGAGCTAACTCGTACAGTTCTGGGTTGGTTAGGTTCAGTTTCAGGTGTGGGTTCAGTTAGATCATCGTTTTGGTCCTCAATTGGCCTTTCATCAGGGTCAGTACTGGATCTAACAAAGTCAATTGGTTGATAGTTGGTTTGATCAGAGTTATTTGGGTCAGATTTTTCATCAAATTTTACATTTGTAGTTTCTTCAATTTTTAGGGTAGTCTTGTTATAAACTCTATAGGCTCTCCTGGTAAGGGAATAACCTACAAAGATACCTTCCTCAATCTTAGAAGTAAATTTAACCTAAGTGTTCTCTAGTGTTTAAGATATAGACTTTACATCCAAATACTTTAAGGTATTTAATGTTAGGTTGTTTGTTATAATAGATTTCAAAGGAGGTCTTTCCTAGGTTTTTAATTAGAGTTATTCTATTTTGTACATAACAGGCTGTACTAACAGCCTCAGCCCAAAGGTATTTAGGTAAGTTGTATTCATTAAGCATTGTTCTAGCTGCTTCTTGTAGTGTTCTATTTTTCCTTTCTACAACTCCATTTTGTTGAGGTGTTTTAGGGCAAGAGAATTCGTGATGGTAGCCTTTTTCTAGACAAAATTGATTAAATTTATGATTTTTGAATTCTCCGCCATTATCGCTCCTAAGTCTTTTGATTTTAATCCCTTTTTCATTTTCTGTTAATTTACAAAATTGAGTGAGTGTATCAAAAGTTTCATCTTTATTTTTTAAGAATTTTACCCAGGTAAATCTTGAATAGTCATCTATAATTACTAGACAGTATAGGTTCCCATTGATTGATTTAACCCCATGTGAGTCAAATAGGTCTAGGTGAATTAATTCCAGAATTGACTTGGTTTGAGTTTGATTAGTTGGTTTGTGGGTTGACCTAGTTTGTTTTCCTTGTTGACAAGCATTACATAAGGTTGACTCAAGGTTAGATAACTTTGGTAGGCCTCTAACTACACCATTTAGTTTAGGTAGTTTTCTGAAGTGAGTATGTGAAAGTCTCCTATGCCAGAGCCAAGTCTCATCCTTATGGGTTAAGAGGCAATTTTCTAAGGGACAGGTTAACTTAATTTCATAAATGTTATTGTGCCTAAGTCCTCTAAGTGTGATGTTTGGGTTGTCATTGTGTTTGATCAGACATTCATTGGATAGGAACCTAACCTTATAACCAGTGTCACACAATTGGCTAATGCTTAGTAAATTGAAGTTGAAATTTTCAACAAGTAATACATTTGTTATTATGAAATCAGACTCAAGTTCAATATTGCCTAGGCCAATTACCTTAAGTTTACCGTTGTTTCCAAAAGCAACGGTCCCTAGTCTTTTGTACTTGAGTTCTGTAAATTTGGTGGGATCCCCAGTCATGTGTCTGGAGCATCCACTGTCAATGATCCATTTGTTTTCCTACAGTTAAGTAAAAAGTTTTAAACTTTAGGTTGAGTTTTTTGAAAAAAATCTAAAAAGATTTAAACACTTGAGTTTGAATTTTAAATTTGAGTTATGTTAAGTTTGACTTTGAATTTGATTTTATTTGAATTTTAATTTTAATTTGAATTTGAATTTTAATTTGAATTTTAATTTGAATTTTAATTTTTGAATTTTAATTTTAATTTGAATTTTAATTTTAATTTGAATTTTAATTTTTGAATTTTAATTTTTGAATTTTAATTTTAATTTGAATTTTAATTTTAATTTGAATTTTAATTTTTGAATTTTAATTTTGAATTTTAATTTTAATTTGAATTTTAATTTTAATTTGAATTTTAATTTTAATTTGAATTTTAATTTTAATTTGAATTTTAATTTTTGAATTTTAATTTTTGAATTTTAATTTTAATTTTAATTTTAATTTTAATTTTAATTTTAATTTTTGAATTTTAATTTGAATTATCAATCAATAATTTAAATTTGGTTATCCTTATTCATCTCACTCGGTCTAAGTTATCAATCAAGGGAGTCCTATGATTTTGTGAGATGATTTTGAGTTTGATTAGAAAAGTTAACTTGACCTTGTGTTAGATCCAAGTTTAACAAGTAGTAATTTAAAAGTACACTTCAATAATTGGCTTCCAGGCCATGGCGAGGCACAGTGGCCTTCTTTGGCCGAAGCCTTATTGGAGCAACAACCATTTTCTAGGCAAAGCCGCTTAAAGAAGTTGAACTTTTAACTTACTCATTGAAAACCTTGGTACTAAATAGTACAAGATTCAAATTAACTTTGAAGCTAATCCTAAGTGCCCACCTGGGCAGAGGCTGATTTTAAGGTGCCAACTAGTTTGGAGCCTCCCCCTAAATTGTAGACTGGGTGTCTAGGGTCAATGTAATGGATGTCCCTTTTTGGGACATAAAATTGATTCTGACCTACTTGCTTTGTTAGATAAGCTTTCGGAACCCACGCTTTTCGTTGATTTTTGCGGGGGTGGATAAAGGAGATAAAAGATCTTTGGTTCGATCTTGATTTATATCCTATCCCAGATTTGTTGTACATGCCCTTTTGTGATCCAAGAATAAGGTCAAGGTTCTTGGATCGGGTTGTGAAAGTTGCTAGTAGATCCTTAAGTTTTAGGACTTCACCCTTTAGGGTTAAGTTTTCAGTTTCAAGCTCAATTAATTTTTGATTTTGAGTTTGTTCAGTTAATGTTCTGGTATTAATTAATTGCTCCTTAAGGTCTTGATTTTCCTTAAGAAGCTGGTCATTTCTAGATTCAGATTCAAGCAATTTTTTATTTAAAACAGAAATAATTTTAAAGAACTTTTCATTTACTGAATCTAAATATACCTTAGTCGAGTCGTCCGAAAAGAGTCCGATCTCTTGACTCGACTCGTATTCGGAATCCTCGTCTTGCTCCGAGTCCGATTCTGGTCCGGTTGCCATCAGTGCGAGGTAGCTTGCATTCTTCGGTTGTTCATCGTCGGAATCGTCCGAGCTTTCATCCCACGTGGCTTGAAGAGCCTTCTTCTTTTTGTTCTTAGTGGGTTGGTCCTCTTTCTTGTAAGGGCATTCATGTTTGAAGTGCCCTTTTCTGTTACAGCCGAAGCAGATCATTTTGCTTTTACCTTCAGTGCTGTAGGGCTTCATTACCTTTTGAATATCTTTCTTTGAAAGTTTGTTCTTCCTTCTGGTGAACATTTTTCTTACCAAGTTCACCAGTTGTTCTTCTTCATCAGAGCCTGACTCATCTTCAGGTTCTTCTTGGACTTTTCTCTTTGATTTGGCTTCCTTTGGTGAACCTGCAAATAAAGCTAGCCCTTTCTCGGCCTTGGCGTTAGTCTGTTCGTGCAGTTCTAATTCACAAAACAATTCATCTAAATTAATTTTAGAAAGGTTCCTAGAAATTTTATAAGCATCTATAATAGATGCCCATAGTGAATTTCTAGGGAATGCATTTAAAGCATACCTTATGATGTCTCTGTTTTCTTGTTTGTGCCCGATTAGTGGAGTCCATTTAGTATGTCCTTGATCCGGGCGTGGAGTTGGCTTGCAGATTCTCCTTCCTGCATTTTTATATTAAATAACTTATTTAAAAGTAAATCCCTTTTTGTTACCTTGGCATCAGAGGTGCCTTCATGTAGTTCAATTAATTTGTCCCATAGCTCCTTTGCTGAGTCAGTTGGTCCAATTCTGTTTAGCTCCTCTTTGGTAAGTCCGCACTGGAGGGTGTTCTGGGCTTTGAATTCGGTCTGAGCCTTTTTCTTCATCTCCGAGTTCCATCTGTCGGGCCTCAGTGGAGCATTATTTCCCTCATCCATTGGCGGTGTGTAGCCTGTTTGAACTGCAAACCACTGATCCATGTCGGTCTTCAGATAAACCTCCATCCTTCTCTTCCAGTAGGGAAAGTCTTCCCCATTAAAGAGAGGAGGGCGGGCAGTGCTATAGCCTTCACCTTGAGCCATCTGAAATAGACTACACAAAAACTTGTCCCAAGACTAAGTCTTGGATTAGTAGTGTAGTAGAAAAAAGGAGAAGATAGAGAAAAAGTGACTCGAAATGGTGTTGCACCAAATTCAAGTAAAATCAAACGAAAAAAGATAATCCAAATGTAGGCAACGATACCTAATTTAGATCTTGTGTAGCGAAAAACCAAAAAATCGAAAAAAATGG
Source organism: Boesenbergia rotunda (assembly GCA_024364735.1). Taxonomy (NCBI): domain Eukaryota; kingdom Viridiplantae; phylum Streptophyta; class Magnoliopsida; order Zingiberales; family Zingiberaceae; genus Boesenbergia; species Boesenbergia rotunda. The sequence continues at coordinate 339,684 of JAGFNQ010005355.1, forward strand.
ATTTCCCCCGGCTCTTATGGTGGTTGCACCGATACAGAGCGTACCAGGCTCTGATACCACTTGTAGGATCGATGCACGTGAGAGGGGGGTGAATCACGTGCGTTTTTCAAAAATCAAAGTGCTTTAAAAAGCGTGCACAGCGGAAACGAAAGAAACGAAAAACAAACACACTAACACAGAAGAATTTTACTTCGTTCGGAGTCTTCGTCGACTCCTACTCGAAGGCCCAGGTCCCTCGGACCTTTCCGTTGGGCAATCCACTAACACTCTCTATCGGTCAACCCCGATAGAGTAGGCGAGTACAAATGAATCGAAAGTGTGACAACCCCACACTTTCAAGCAATTAAATGCAATAAAATATTTATAAAAAAATATCTTTTTACCGACGTCCGGAGTAGGTCGACTCTTTCGGGGCAGCAGGACGTCGTCGGCTCGAAGTGTAGCGTTTCCGGAGCAAGGCGCGAGCGTAGAAGAACTTGAAAGCTTTGGAAGAAGTGTTGTCCTTTGAAGAGGGTCGAGGCCCTCTTTATATAGGGCAGGGGGCGCCCGACATGCTCGGGGCGCCCCCCACGTGGCTGTAGATCCGGCGATGCTCCGGTCAAAGCTAATCTCGTCTACTTCGGGATTGCTTTTGACTGGGGCGCCCGACGCGCGCGGGGCGCCCGATTGACCGGTCAAAATCCCATCTTCTGGCTTCGCGAGGGTGAGCTTCGGCAGCTGGCAGTGAGGTGGCACAGGGGGCGCCCGCGACATGCGGGGCGCCCGACGCGCGCGGCTGTCGGGGCGTTTACCTCTCTGCTGACTTTGGGTTGACTATGGGGCGCCCGACACATCCGGGGCGCCCTGCTCAGCTACGGCCTCACTCCTTTGAGGCTCTCTGAGCTGCAGAAACATAGTCCTTCGGTCCTGCATCCAGGGTTAGTCCAAAACAGCAAATAATAAAATATAATTCTAAGTTAATTAGATCCTGTCTCCCAGACCAGGATCTAACCAGGACTCAACTTAGATCACCTAAATGGGTCTAAGTTGGACCGCGCCTAAAGTCCAAGATTGGACTCGTCCTCACTGGGTCGCTCCTCCAGTGACTTACCTTACTTACCCATTGTGCAGCTCTACTTGACTTCTTGACCCTACCAGGACTTCCTGCCAAGGCTCAACCACCTTGGTCTTCTTGCCAAGTCTCAACCAACTTGGTCTTCAGCCAGTTGTCAGGTCCCGCGGACCCAACTGGACTTCCTGCCAGGACTCAACCATCCTGGACTTCAGCCTGGTGTCTGGTCCTAAGTCTTTCAACCCTGCACACTTGGTAAAGAGGTTAAACACACACAACCCTAACTTTAACCACTTTGTCATACATCAAAACCCGAGTTTGACCGTTAGTGCAAACTGCACCAACAGAATCTTCTTACTTGCGCAACCCTAGCTTCCACTCTTGGCGTCGCACGCCCAACAACACCTTCCTCCTTGCTTGACCTAGCCGAACACCTAAAGGAAGATGAAGAAAGTAGAGAAGAAGAAGATAAAGATATCTCCTTCCTTGAACCCTAGCCGAAAACCACCTCCTTCTCCTCCCTTGTTGCCGCCGGCCAAGGAAGAAGACTCTCCTCCCTTTTGTTGCCGCGCGGCCAATTTGCCTCCTAGCTTGTTGAAGCCGCACACCCTAAGGAAGAGGTGAGAAGAGAAGAAGGGAAGAGAAGTAGTGAGAATTCTCTTCCTTCTTGATCTCTAGCCGCCCACCTTGCACCCTTGTAGCCGGCGCCGCCCAAAACCTAGGAGAGAGAAAGACAAAGAGACGGAAGAATACTAGGGCTAATTCTTGTACCTTGGTCTCATGACTCATAAGGTATATATAGGCTACAATAGGGACCATGAAGAGGAGTTGGTTTTGGTATCCTAATGGAACCTAAGCCCGATCCATTAATGATAACCCGATCCGCTAATGGGTTATCATTGAACTACCGCACCAACCCCCATAATAATATATAGGCTCCACCATATTATGTGTACATTATCTCCCCATGTTTAAGATCTCGCATGTCCATTAATTAATTAAATTACTGACAATTTAATTAATTAATATCTAACTCCATGAGTAGTACCACTCAACCTTATCATCATGTCAGACCAAGTCCACCTGCAAGATTTACATGATGAACTTTATGAGCTCCTCAAGGGGACATCATCATCCTAACGCATTAGAGCATGATTTCCTTTTATAATTAACGACACACCATATAAATAATATTATTTCTCAATTTATCAGGCCTATTGATTTAATAAATAAATCTCGCCCATTGATAAATCAAATAAATAGATATTAAGTACAAGTGCCCGTTATTATATCGGGATTAAGAGCATGTATACCATAATATCTGAGGTCTGATTCGATTATATAGTCAGTTTAAGTTGAATCACCTCTAAGTCGGTATTGCTCAATACATACAAAGTGTACTGGTGTAATTCTATAGTCAAGATAGACTAATACTAAATTACATTACAACCATTCCGATAGTTTGTCCAAATCCATCTCGGTTGTGAGCCACTACTTATACTTCACAAGGGACTGATAACATGATCTTCTGTGTGGCACCACACACCATGTTATCTACAATGTAAAGTAAAGGACAATAGCATATATATCAAATACAAAATGCAAACAATTACCATATGATTCTTATTCCAAAATGTAGATGTTCATACAAAAGCTAGGCTTTTAGTATACATCCTAACAGGATAGTGATGAGGAGGCTTATATGGTATGAAAAATGAAAAAAACTTTTAAACAACTTTCAAGTAACAAATCTCATGGTAGGAAAAGTTCAAGAAGCAAGAGTAGAACAAGAAAAATTATATTCTATAACTGTCAAGGAGAAGGACATATGAGGGATGAATGTCCTCTTTTAAAGAAAAATGAAGGGAAAAAGAAAGAAGAAAAGAAGCAAGCAAAAGAAAAGGGGAAAAAGGTCCAAAACTTAAAAACAACATGGGATGAGTCATCATCATTCGAAAAAGAAGAACACCATGTGTCCCATTTTGCCTTAATAGGAATTGAAGACATTGCCTCTACATCATCCAAAGTTGAAGAAGAAGAGAGCTAAAGTGAAGATGAATGGAGCTCAAGTGAAGGGGGAGGTCACACTTCGGATTCGGATGTCTCGGTAAGTGAGGTATATAATCTACCCACTACTACTTTAGTTAAAATCATTTCTAGCACTAATGATGATTTATTTAAAGGTAGAAAGAAAATTAAATGCTTGAGAAATAAGATTTGCATGAAAAGCTAAAATCCATGACACTTAGGGATGATATGTATGCTTCCTCTTCTTCTAGTCTAAATGATTCATGTTTAGAAGAGAAAAATAAGAAATTAAGGGAAAGATGGATAACCTCACTAAAGCCCTTAGGAAATTTGAAATTGGCTCAAAACCCCTAGACATGATAATTGGGAGCCAAAGGGCAAGTTTCAAGAAAATGGATTTAAGATACAAGGATTCTGGAAATGAAAAGACCTATAATTGTTTATTTGCTAAAAGTCAATCAAAAACCAAGACCATAGATAGGAAATGGATCCCTAAGGAATATTTGGTCAACCCAATTAGGAAGCATTTCTATTGGGTGCCAAAGTTAATCCTCAAAGGTTATAGGATTTAGGGATAAGTCAACCATGTATGTTAAAATTTAATTTTTTTTAAAATTGATTGACTTAGTACATTAAGGGGTAGTATGTTAAGGGGGAGCACTTAGCCTAAAACATTCATGATTAAATGGGTCAAGTAAAGACTACCTTTATTACATCTCATAATGACTTGATTTATAGTTTTACTTATGCATATGAGATGTTAGGATGATACTCATAATTCACATGTGCTTATAGCATTTTGATAGTTATGAAATATATCATTTTAGTAATAATAGACAATCTATGGGAAAAGTAAATGTTTAATTAATGGATATCTTGCCCATAGATCATTATTGGATATTTCAAATGTTTTGAAAATAATTCTGTATTTTACTTACTGTGGTATAGATTTGAAAAACGTATGATTTCAAAACTAGGATTAAGATTGATACAAAGTTGAAGTTTTTCAAGTTTTAGTCAAAAATATCTTGACTTTTCATGCAAACTTATTTTTTCCTTATTGAAGAATAGTTTAAGATATATGTTTGCAAAACTTTGTGATTTTTTGAATTTTCTAGAATTTTTGATGTATTTCTGAATTTTAGCTCAAAAGATTGAAATTTGGAACAACTTAGTGGTAGTCGACTGGTGCAGAGGATCAGTCAACTGATAATTCTGTGAGAATTATTTCGTTAAGGTCAATCGACTGATACAGATATCAGTCGACTGGTATCATGAGTTTTTAAATTTTGAGTGTTTTCAAAATTAAAAATCTTGTTTTACTTTGATATCATAGGTTAGAATCGATTTATACAATCTTTTTGATGATGTCAAAGGGGGAGAATGGAAGGGTTGAAGTTAGAACTTAACTTTATTTTTCCATGTTTATGCAAAAATTAAAAATCATGAGATAAAACATAGGTTAAGGGGGAGCTTGGATATTTTTAATGTTTCATGTTATACTATGCTTTATATTTTCAAAATTGAAAATCATGAGATAAAACATAGGTTAAGGGGGAGCTTGAATATTTTTAATGCTTCATGTTATACTATGCTTTTATATTTTCAAAATTGTTATATTTGTGTCTAACTTAAACATATTGTCAAACATCAAAAAGGGAGAGATTGTTGGTGCAATCGACTCAGGTTTGATCGGATAGATCATAGGTTTTGATATGTGTGTCAATATGATTAAATTAGGATTTTATATTGGTTTGATGTGTATTTGAGTCATACAGGACTTGGTGGAATACACAATTGGAAAATCTCATCTTGGTGCTTAGGTCCGTGAAATTAGTGAAGGATAGCGCATCCAAGGGACCGCAGGACGAGGAGCAACGAAGTGCCGAGTGAAGCAAACTTCAAGGTATACATGAAAGATGGCATCGTGACGAGCTGAGGGCTTGGATGCATCTGAGGGATGAGAGCCAGAGGAAGAAAGCTTCAAAGGGTGACTCCGGAGAGACTGAGTGTGAGTGTGTAAAATGATTGATTGCTTAGTCAATTATTGGTAGATATTGTAGTGAATTATTATAGGTTAATAACTAGGTTCCGAATTCCTTTTTATCTAAATCTGACATTCTCGAGCAATGGAAGACCATGACAGCGAGGGGCGGCTATACATTCCTCAAATTTCAGATGATTGAAAGCCAAAATCTGGGATGAAATTTACATCACTAAAGGAGACATTTTTATTCTATAATTAATATGCACAAGAAGTTAGATTTAACGCAAGAATAAGCAATAGCAAGAAAAATAAGAGAAAAATGAAGTTGTCTGGAAAACATTTGTATGCATTAAAGAATGGCACACAAATGATCAACGAAATAAACATGCAAAAATTGATTAAAAAAAAAAGGAAAGAGCACGTGGCAAAGTTAGAACTGGTTGTTAGTTAAAGATCTCACTTGTCAAGGAACTAATTGGACCTAATTAGATTGTCAGTAACTTTATGAAAAGTTATAATCATCCACTCTCAACTCCTTCAAAGTGCATTTACTATGCTCACATCGTAATGTTTTTTTGGCATCCCAGAAAGAGAAGAATTCAACTTTTTTTCTTTGATTACGAGACTGATTTAGACAATAGATTTATTAGGTATATCAAGGATGACATATAATGTATTTGGTGATATAGTTGTATTTGATACAACATATAATATCAATAAATATGGATTGATTTTTGCATCATTTGTAGGAGTAAATCATCATCATCAAATAATTATTTTTAATTACAGCTTTATAAGTGATGAGAAAATTGAGTCTTTTGTTTGGTTGCTTAACAAGTTCATAGAAATAATTCTTAAAGGTGCATCAAACGTGACCATCATTGATCAAGATCTTGCTATGATGAAAGTCATTGCCCAAATTTTCCCTCAGACAGTGCATCAATATTGTTTATGACACATTAAATAAATTTTCTGATAAATTGCACCTTTTGATTTTTCGTGACTACTATCAAAGCATAAAGAATATCATTGAAAATTCTATGACACCTGATGAATTTGAAAAAAAATGATTAACGAGGTTTTTTCAACCTCAGGTGACCGGCCCGGCCCCACGGAAGTTTCTCACCGACCGCCAGGGTAAATCGGGAAGCGTTCACGGTGGGAGGTCTAGAAGTCCAGCGTCCCAGGGTTCGCACCCCATTTGAAGAAAAAATTTCTACAAATACGCCGTAACTAGGGATCGAACCGAGGATGCCTGGGATAGCCACTAGTCGCCTTACCACTGCACCATAGCCCCGGGGGCACACCTGATGAATTTGAGAATTCATGACAAGAGGTTATCAAGTGTGCTAATTTGGAGAAAAATAATTGGTTATTATTAATATACGAATGATGACACAAGTGGTTGCCAACATATTTTAGCCATATATTTTATGCTAGAATGTCAAGTTGTCAGAGATTCAAAGGCTCACATTCATTTTTCAAGAGGTATGTCTCAAATAAGAATTCATTGTTGGATTTTATCATCCGTTTCAATAGGGCATTAAAACACCAAAGACACAATGAATTAGTTGCAGACCATATTGATATGAATGAGCATCCCAGAATTAAGATAAATTGGACAATGAAAACACAAATGGTTAACCTGTATATTAAAAAGAAATGGGTAGAATTTCAAAATGAAATGAATGAGAGTCATGATTATTATGTGCAACAAGAATCTATTGGAGTTGAGCTAGTGATTTACCATATGATGAATTTTCAAAGTTGTTTTTCCACCAAGCCAAGGGTGCTCATGCATAACAAACAGAAGGACTACATTTTCTATAGCGATAGGAATTTGAGTTTGAGGGCATTCCATGCAAGCATATGCTAATTTATTTTCGTATCAACCAAGTATTTCATTTGCATGATAAGTATATTCTCAAACGATGGATACGAGATGCAAAGGTTGGAACAATATTGTATGATTTGGGGAACCAAAATTTTATCGATGATCCATAAAGATTTTTGATGTCAAGACATTCGAGATTATTCTATAAAGCTTCGATATTAATTGATGATGCATCTTTAACTAATAAGAGGAAAAACTTCTTAGATACAATTTGATTGTATCTATAGTAAAATTTAGGAGATGAACATTAGTAGCATGTGCATTAATGAAAGTCAAAATAAGAAATCTATAGATGAGGCCTCTGTTATTCTTGATCCTTCTTCAGTAAGAACAAAGAAATATGGGAATAGATTGAAATCATCAAAAGAGAATTCAAAGCCTCGACTATATCGTGGATGTGGACATCGAGGTGTGTTACCTGACAAGTGTGACTGCCCAATTTTACAACAAGGATACGTGTCGATTAATCCTATATTTGTATGATAATTTTTGTAAATCAAATAGTTTTATGAAATTTTATAAATATAATGATATGTTGATTGTTCAACTATAGATAATTAATATAGCAGTCATGAAAATACAGAAGAAAATTTGGTATCTATAATGGTTAATATCAACGTTTCATTTGATATAAAATTATAGTCGGTACTTCTTTCTTTGACTGAACTTGTCTGTTCATGTTCTGTAGAATTATTTGACTGCTCTGTTTTGTGTAGCATCCGGAGATGGGACTTCTCGAGGGCAAAAATAGCCTGCTTGTACAACATCCTTGGACAATTTGGGATATGAAATTAAGAAAAGCATATCTTGTTGACGAGTCGATACTCTGGTTATGACAATGTTTATTTTCTTTCTCTGGACTTTTTTTTTTTAAAGCGCACTAATAAATTCCTCAGTGCAGTCACAACATGATTCTACAAATTTTTTTTTTTTTTTTGAATAAGGAACATTTTATTCCTGAGAGAGAAAAACTATATTAGAAGGGGAATAGACCTAACCTTCTACTATAGAATTACAACTACTGATTTATAATTATTGAAAGAAAAATTATGAAAATTGGCTGTCTAAATAACTCTATACACTTCGCAGCCAGATTCTTATTGCCGCAATTAAGGAATTATAGCATTATAGCTTTTGCCTTTGCTCAACACATCCATTCTTCTAAATCCCAAGATCTCTGATCAAACAACTCAAAGATGTGGCAATTCCCAAAGATGTCGCATCACAAAACTTCTCCATGCTTGTAACCAGTGTAAGCCACAGTTCTCCTTATATTTGCAAACTATTCCTTCAAATTATTCTCTGGTGTCAAGTATTACGCACCCGATGTTCTCCACGCTTCTTATCTGATAGAACTGATTGAAATCTAGCAATCTAGCTAGCAATCTAGAAGCTGCAGCAGTAGCAAGGCCTATTTCTTCAGTTTCAATGTAGTATTGCGCAAGCCCATTATCAATATCAGTTTCCATGCCATTTGCAGAACCCTTTCTGAAAACACCATCAAGTGCCACCTTAATTCCATCTACCATGATAACTGCCACATTTGTTTCAGGAGACACTAAGTACTCGAGAATAGAAGCAATCTTTACTTGCAGACTTGGAGAAGATGTCCTTAACATTTCAATAAGCCGGTATATGAAGACAGAGTCATTTAACGTTGCTGCCTTTAGAGTCCAGTTTTACCAAGCATGCAGCAATCCAGTCTTTCGTACGAAAAGGGATATAGGATCTCAAAATATCACGCAGTAGAACTGTGAAGCGCCCACTATCAAAAATTATTCCTGTTAATAAAACCCCAATTTGCGCACCCGATGTTCACTTTGGGCAAGTGACCAGCCCAAAACGGATTTGATACGTCTTTACCGTAGCCGTTCCTACGGACTAGATAGATCTACGATGTTCACCCGAATTTTCTTTCTCTGGATTTTAGAAATAAAGTTGACAATGGATTGGATATGTATTGGATTCTAAATCTTTCGTGTTCATATCTATCGGATATGGGATATCTATCCGAATACTCATATTCATTAAAGGATAAAATATTTTTATAATAATAATTTTTTTCTTTCAATCCAACTATATCATTCAATCAAAGTATATTAAAATTAACGTCATATTTAAAAAATATATATATCTATAATTTTAAAAATAGATTAAATATTTATTTAATTTATTTCTAACATCAACATAAATTATTAATGATTCTAGATTTTTTTTTAATTTATATATATATATATATTTATTTAATTGAATATTCAGATCGAATATCGAATATTAATAATTTTTTTATATCCTCTTATATTTGGGTCGGATATCAAATTCTCTGTTGGATTTGATGTAAATTATCATCCTTATCTAGAATACATTATTAATTTAAGATGTTTGTGACTTATTTTGATGCTACATTTATGGGATAATCGGATGTGAATCAAATTTGCATGAGACATTTTGGCATAGTGATTGTACCTTTTTTTAAGACAGCGCCGTTCCTCGTTATGTTTTGATTCAGCGAATGGTAATAAAGATAGTTGAGGGGCTTAAATTAATATTTCTCTGATGTGCGCAGTGTATTTACTGTGCGAGGGTTGCATTGAAAAATATGCCTCCACCCAACAAGTCAACATCCATGTATTTGTGCCCTCTCTATCGAAACTAAACCCAGCCATTCAAAAACGAAAAATCTCAACTTCCAGCCATCTTGTGAAAATGTTTTTCATTGACATTTGACATATTTGAAAGCCATACATAGTAAGTGAATCCGTCCATAGCTTGCTGCAAATAGGATTATGATACTATAATAGTATATTCAAAGGTCCATAGCTTGTTGTCAATAGGATTATAATGTTATAATAAAATATTCAAATGGACCAAATTCCAAAATTTTCAACAAAGGGATACTACAAAGTCACCGCTCCAGCTCCAGCTACAAATAATTCATCGATGTCTAAATAATTGTGATAAAATAGTAGAGCTACATAAACTGCAAGTCCTTATCGATATGATTAAACAGACCATGTTGTGTTTGCCTACTAATTTCTACGTCTAGAATGAACGGATTAAGAAAGAAGGTAGTAGCAGTAATAAAGTAGGTAGTAGCAGTAATAGAAGATTCATATAACATCACCATTTAACACTTCACCCATTTACTGTTTTGTTAAATTAAATATCATTGGACATCAGGAACATAATTACTTTATTAATGATAAATGTATTACTTTATTGACAAAAATAAATTACAGTCTTAAATGAAGTGACCAATCGACTTGTTGGTCAAATCCAAAACCTTCTTTACTATTTCAGGCAAGAACTAGGACCAATGAGAGGGGCACGTCCAAGTTTTACTAACAGTATAGCAGCGATCCCCTCTGGTTGAGCAATCACTTGAACGAAGCCAAACTCCGGGTAACTTGTGTTGGATCTCTGGCTAGTTTTTCGATAGGAGTCCATAGTTGTTTTTCACTTGAGCATATAATGTTAAATACTGAAAATTAAGGGACTAAAAGATAAAGTTCCTAGACTTAGAGAGTTTAAATGTTAAATAACCTAAACCAATGGTGGTATTGTGAATAGCCAAAATTGACTGGGGCTGGTTGCAAATTGTCAACCTTTTATTAATTTACCTGTGGCCGAATGTGATCGCAGCCCTAGCCCTTGCGCTGACACCTTACGGCGCATTTTGCAGGAATTTTTCCTCCAAATGGGGCGCGAATCCTGGGCCGCTGGGCTTCTAGACTGGCCACCGCGAGCGCTTCCCGATTTACCCTGGTGACCGGTGGGAAACTTCCGTGGGGCCGGGCCGGTCACCCCAGGTTCAATTTGTCTGCTGCCTGGTTCATCATTTTTTTTTCTTCTCCACTCTCGCTCGAGCCATTTTTCCTCTTTTCCTCTTCTCCTTCATCTCCTTCTGTTGTTCTCTTGTTCCCCCTCTCCTTCGATCTCGCCGGTTCCGGAGCTAGCGGTCCTTCTCCTCTCGCTCACGGCTTCGTCCGTGATGCTCTCTCGGGCTTTCTGGGCGTGGCTGACATGGGAGCCTTAGATCGCAGCTAGGGTGGGATCGGGAGCAGATCGGAATTCGCCAGCACTCTCGTTTTTCTCTCCCTGTCTCTACTGTCGGTGAGTCCCTTAGTTTTGATCGCGCCTTTGATCTTGTGAGGCTAGTCATTCCGGTATTGTGTGATCCACGACACCCTAACCTAGGTGTGATTTCTGCTCTTCATCACAGTTGGGTGAGGGATTCCGTGATACAAGATTGGAGGGAAGAGCTAGCTGAGGGTTGGAGCCATTCGGGTTGATCTCTTGGAGGGGATCTGTTCCGGTTGAAGGCTGAGACAGATTTGGGAACCGGCGTTGATCCAGGCAAGGTAAGGCTTTGTTGGTGATGTTCTAGATTAGATCTGTTTGAGTTTTGCTATGTTTGGATAGAATCGTAGCTCATTCTGTTGGCACGGTAGTGAATAGTTGGGTTGAATTGTTCTTGTCCCTGATTTCACCGTGCGTCCCTGACTTTAGCATGTTGATCCCATAATCTATGGTTTAGATCGGTGATTAAATTGATATTTGTTTTCTTGGAATGTGGATTGATCTGTGGCCGAGAGATCACGTTGTAGCTTCGTACCTGTGTTGGGTGTTGATTGGAGATTTAGGTTTTAGTTCCCTATTCATATTTATCTTGATGAGCTTGGATACTATGGATGGATATTAGGATGATCTACTGTGTGTTTTATGTTTTCTGATTGAGTCCTAGCATGAGATAACGTATCCTGCTTGGGATTTGGAGATCTGTTCTTATTTGGGATTATGTATTGCAGTGGTGATTCTTTGGGAATCTGTATAGTGGATTTGGTGCTGCGGTGATAAGTGGAGGTTAATCCCTAATTATGGCTAATTCTAATTGAATTTAGGGTTAGCCTAATGTTATAGTTCAGTATTATCATGAACCTCCCTTAGGATCAGTTCGGTTAATTCAGATACGTGTAGGTATCCGATCTAGTTTGTAACCTTGGCGATGTTAGCTTATATCATATTCTTTGGTGCAGAGCTTTGACTTGGTGCACGCGATGCAGATATATACATTCTGGACGGGAGGATCTTATTTGATATAGACTTCTACTTGAGGCGGGTACCTCTGACTTATCTTTTAGATTGATCCTAGCTGATATGCTTGATATGCTATGTTAGCGGTAGGGTAATTATTAGTTTATACCTGCTCTACCTTTGCTGATACTGTTTATGATAAACCTGCATGTGATACCTACACCATTAGGATCTAGGCTATGGTGCATTATTATGATCCTTGCATATCATGTTGATATAGGTGGATTAGATAGTGGATGCTGTTTTGACCAGAGTCATGCATCATCGTGCACTGTGCATCACTATCGATCAGTGTGCCCTTATGGGTGAGTCAGGTCGACAGTCATACTGAACTATCCATACGGCCACTCATGGGTTAGTGGTTGACGGGGTATGGGTAGTGTGCTCTGTGCTGCTCCGCTCATGCACTCATGGGTTAGTGAATCGGAGCGTGGTAGCAGGCAGAGGACCCTCCTTGAGTAGCCCATATACCAGGAGTTGAGAGAGAAAGAGATCTCTCCCCCATTTGTATACATGGGGTAGGTGTTAACACTCAGATAGAGATATCCTCCAGAGATGGCCTGGGGCTGATAGTGATATAGCCAGGATAGGTGATGGCCTGGGGCTGATATAGATACCGCCAGGATATGTTTTGGCCTGGGGCTGTTATTGATATAGCCAGGATAGGTGATGGCCTGGGGCGGATATAGATACCGCCAGGATAGGTTTTGGCCTGGGGCTGTTATTGATATAGCCAGGATAGGTGATGGCCTGGGGCGGATATAGATATCGCCAGGATAGGTTTTGGCCTGGGGCTGTTATTGATATCGCCAGGATAGGTCATGGAGTAGGGGTGTTACACCGACAGCATACCGTCTACTCGGTTGCTCAGGATAGCAGCGGCAGAGTACGGACGGCAGTCACAGCTCTACGCAGGAGTGCCCGCTCAGCCCCTCGTACTAGCTGACGAGCGGCAGAGGTGTCATGTCATGCCAGTGCATCGTCTTGTACTTGCCCGTGCTTGTTATACTTGGATGTTGCATTTGTTTGACATGCACATACAGGAGACCCTTACGTCAGTTTCGACGACTCAGCTAGATTGGTATGGTATTTCTATTCCTGTTCCAGTTATGTTTACCCCTGCATGTACCTGTGTTATTTCGATTTTCTGTTACTCTATTGCTAGCTTAGACTATCATGTATATCTGATGAGATATTCGCTGAGTATTGTTACTCACCCCGTTAGCTCCCTGTTTTTATTTCAGGATGATTGTCTGGAGTGCCCGGTAGCCTGTCCCAGTTCGCGTGTTTCTTCGAGATGATTCCGGGATGTTTCTATTACTTTGTTGACGGTACATGTTGGTACCCTTTTTTTTTGTGTTTCTTTACTTTACTTTTCCGCTGCGGTATTCATATTTGATTGTGTCCTTTTATATGACGGTATAGTTGTACTTTTGTGAGCCATGGAGGTCTTGTGCTTGTGTTTGTCGTAAGTCGTACCGGTACACAGCTTTTATCGTCGGTTCCGTTTCCGTTTTACACAGTCGCTTGTTCCAGCCCTATAGGCTGCGGTACAAGCAGGCTGAGGTAGTCGCGGTGGTCTGGTTTTTGAATTGTCCGCCGGGACGAGGGAGTAGCTGTCCGGTCGGTATCGGACGAGCGGCTCCTCGGGGCGTGACAGTTGGTGTTAGGATCTTACCGTAAAGCTAGAGGGGGTGAATAGCTTTCTCTCGTTTTCTACCTACAACGTTAGCATACGCAAGCGGAAATACTAAATAAAAACTAAAACAATGCTAACACAAACCGATTTACGTGGTTCGGAGATGAAACTCCTACTCCACGGCTGTCCGTAAGGTGGACGATCCCGATCCTTCGGTGGGTGATTCCCCAGAGCACCCCCGGCTAGCTCTTGTCGCTCCTTGTGGGTGGAGAAACCTTGCCACAACCTTGGACAATCACTGAGCAATATCAAGCTACTAATAAGCTCTAACCAAGCAAGTTTCGCCAAGGAGAAACAGCCTTAAACGAGCTCTCTTAAATAGAGCTCGAGGCTAAATATGACCGTTACCAGTCGACTAGTCCAGGACCAGTCGACTGGTCCACTCTGAATTCGAATATCACTGCCTGACCTTTCGAATTCTGGCCACCACCAGTCAACGGATCTTGGATCAGTCGACTGGTCCATCCCTAAGTCTAGAGTTACCCTTTCCAAGTACATTTTTCTCCGCACTCGAACCCTCACGATTTAGTTCCTAAGTATAATTCCCTCAGTACTCGAACCCTCACAACCTGGTTGACTCTTCATCCAGCAGCCTCGATCTGTTGCCTTCACTCCCTCTTCGTCTTCGGCTCCCGTCCCTCAGATGCGCACATAAGCCTCGAAGTTCGTGTCCCTCGGCTCATCGTTCTTGCTCCAGCAGCCTCGATCTGCTGCCTTCAAGCCCTCTTCGACTTTGGCCCTCGTCCCTCAGATGCGCACACAAGCCTTCGGCTTGCCTTCATGTCATCCTTCACGTACGCCTCGAAGTCCGCTTCCCTCGGCTCATCGTCCCTGCTTTGTCCATGGTCTCTCGGATGCGCACACAAGCTCACGACTTGCCTCCATGCCACCCTTCAACGTACCTGAAGACATCCAACCAAGTCCATGTGTATCCTGCAAACGTACACACTCACATACACATATTAGATCAACATGAAATCCTAACTTAATCATATTGACACACACATCAAAACACATGATCCTCCAGATCATACTTGGGTCGATTGCCCCAACAATTAGGACCCATGGTCAATGGATCTCGGGAGGATTCCTCCCAGAAGTCTAGATGGACTATGGAGTGTGCCAAAGGATAAGACAGATTTGAGTCTCAATCTTAGGGATTTGGCACATTGGATTTGAGTATTATGCATAAAATATGACATAGGGGTCATATTGTATGGAAGTTGATTTTTGATATGTAGATGTCATATAAATCAATGCTAGGGATGCATTATGTTTTGGTATGGGTAGAGACATCAAGAGGAGACCAAAACTAGGACTTTAGGTCAAGGTTCAATTGAACCATTTAGATAGTTTTGGGTTTTGTGTCAATCTTGGGATTGGTAATAGATACATTTTTTAATGTATTTTTTCCAAGTAGATACGGGTACCACAAACCTCTCCACAAAATTTGAGAATTTTTAGAGATTTGTGAAACTTCTAGTACATTTCTGAAATTGGATTAGAAATGTTGAAAATGCAGTTTTCAGGGTACCAGTCGACTGGTACAGGAGCAGTCGATTGGTAATAGTATTTTTGGAGAGAGACTAGCTATTGTATGATTTTTCGATGGGGATCAGTCGACTGGTAACTGTCTCGGTCGACTGATACAGGCTGAAACTGTTTTTCAACAATCGAAAAGTGTCCCAATGATGTAAAATAAGTGTATAATCTTATGGGGGGTTAATACACTTTGTTTATGATCATAAAAGGTTAAAGGATCCAATAAGAGAGAGATTGTTGGAGCCCTTTTAATGTGTGGCAAAGGGGGAGAAGTGTTAGGTTTAAGTGGGAAACCAAACACGTCTTTGCAAGAAATCCTATGTCAAGGGGAAGCTTAGGTAAAGGGGGAGCATTGTTGCTTATTTGTTGGCAAAGGGGGAACCTTGTAGAGGTTCTTAAAAAGTCTTTGTAAGTTCAATATAGGGGGAGCCTTGGAGAGGATTTAAAAAGCCCGGTTGGTAAAAATCCTAACTCATTGAGGAGCTTAGGTGTGGGGATGCCTTGTGATAGGATTCATGCATGTTTGCATTGCATAGACATTGGCGGTATAAGACCAAGGTGAAGCCTTGGCATCGTAAGTCCAAAATATTATTTAGCATTGTATTTGCTATTTGTTTTCCCTAACTTAAATGGATTGCCAAACATCAAAAAAGGGGAGATTGTTGGAGCAATCTATGGTCTGGAGTGACCATGTGTTTTGATGATTGGGCAAAAGGTTTAAGTTAGGTTTGTCCTTGTATTTGATATGTGTATTTGAGTGTGCAGGTTATAGGATACACATAGACTTAGCTGGACGGCTTCAGGTCCGGTGAAGGATGGCATGAGGAAACAAGCCGTGGGCTTGTATGCATCCGAGGGACTGTGGACAAAACAGTAACAATGAGCGGAGGGAAACGCACTTCGAGGCATACACGAAGGATGACATAAGGACAAGCTACGGGTTCGTATGCATCCGAGGGATGAGAGTCAAAGTCGAAGAAGGCTTGAAGGCAACAGGTCGAAACTGCAAAAGAAGAGTCAGCTGAGTCGTGAGGGTCCGAGTGTGAGAAAATTGTACTCGGGAAGGAAAACCCTAGGTTTAGGGTTTGGGCAGTCGACTGGTGCTTGGATCAGTCGATTGATGTAGAGCACAGAAAGATCAGTCGACTGCTGCGTGTAGCAGTCGACTGGTGTCGACTGGAATTCGAACGTTGGGGCTGCAACGTTCGAATCCAATTGGACCAGTCGACTGGTGTTGGCACGAGTCGATTGGTAACGGCAGGAACAATGTCGAGCTCTATTTAAGAGAGCTCAGTTTGGCTGGGCAAAGGTTGACAAAATAAGCTTGGGTAAAACTTATTAGTAGTCTCCAAGTGCTCAGGTGCTATCTGGAGTTTGTGGCGAGGTTTCTCCACCCACAAGGAGCGACGTGAGTTAGCCGGAGGTCTTTCGGGGAGTCATCCACCGACTGATCGGGATCGTCCACCTACGGATAAGCGTGGAGTAGGAGCTTTATCTTCGAACCACATAAACGGTTTATGTTAGTATTGGTTTTAATTAATAGTTTAAGTTTCCGCTTGTGCGTGCTAACACTTGTAGAAAGAAACTGCGAATCAAGTGGGCGATCGGCTATTCACCCCCCTCTAGTCGTACGCACCGGTCCCAACAATCTTGAGGTATGAGAATTAAAATTTGGCAAAGTCAATGTGCCCGCCTTCCTTACCCGTTAGCCACAACATCCGGGTTAGTAGCTCCCATAATTTATTTTCTCCATGTTAATTCTGAGACGAATTGGCAGAGGCATTGGTAACGAACAAATTATCTTTTGTCGTAAATCGGTAATTAGAAATGATTAATGATCAGAATAAGGTCAAATGAATTAGATAACCTAGACTTAATTAAAAAATATTAGGATTTTTTATATTTAAAAATAATGTGATGATGCATGAAAATTAAAAAGATAAATATTTTTTTACTGAGTTATCAAAGATGTGCTCCTTTTACTATTATCAAAAGAATGTCCCCTTCTAATTTTCTATCAAATTTACCCTTTTAAATTCACTTAAATTGTTACTCTCGTATTTGAAATGATATGTGAAAATATACCAAAAACAAAAGTTGAATAACATAATTAGTTATCTTAATTCTTAAGCATGTAGTTTTATCAAAAAAAACTGAAGAAACGAAGTCTTAACGGGATCGCTCAGCTGAGCTCCATAGCGAACTAATTTAGGATAGATGACCTTCGGAATTTTAAAAGGTGATAGTTTTTAATTTGAAAATTAGAATGGGACTTTGCTTTTTTTCGCTTGCAGAACTCTCAGGAATTTATATTTGTTTAGATAAAACTCATAACTATCAAATTATGAGATCTGCGGGGATAGAGTCAGGTTGGTCAGGATTCGGAGTCGGGTAGAGATCTGCGGGAAGAGATCCCTCGGTGGCCATCCGTTCGGCGCCGGTAGCAACGTCGGCATCCTCCGGACTGGGAGCATTTAAGCTAGACAGGGGAGGGCTCGGCGTCGGGGTCAGGAAGGCGATTCGAATCGGCGGAAGCGCCCTCCAAATCCATGGCCAGTGTGGGCAAGCGGAGGGAGGAGACGTTGCCGTGAAATTTGGTTTTCCGTAGGATTAATCGGGTGGGAGAAATCGGAACTTCGGAAGGAGGGGAGAGAATGTCTGCTTCTCTTGGCGTTGGAGTAGAAATTAACTACTTAATTGGAGGAAAAAATAGTAATTGAATTTAGAACTTCTAAAACTTTTTATCATGGTTTTTGAAAAAAAAAAATGTATCTTAATTTTTCTTTTTTAAATTTGTATTGTAAGATCTTCAACATTAGAACCTCCTCACAATATCTTTAATTTTTTTTAAAAAAGAAAATAATAATTATTTTTAAGTTGTAACGTTCATGTATAAATTTAATATAAAAATTTATTTATATTTATTAAATATATATTAAAAAAATTAAATAAATAAATTTAAATAATTCGCTAAACTAAACCAACAAACTTAATTAGATATATATATTCAATTTATTAACGTTCATGAAAAATATTCATGAATAATATTCATAAATAATATTCATCATAAATCATATTCATTAATAAAAGTCTTATAAATAATTTAAATAAATAAAAAAAACTTTTTAAATGAATAAATAAATTTAAATTATCAAATTTAATAATCAATCAAATAAATTAAAATTTTAAATAATCAAATATGTTTAAATTGAGAGTTCCATAATATTTAAACCAACCAAAAATTTTAATCTAAGCTTCAGACTCAGAAAAAAAAACCGATCATTTTCATTGTGTTGGATTTTTATTTTTAATCATACATTTATTGGCTGACTCTTTGGTACTGTTTCCTAATAAGTAATTTGCATATAGAGCATCTGCCCTGCAAAATTTTTAGAGAGAATTGTGAAATAAAAAAATTCAAATAACTATGGACATAAAATTTAAAAATTATAGTAAAAATTAAAAAATATTTTTTATTGACAATGTGATTGGAGACTATAATTAATTAATTATGAAATTTGAAATTTGTAATTGAAGTCTTTTTTTATTAGGAAGAGAATAATAGATTTTCATGTTGAAGTGAGATATTGAAAATTATATATTAAAAAAATTCAGAATTTTAACCATGAGATGCCTTAGTTAGATAAGCAACATCCCCGAGACTATTATGTAACGATAAAATATAATCACTATCTCAGATATTCATGATTTAATTTCTAGTTACGATATATTTTATAAAAAAAATTTCTTTCAAATGGGATGTAAATCCTTAGATGTTAAGCTTCTAGACCGTCTACCGCGAACGTTTTTCGATTTACCA
This sequence comes from Boesenbergia rotunda, assembly GCA_024364735.1. Lineage (NCBI taxonomy): Eukaryota > Viridiplantae > Streptophyta > Magnoliopsida > Zingiberales > Zingiberaceae > Boesenbergia > Boesenbergia rotunda. The sequence goes on from JAGFNQ010005355.1 coordinate 358,799, forward strand.
TGGTGATCAATAGAAAATTTCTATAGGATCGAATCGATCATCTCAGTTCATATACTATCTAGTCCAATATTTTTTTAAAGGCAAGCATCGGATAAAGAGTCTTGTACATGCGTAATTTCAACTGAAGAAGAAATGTACTCATCTCCACAAAACTAAAGAAATCCATAGCGTCAAATTCATTCGGGACAATCTCTGGAAGAAATAGATTCAGCCATTGACACGAAAAGGAAGCTATGATAAAACTTTGAAAATCATCAAATCACTAGATTATGAATTTCTGCTACCTGCATGATTTCATAGACCTTCAACGAAGGGGGCAACCGGAACAAATCACTTAGCCTTCTTCACAAGAGTTGATGTCCTGAACGTAGCGTCATTCTTGACAAAACTCCACCAAAGATACGTGAGAGGAATAGTTGTGGCATGCCACAACGCATGGGCATCAACATATCCATGAAATGGAGGGAAATCATATACCTCCAAAAGCACCGCGAGAGCACATCCGAATACAGCAGTCCACAGCCTGAAGCGCGAGGGATGACGAGTTACGCCGCCCCAGACTGCCCATATCAGAAGCTGAGAAATGCCCATCACAAGACACACTTTCATGTTCCACCCTGATGGAATAGAAAGAGATCAGACAATCAGGAGAATAATATGCATATGTTCTGCATGTCTTTGGATATTTTATGTTTCAACCTCAATATAAGAGATATCCGAAAATCATATACCACGCATGAAGTCTGGAATTGACTACTCTAAAGGATAAAACTACTTTGGATGCACTAGTTTTCTGAATATTTGGAGATGATCACTGTTACACAAGCTTAGATGAAGCACACTGAAACAAAAATACATACATTTGATGATTACAACACTCATGTTGGTGTATTTGTTATCTGATAGTCAAACTTGCGTGATACTAAAACTAATCTCAAAGTGGATCTGGGATTATTTAGAGTAAAATCAAAGAACTGAACATTTAGGGAATGCATGCTTAGCAACAGAGTTGCCAATATTTGGATTTTGGCTACAGGCTATGCATTTTACTGTGTCAAAAAAGCTATTATAATATCTCCTGCGAAGCTAAGAGGTTGCATGCCCTAGTTTTAGTTTTTTAAGTTGAAAGGAGAATGTATCCCAGGGCATGTTAAATAGTGATAGATTCACATAAAAAAATATGAGGGGGAAAGGAAAGCAGTTTGCTGTTAAAATGACAGAAAGAAATAAGCTAAATTTAAACCATGGCGGCATTACCGTAATCCATTTCATAGAAGTTGAGGTACAAGATATGAGTTGTCACAAAAGCCAAAATTGGGGCAGCAAACATAACTCTTGAAGCTTCATCCTTTACATTGAACACCCTCAGTAAACACAAAATGAGTGAATATCCAAGTACTGCGACTGCAGACGAATAATCCAATTTTTCTGTCCAGTCAATATCTCTGCAATGAGTTTATTGCCAACATCATCAGGTGAGTACTCATCAGAGTAATATACAACTATAAATATGTGAGGTTAGATAACATACTGGGTATGAAATATTGCACTCCAGAACCAAGCGTTCATCGATAAGAAGCCATATATATGCCATAATCCAGTGTATTCATAATAGGTCCTCCGATTCTGAGGCCTTAGAGGTAACTTGTAATTCACAAGGATGAAAAATGTCAGCCAACCAATGAAATGTGTCAATAAGTTGAGCGCTGAAAAGACAGCAGAAACTGGCTCCTGCATGCAAGGGGAAGTTACCAACAAAGCAGTAGTGTTTACTAAGTGTACCATTCTGAAATTTAGTCTGTAAACCATTATGAATTAACAAACCTGGAAAACAGAAACGCGTTTGAAAGGCCATTTTCCATGGTATTTGTGAGGGTTTAGGCCGTGTTTTTCTCGTTCATTTTCTCTCTGCACCATACAGTAGTATCGACAGTCACTCCTGCAGTTCAGTTGCATCCACTGCAAATAAAGTGGCTCTTGCATATACCATGAACTGTTGGAAGGCATATCATTCCTGGAATACAGGCAGTGCTGGATTGTTTGGTCACCAATTATTCCTGTTCTTTCACATTGCTCCACACAGTTTCTGATACAAAGGGATGACATGAATCACAAAACATAACCTCAACAATTTAAAGGAAGGCATATAAAAGTTTGAAAAAGGAAAAACTAAGGAAAGAATCTGGAACTAAATATTGAGGAACTCTCAACAATCAGTACTTAAAGATCACAGAAGTTTTAGACATATTGGACGAGAATAACAAAGCTTCCGATTCAATGTTGAGATGATCCAAATCTTTTTGTCTACTAATTTATAATATTTTAAATTATATATATATATATATATATATATAATTCAACTTTTAAAAGTTTTAGATTAGTTATTTATCTTATTTCTATTGTACTAATAAATTACATTGAATTTAATCCTATCTTAGCAATTTATTGTTTTTTGTATAATTGTTGATAGTTAAATATTTATTATATTTAATTATTTACAGATTAATATTAATTATGTGTTCATTATCAATCTGGTTTTGTCACACTATGTTTAATCTATATTTCAAAATACAATTTAATATGAAAGAATTATAATTTAACTTTAAAAAAATCCCAATTAATCATTAAGAATATAGAATAAAAAATAAAACTAATTGTTTCATAAAAGCTTTTGAACTAAAACTTTAAATGTGTAATTCTAAATCAATGTTAAAACAAATTAATAAGTACATATATAAATATTAAATACTAATTTACAAAAATAACTAACCATTGTGTGGGGTAAAAATTAGTGGTACCTAAATTGGATAGTAGTGATTTTGCATATTCTGTTAGTATGACGTTCACACTAATGCACATGCATTACTAATAAATTAAAAGGATAAAATTAATGCACAACTCTATTGCAAGGTCCTGTAACTAATTAGTTGAACAAGAATCAAGATATTGAACTTTAGAAGTGAATTAAACAGCAACTTCAAACAAATATGATAATGGAACAAGCTAATAACATGCTATTTTAATTGTTTATTATTTACCATTATTGATGAAACATTCCACAAAGTATTTATTTGGTTCTAACTTCATAAATGCATGTTATGTTACCTCGTATGTCACATATACAAGGAAATTCCAAATAACCAGACATAAGAAAATGAATTAATGCAACTGCTTAGAGTAGCCTAAGAATAAATTTCTTATATTGATATTAAAAAAATTTAGTTTATTTGGTAGAATATTAGGCGTTGTGTTTATGAATCTGATAACTCTGATGATGGTTGACCATGCCAAACCCGAGCGCAAAGTCCCCTATAGAGCTTCTGGTTGCAAACTCGATGCATTCATCCATGAAACAATGCAAATAGGGTAACCTTTAATGTAACGTCCAAATTAATCATCTCAAGAGATGAAATTTTCTTCCGAAAGTACTGAAGTATAAATGATTGATATGACAAACCAGTTGTGCAGTTCAAAACAAGAGAACCATCTTAATGTGTCTTAAACAGGATAAAGGTGAAGGAAAAAGGTAGATTCTATTCATGAATGTGTAAATCAAGAATTCGTTCACTACTCACAAGGAAGATGAATTGATAAAACAAGCTTCAAAATTTTGAACTATGAAAGTCAAACGTTGAGATAATATTCACAGTATCTACAAATAAGAGAAAGTAAGAATCCTTTCATTAACGAATACATGAAACTCTTAAAGGTTGGACAAATTTCTAAAACAACCAACCAAACTAGTGGTGAAACCTAAAGATTAGATTAGAGTCAAAAAAGATCTCTAAATAATGTAAACAATGATTCTGTTAGGTTCATTAATTATGCATTGCTCTCAGTCTACCTGTGCTATCTGGTCTACTTGTCTATTTGTCTATTTGAATTTGATGTATATTGCATCAAGCTTGTGAAAAGGAAGACCGGTGGTTCAGAATGTTAAATAATCTTGTTAGACCATGTATATAATGAACTAATTCATAAGTAACTTGTTGATATTCCAGTATTCCTAATGAGAAAATAATTAATGAAGTGCTATAATCTTAGATGTACAAAATACCACACATCTGAATATGAGCAGTGTTAGAGCCATAGGTCGCTAGATTAGGAATGAGCCGAAGTGATCAATTCTTGCAGACTTTGACAATCTCTGTGCATCCTCGTTCTATTAAAGTGAAGAAACATTTCAGAGGCTATATTTTTTGTTTCGAAGTTATCATTTAATGGGCAGTGAAACTAAACGATGCTAATATCTCTTTCGGTTCACTCCTCCCCTAATTTATTGCCTCGTAATAAAAAAACTCAGGACCATTTTAATATTGTTATTTCTCATGCAAAACATCACATATGTGCAAATTCACGGAAGAATAACTGGATCATTCGATGAATCAGAGCTTGACACAAATCTAAGAGCATTTCGTACCGATAGAGCGGATCCGCGTCGCCGGCGCTGGCATCTAGCTGGTTAAACAAGAACCCGAACGCAAAAAGCAGAGAAATCCAAGAATAGGCACCCATGTCGCGCGAAAGGGGTAGGGCAAGCGGGAGCGGTTCCGAATCCGATGGACGGGTTCAGATCAAGATCACGGAAAAGCACCGTATTGGATGAACGATCGGACTTGCCTGGCGTGTTAGTCCAACGGATCTGGATCCGGATATCAAATGCCTCCTTCTCGGTGGAGAAACCTCTCCACACAAATAGTCTCAATAGATATGAATTAAGCGTACAGAGACTGAAAAGGAAGATCTTACAGATCGCTAGCAAAGCACAAGGAAGGAAACAGGAGAACAGATCACCGAGCACAGCACAACACCACCAACGCAAGAACCCTCAGCTCTTCGTTTGTTTGCTGATCCACTCGCAACTTCCTCCACTGACTCAAGGTTTCAACTTTGCTAGAGATTGCTTGAAGTTTCAGAATGATCAATTGTTGTGGAGGCTTCTTCGCTACCAGCTCTTAAGCCTCTGCCCAAAACCCAGGTCACAGGCGCGCCTCTGCAGCTCCCAGCTGCTCATCTGCAACAGCCCCAGCTACACTGACATCTTTTGGACTCCCTGAACTCTCTTCAGCCGAGCCCCAGATCAGTTCGTCAGCTTCCCAGCCATTGCCAGTAGTGCCAGACGCCCGTTGAAACCTGAGAAGAGAAAATAGCCAAACCTGCTCAACGGAAAGTCCCCAGTTGACTCTCCTCCATTGTTTGAATCCTCCCTGTATCACCTGCCCACTTAGCAGACACTTAGCAAATGAAATCAAACGGGAATCGGTAAGGTAGCAGAGAAAACACTGAGAAAACAGACGCGATCAGAAGTCTGACAGCGGATTTGAATTAAAGTTACAGCTACTGATCGGTCCACAGAACGATCAGAGAGGGCCCTGATCGGTCACCAGACCGATCAGGGAAACCCCCTGAACGATCAGGCTCCTGCCTGATCGGTCCAAAGTGAGAAAGAGGGATTGTGGCTCTTCTTATGATCGATCACACTGACCGATAAGGGATCGTGGATCGGTCACCAGACCGATCCAACCCTTGCTGGAGCTTTTCTCCAGCTTCGGCAGGCTAAAGCCCCCTGATCGGTCACCTGACCGATCAGGTTGTGCCCTGATCGGTCTGGTAACCGATCAGGTCACTCCCTGACCGATCAGGAGCCATCCTGATCGGTCAGGATGAGGAATGCCCGTCATTTTGATCGGTCAGAAGGACCGATCAAGGTTTCCTCCCAAAGCTACTGACCACTTCTGATCGTTCACCAGAACGATCAGAAGCCAAACAGAAACCTTTCTGTTCTCTCCCTGATCGTTCACCAGACCGATCAGACGTCCTTGGTTCGGTGACCAGACAGATCCACAACAGGGAGTTCGTGCCAACTCCCTGATCGGTCACCAGACCGATCCAGCGACTCTCAATTCAACTCTAAGTTCAGAGAACATGCTCCCTAGCAATCTCTGACTCATTCTGGTCCCCCGGACCAAAACTCCGTGCCCAGCTTCACTTACCGGGACTTCATTCAACCTAGCTTCACTCGCTAGGACCTGGCTTCACTCACCAGGGTTTCGGCCACCTAGCTTCACTCGCTAGGACCCGGCTTCACTCACCGGGATTTCAGTCACCTGGCTTCGCTCACCAGAACCCGGCTTCGCTCACCAGAACCCGGCTTCACTCACCGGGGTTTCCTTCACCTGGCTTCACTCACCAGGGTTTCCATCACCTGGCTTCACTCACCAGGACCCGGCTTCACTCACCGGGATTTCAATCACCTGGCTTCTCTCACCAGGACCTAGCTTCACTCACCGGGGTTTCAATCACCTGACTTCACTCACCATGACCCGGCTTCACTCACCGGGGTTTTCGTAACCCGGCTTCACTCACCGGGAGTCATGCCCAGTCCCCGACCAGGACTTAAACCAGACTCATCTTATTATCCTAAACTCAAATCGGTCTCAACACCAAAACAACAATCAGGGTCAGACTGCATCAACAGTCTTTGTGCTCAGGAGTGTTGTCCGGATTGTGGCGAGGTTTCTCCACCCACAAGGAGCTACACGAGCTAGCCGGATGTCTTCCGGGGAGTCATCCACCGACGGATTGAGATCGTCCACCTTACGGACAACCGTGGAGTAGGAGCGTCATCTCCGAACCATGTAAATCGGTTTGTTTTCTTAGTTGTTGGATTTAATTATTTGTTATTACGCTTGTACACTAACAACGTGTATGAAGAAAACTATAATTGGAGTGGGTGATCGAAAAGGCTATTCATCCCCCTCTAGTTAAACGGAAAGGTCCTAACAAAAATCTAGGAGAATGCCTACTTGACGTCGTCATTCTTAATGCTGGGATGGATTTCTGCCACTGCATTACCATTGTGAGATTTCTAAACCGACACTGGAGTGGATTTTTGCCATCGTGTTATCATGGTTTGATATTAATGTCGAATCATATACATTGAATATTATCATAAATTATTATGTATTTTATATATTAGCCTATCTAATACTTAGGTGCTTGATTTCTTGAATCCATAATGAATGTAACAAATGAATCTGAAGTGATAGGTTCGGCTCCATAAAAATTTTCCACTAAAACATTTGTGATGATAGTATAGAAGTTTAATGTTCTAGAATTCGCGTCCTATTAATGGATATTAGCTCAAATTATCCCGTATTTTATAAATTAGATTATTTGATTTCTGAGTGACGAGTTTCATAAATCTATATGTATACACTATTGTTTTTGAATCCATGCACATAGTTTTCTTGGGATACACAATTAATTAATTAGAAGTGGCAAATTTATTATAATAGAGTATCTCATTAATTAGAAGTGATAAATTTATTATAATAGAGCGGAATTAATTTTCAATGGACATATATCTTTTAGGAAAAAATTTCTCCAGCCCCTTAGACTATAAATAAATTTTGTGATTTATCCCCTCTCACAACTCGTGCATGAGAGGTGAGAAATGTCTAGTGTGAGTATAATAATTTTTTACTATAATGGATTGATACACATAGAATAATGAATATTATCTAAAATTATTATGTATCTTATATGTTTCTTAAATTGGTAATTGGAGTTTTCATGGGATGAACTGATGCTTAATGCATGAATATTGTTATCTTTGTTGGAGCAATCTATGGTCCGGAGTGACCATGTATTTTGATGTTTGAGCAAAAAGTTTAAGTTAGGTTTGCCCTTCTATTTGATATGTGTATTTGAGTGTGCAGGTTTGCAGGATACACAAAGACTTAGCTGAACGACTTCAGGTCCGATGAAGGATGGCATGAGGAAACAAGCCGTGGGTTTGTATGCATCTGAGGGACTGTGGACAAAGCAGGAACGGTGAGCCGAGGGAAGCACACGTCGAGGCATACGCGAAGGATCGCATGAGGACGAGCCGCGGGTTCGTATGCATCCGAGGGACGAGAGCCAAAGTCGAAGAAGGCTTGAAGGCAACAGGTCGAAACTGCAAAAGAAGAGTCAGCTGAGTCGTGAGGGTCCGAGTGTGAGAGAATTATACTCGGGAAGGGAAACTCTAGATTTAAGGTTTAGGCAGTCGATTGATGCTTGAATCAGTCAACTGCTGCGTGTATCAGTCGACTGGTGTCGGCTGGAATTCGAACGTTGGGGTTGCAACGTTCGAATCCAAGTGGACCAGTCGACTGGCAACGGTAGGAACAGTGTGGAGCTTTATTTAAGAGAGCACGGTTTGGCTAGGCAAATGTTGACAAAATAAGCTTGGGTAAAGCTTATTAGTAGTCTCCAAGTACTCAGGTGCTTTCGGGAGTTTTTGGCGAGGTTTCTCCACCCACAAGGAGCGACGTGAGCTAGCCGGAGGTCTTCCGGAGAGTCATCCACCGACGTATCGGGATCATCCACCTTACGGACAGCCATAGAATAGGAGTTTTATCTCCAAACCACCTAAACGGTTTGTGTTAGCATTGATTTTAATTAATAGTTTAAGTTTTCGCTTGCGCGTGCTAACACTTGTAGGAAGAAACCGCGAATCAAATGGGTGATCGACTATTCACCCCCCTCTAGCCGTACACACCGGTCCCAATAAGTGGTATCAGAGCGAGGGTCACTCATCTATGGACTAACCGCCGAGAGAGCAAAAGGTTAGAGGGAATGGCGCATGTAGAAAGACTTGGTTCCACCTCCTTACGACCGCGAGACTTTCAATTATTGGAGGATGCGAACAAAGACTTGGTTCGGCATGGATTGAGATCTCATGATTGTGCTAGAAGAACCATTTGAAGTCCCGAAAGATAAACATGGGAAAAAGCTCCGACCACGATATTGGAATGAGGAGCAACAAACACAATCGAAGGCAAATGATAAGGTAGTTTCAATTTTACTTAATATTTTACCTAATGATGTGATTAGTCGTGTAGATGAATATAAAAATGCGCATGAACTATGGAGCAAAATGTTAGTGCTTCATGAAAACCCTACACAATCTCAAATAGTGAAAGAGCCCAAGGAAATAAGCTTAATGGTCCAAGAAGAGGAGAAGGACCAATCGGATGAGGAAAGAAGCTCAACATCCGAAGAAGAGGAGAAAGAAGAAAAAGATTCATCCATCTCCTCAAGTGAAGTGACATAAGAAATTGAAGAATCATTCACTTCATTAAAGGGGAAGAAGAAGTCTCCACTTCAAGGATTGAGGGGGAGGAGAGACCATCCTCAATATCGGAGCAAGAAGAAGCTTCCACCTCCACCAAAGCAAAGTCAAAGGATCACATTATTTGCTTTGGGTGTAATGAAAAAGAGCACTATAAGAATAAGTGTCCAAAGGATAATAAAAAGGAGGTAAACTCTAAACCCAAGTTAATTTCCTTAAATTCTAACATGGGTTGTAGGGAAAAGAAGGAGAAAAAGCATATAAGATGCTTCACGTGTGGTGAGCTAGGACACTACCACACCAAATGCTCAAGGAAAGGAGAATTCAAGAAATTGGAGCATTTGAGGAAGTGGAAGAAGAAGGAGAAGAAGAGAAGCTCACATCAAGGGGGAGCTACAAGGGTAAGGGAGGTAATCCCTAACTTTAAGAGTATTTCAAATTCCCCCATGCATGTTAGAAATAATGGTAACCATTTACCCATGCATAATTTTGGATTTAAATATCATGATAGGAGTAGGGTTAATAATGTAGATCAAAATCCTAGAAATTTCATGCATCATGATAAATTCAAGACCACTAGACCTGAGGATCAAGGCATTAATCCCAAGAAGGGGAGATACATGCCTAGAATGGGTAGGTCTAAGAATGTCCAAGGTGGACATGTCGATTCTAGGTTTAAGAACCTAGAAAGGGAAAATCAAGCCTTGAGAGCAAAATTTGATAGATTAGAGAAAACCGTAGATAGATTCATTGTTGGATCTAAGGGATTGGGTATGGTGTTGGGTAGTCAAAAATCCAACAATGATAGATCGGGTCTAGGATACTGATCTAAGTGCTCCAATGCTATGGAAAAAAAATGATGAACCAGACAGCAGACAAATTGAACCTGGGGTGACCGGCCCGGCCCCACGGAAGTTTTCCACCGGTCACCAGGGTAACTCCAATGCTATGGAGAAGTCATATGTAAGGGTGTCATATGACTATAGCAAATGGAAGTCCAAAATGGCATGGGAATGTCATTTAAGGGAAAGAAGAGCTTAACCAAGGATAAGATGTCTAAAGTTAGGTTTGTAGGCCAAGGATCACCGAAGGTTTACCGGTGTGACCTTGTGTTCAGCGATGAGCCACCTAGGGAGGTGGCTAGAGCTAAGAGCTCCAGAGGGAGCTCGAGGAGCCAAGTTGGTGTTAAATACTGAAAATTAAGGGACTGAAAGATAAAGTTCCTAGACTTAGAGGGTTTAAATGTTAAATAACCTAAACCAATGGTGGTATTGTGAATAGCCAAAATTGACTGGGGCTGGTTGCAAATTGTCAACCTTTTATTAATTTACCTGTGGCCGAATGTGATCGCAGCACTAGCCCTTGCGCCGACACCTTCTTCTCCTCTCTCGCTCGAGCCATTTTTCCTCTTCTCCTCTTCTCCTTCATCTCCTTCTGTTGTTCTCTTCTTCCCCCTCTCCTTCGATCTCGCCGGTTCCGGAGCTAGCGGTCCTTCTCCTCTCGCTCACGGCTTCGTCCGTGATGCTCTCTCGGGCTTTCTGGGCGTGGCTAACATGGGAGCCTTAGATCGCAGCTAGGGTGGGATCGGGAGCAGATCGGAATTCGCCAGCACTCTCGTTTTTTCTCTCCCTGTCTCTACTGCCGGTGAGTCCCTTTGTTTTGATCGCGCCTTTGATCTTGTGAGGCTAGTCATTCCGGTATTGTGTGATCCACGACACCCTAACCTAGGTGTGATTTCTGCTCTTCATCACAGTTGGGTGAGGGATTCCGTGATACAAGATTGGAGGGAAGAGCTAGCTGAGGGTTGGAGCCATTCGGGTTGATCTCTTGGAGGGGATCTGTTCCGGTTGAAGGCTGAGACAGAT
>JAGFNQ010005355.1:376292-411621 GCA_024364735.1 Boesenbergia rotunda
TTGGGAACCGGCGTTGATCCAGGCAAGGTAAGGCTTTGTTGGTGATGTTCTAGATTAGATCTGTTTGAGTTTTGCTATGTTTGGATAGAATCGTAGCTCATTCTGTTGGCACGGTAGTGAATAGTTGGGTTGAATTGTTCTTGTCCCTGATTTCACCGTGCGTCCCTGACTTTAGCATGTTGATCCCATAATCTATGGTTTAGATCGGTGATTAAATTGATATTTGTTTTCTTGGAATGTGGATTGATCTGTGGCCGAGAGATCACGTTGTAGCTTCGTACCTGTGTTGGGTGTTGATTGGAGATTTAGGTTTTAGTTCCCTATTCATATTTATCTTGATGAGCTTGGATACTATGGATGGATATTAGGATGATCTACTGTGTGTTTTATGTTTTCTGATTGAGTCCTAGCATGAGATAACGTATCCTGCTTGGGATTTGGAGATCTGTTCTTATTTGGGATTATGTATTGCAGTGGTGATTCTTTGGGAATCTGTATAGTGGATTTGGTGCTGCGGTGATAAGTGGAGGTTAATCCCTAATTATGGCTAATTCTAATTGAATTTAGGGTTAGCCTAATGTTATAGTTCAGTATTATCATGAACCTCCCTTAGGATCAGTTCGGTTAATTCAGATACGTGTAGGTACCGATCTAGTTTGTAACCTTGGCGATGTTAGCTTATATCATATTCTTTGGTGCAGAGCTTTGACTTGGTGCACGCGACGCAGATATATACATTCTGGACGGGAGGATCTTATTTGATACAGACTTCTACTTGAGGCGGGTACCTCTGACTTATCTTTTAGATTGATCCTAGCTGATATGCTTGATATGCTATGTTTAGCGGTAGGGTAAAGTATTAGTTTATACCTGCTCTACCTTTGCTGATACTGTTTATGATAAACCTGACATGTGATACCTACACCATTAGGATCTAGGCTATGGTGCATTATTTATGATCCTTGCATATCATGTTGATATAGGTGGATTAGATAGTGGATGCTGTTTTGACCAGAGTCATGCATCATCGTGCACTGTGCATCACTATCGATCAGTGTGCCCTTATGGGTGAGTCAGGTCGACAGTCATACTGAACTATCCATACGGCCACTCATGGGTTAGTGGTTGACGGGGTATGGGTAGTGTGCTCTGTGCTGCTCCGCTCATGCACTCATGGGTTAGTGAATCGGAGCGTGGTAGCAGGCAGAGGACCCTCCTTGAGTAGCCCATATACCAGGAGTTAAGAGAGAGAGATCTCTCCCCCATTTGTATACATGGGGTAGGTGTTAACACTCAGATAGAGATATCCTCTAGAGATTACCTGGGGCTGATAGTGATATAGCCAGGATAGGTGATGGCCTGGGGCTGATATAGATACCGCCAGGATAGGTTTTGGCTTGGGGCTGTTATTGATATAGCCAGGATAGGTGATGGCCTGGGGCGGATATAGATACCGCCAGGATAGGTTTTGGCCTGGGGCTGTTATTGATATAGCCAGGATAGGTGATGGCCTGGAGCGGATATAGATATCGCCAGGATAGGTTTTGGCCTGGGGTTGTTATTGATATCGCCAGGATAGGTCATGGAGTAGGGGTGTTACACCGACAGCATACCGTCTACTCGGTTGCTCAGGAGTAGCAGCGACAGAGTACGGACGGCAGTCATAGCTCTACGCAGGAGGGTGCGCGAGCACTTGCCCGTGCTTGTTATACTTGGATGTTGCATTTGTTTGACATGCACATACAGGAGACCCTTATGTCAGTTTCGACGACTCAGCTACCTTGGTATGGTGTTTCTATCCCTATTCCAGTTATGCTTACCACTGCTCGTACCTATGTTTATTTCGATAGCTTGTTACACTATTGATAGCTTAGACTATCTTGTATATCTGATGAGATATCCGCTGAGTTCTGTGACTCACCCCGTTAGCTCCCTGTTTTTATTTCAGGATGATTGTCTGGAGTGCCCGGCAGCCTGTCCCAGTTCGCGTATTCCTTCGAGATAACTCCGGCATGTTTCTTTTACTTTGTAGTGGTACTTGTTGGTACCCATTCTCTGTTCTTTTACTTTACTTTTCCGCTGCTGTATTCATGTTTGGTCATGTCTTTTTAGACGGTGGTATAGTTGTACTTTTGTGAGCCATGGAGGTCTTGTGCTTTGTGTCTGTCGTAAGTCGTACCGGTACGCAGTTTTTGTCGTCGTTTTCGTTTTTGTGATTTCAGACGGTTGTTCCAGCCCTATAGGCTGTGGACAATCATCTGAGGTGGTCGTAGAGGTTAGGTTTCTGAATTGTCCGTCGATCCAGGGAGTGGCAGTCCGGTCGGTATCGGACGGGTAGCTCTTCGGGGCGTGACATATAATTTACCATTCTTTGATATCGTTTTGCAAGTTTTTTAAAATAATAATAATAATAATAATTTTCAGATTGGTAAAACATATTATTCAAAATACAATTTAATGAGGTATTTGGACATATAGAAGCGTAGCCCAATAGAAAATGGGACGACAATTATTGAGCTCGATAATTTAAGATGGCTACTGCTTGGTGCGATGCATTCTTGAAGGTACAAATTCTAGTCATGCGGTAAAAACAATGAATTTGCTAAGTTGGTTAAAGTTGTTAGTCTCTTTGCAGAAACCACATTTGATCTCAAAGGATACGTAACGAGTGTACAAGAACCACGTGTTAAAAAGTCTTGTGTCTTGGCAAACACCCAGCAAAACCTGTAAGCAATGTTGGCCCAGACCAAAGAATAGCCCACTCAAGAACTATACCAATATGCAAGAGGAGCAAAAAGAAAACGACGAAACCGAAAGAAAGAAGAAAGGCGAGAAGAAAATAACTAAAGAGAAATTCTTATTAAAACTTGATATTGATCTACACACTCTTATGCTCTATTTATACACCCTAAGAGATAAAAGATTAGCCTAAGATTCACAAAAATAGGAATGATCCACAATAATAGGGATGATCCACAAAAATAGGAAATACTAAGCTATAAGAATTATCAACATAAAATAAAATTAAAATGTGATGATAATGTCTGGATTAATTATTTTCTCATATTACTCCCCCTAATCCAGACATGGCTGTAAATCACGGGCACCGAATAGTTGTCGCATGACAGCTAACTTCACTCCTGGCAATGCTTTAGTTAATATATCGGCTCGTTGTTCTCCGGTATTAATGAATTCAATCACAATCTGTCCTTTCTCAACACATTCTCTAATAAAATGAAACCTTGTATCTTGTGCTTGCTTCGACCATGGAATATCGGATTCTTCATGAGAGCTATAGCAGATTTGTTGTCAACAAACAAAGTTACCAGCTTTGACTTTACACCGGTTAATTCGGTGGCAAGGCTCCTCAACCACAAGACATGGCAGGCCGCAGTTGTGGCTGCCATGAACTCTGCCTCACAAGATGAAAGCGTCACTGTCTTCTGCTTCTGTGAATTCCAAGAAACCAAGTTTTCATTAAAATAGAAAGTTATCCCACTTATGCTTTTCCTTCCATCGAGATCACCGGCTAAATCACTATCTGAGTAGCCGAATACATCCACTTCCTGGGGTCCATTTATGTAAACAAGTCCATAATAGATTGTACATTTTAAATACTTGAGAATCTGTTTGACCACCTTTTGATGCATGATTGTAGGTCTCTCCATGTATCTGCTCGCCATTTCGACAGAATATGATAGGTCCGGCCGTGTGTGTAACAAATATCTCAAACACCTAATGATGCGCCTATACTCCGTGGCGTTAATTGGAGTCCCTTCCAAGTCTTTATGCAGTTGTGCCTTGGGTTCCATTGGATGTTTTGTGGCATTGCAGTCTGTCATTTTGAACTGAGATAGAATTTTCTTGGCATAAGCTGATTGTCTAATTAAAATTCAGCTCTTCTGTTGCTCCATTTCAATCCCTAAGTAGTAAGAGAGAAGGCCTAAATCACTCATCTCAAATTCTGCCATCATTTGTTGTTTGAACTCGTTGATTTTTTCTGTGCTACTTCCTGTCACGATGAGATCGTCGACATACACTCCAACAAGTATACTTGCTCCTCCTTCACCTCTTGTATATACTGCATGCTCTTGAGTACATTTTTGAAACCGAGCTCTTCCAGACTCCTGTTCAGCCGTATGTTCCAAGCTCGTGGAGCTTGCCGCAGTCCATAGAGGGCTTTGGATAACTTGTACACCATATGTTTCTGATTTTATACCTTAAACCCTTCCGGTTGGTTGACATATATTTCTTCTTCCAACTCTCCGTTAAGAAATGCTGTTTTCACATCTAGATGGTGTACCTCCCAACTTTGATTTGCTACAAGTGCAAGAATAACTCGAATAGTGTCAAGTCTAGCGACAGGTGCAAATACCTCTTCGAAGTCGATGCCTTGTCTTTATACATATCCTTTAGCCACTAATCTTGCTTTATGCTTGACGACTTTCCCCGCTGAATCTTTCTTTAATTTGAACACCCACTTTAGACCGATAGGTTTGCGGCCTAATGGGAGCTCAGTTAGGGTCCAAGTCTTGTTCTTCTCAATAGATCTCAGTTTTTCCTCCATTGCTTCGTACCAGCAAGCCTCAGTTGCAGCTTCTTGATAACTTGTTGGCTCATCAGACACCACCATCATCAGCTCTTCTTCTTCTTCATCAATACCAACCACTTCCTCAGTGTATCGTAGATATCGACAAGGGACTTATAGCGGACTGGCCCTTCATAAGAATCGGGCGTGTTTGTTACCGTAGGCGAGGTAGTTGCATGGGCGTTCGATGATGGTGTAGATGGACTTGACGCTCTTGTCATGGGTACTACGGCTGCTACTGATGGTATGACATTTTCCGTTCCTGCCTCAACGTCTGCTGCAACAATCGCCTCGTCGGAGTAGAGTGGATCCAAGATCATAAAACTCGACGAGTTTTCTTCATTCTTAGCACCTGCATTCCATGTCCATTCAGAATTTTCTTGAAATATAACATCTCTACTTACTTGTAGCTTGCCATGGCTTGGATCAAACAACCGATGAGCTTTGCAACCTTCCTCGACACCCAAGTATACCATGGGTGAGCTTCTGTCGTCAAGTTTATTCAGATGAGAGGTTGTGTTTTTCACATATGCAACACAACCGAACACTATCAAGTGGGCAAGATGTGGCTTTCTCCCCATCCAGGCTTCAAATGGGGTACGCTCTCCTAGCGTCTTAGTTGGGAGACGATTTAGCAGATAGACAGCATGCCTAACCGCTTCTCCCCGGAACCTTGCCGGCATATGTGTACCCTTGAGGAGAGATCTTGCCATGGCCATCACAGTGCGGTTGCGGTGCTCCACGACACCATTCTGTTGAGGGGTGTAGGGAGCCATGAGGTGCCGCTCGATTCCTTCATTTTCATAGAATCGGGTAAACTCCGTGGATAGAAACTCGCCGCCTCGATCTGTCCGGAGTGTTCTAATCTTGTACTTAGTCTTGTTCTCTGTCAGGAATTTGAACTTCTTGAATGCCTAGAATGCATCACTCTTTGTTGCCAATACAAACACCCACATCCACCTAGTGAAATCATCCACAATTAGAAGAAAATACTTGTTACCGGCAAGTGTACATGGTGAGATTGGCCCGCAAATATCAGCATGGAGAAGTTCTAACGACTTCTTTGCTCTAAAGTTTGCTTGGTACGGGAATGACGACCTTGCATCTTAGTGATCACACACACCTCGCAAAGCTTGTTTGGATGGGGCAGTAGTGACATATCAACCGCCAATTTCTTCTCCCCCAATAGCTTCAAGTCATGAAAATTGACATGCCCGAGCCTTGCATGCCACAACCAAGTTGGGTCTTCTAAGCTTGCTAGGAGACAGACTTGCTTGAATGTCTTCAAAGCTATCTTGTACAAGCGATTTTGCGTTCGCTTTACCAGCATCAAGAGCTTCCTGCTCCCATCAATCACCTTCATGGTATCTCCTTCCATGTGCACCTCGTTCCCAATTTCTGTCAATTAACCAAGACTGATGATATTACTACAAAGTTTTGGAATGTAGTATACCTCATGGAGAGCCTTTTGATCGCCATTCTTGCATTCGAACACAACCGTCCCTTTGCCCATGATCTCTATGGTTGATCCATCGCCAAACCTCACCCTCCCGGTGATGGTTTCATCTAGTTCTTGAAACTTCTCGCGATGGCCAGTCATGTGGTTGTTGGCACCATTGTCAAGGTACCAAACGACTTTATCTTCTCCTTTCTTCACGCTGTGATACATCTCCGGTAGAAACCTTTCTTCACTGAGCAAAATGATATCTTGCCGCTCAAACCTTGTGTGAAACTCCTCATGGGACACGGTCATCATCAGTGCTGGCTCTTCCTTGGTGGCGCAGGTGAGATGAGCCTTATCATCTCGACGCTTGCTGTAGCATTCGGACGCACAATGCCCCATTTTCTCACAATTGAAACACTTTATGTGTCTCTTGTCACGGGTATTACTGTTGTTGCTGCTGGTGCCTCCTGCACTGTCTTGACGCTGCGTACCACGGCCACGACCGCGCCCTCGCCCACGCCACTTGCCACGATTAGGGCCGCTGGACCCGCGCCCCTTGCCTCCTGACGAAGTGTCCACGCTGCTCTCTTTTTGTCGCTTTTGCCATTCGACATGAGTAAGCAGGAGCTCACCTTCAGTGCCGTTGGTGTTGCCTCGTAATCGCAGTGTTCGTTCCTCGAATGCCTTCAGCCGCCCGATAGTTTCCTCAAATGGCATAGTCTCAAGGTCGTGGAACTGCTCAATACCAGCAACAATAGGGAAGAATTTATCAGGGACATAATCGAGCAACTTTTTTACCAACGAGAAATCTTCAAGCGTGGCACCAAGAGTGGAGAACTTGCTGCTCATAGCGCTGAGTTTGCTAGCAAACTCATCAATAGTATCGGTCTCCTTCATCCGGAGGGCGTCAAACTCGCTCTTCAACGTTTGTACACGTGCCTTCTTCACCCGATCACTACCAAGGTACCTCATCTTGAGGCTGTCCCAGACTTCCTTCGCCGTCTTTTTATTTGCGATCTGGAGAAGGATGTCTTCGGGGACATACTGTAAGATGTATGCACGTGTCTTCTTGTCCTTCTTTGCATCCACCTGGGCTTCTTTCTTTGGCTCCACCATCTCCCAGACTCCCTGGGCATCGAGAATTGCCTCTGTCTTTATTGCCCACACAGTATAATTGTGAGGACTTAACATCGGATAGGGAAATGGCACTCCGCCGTTCTCTTTCGCTAGGATGCTCGACATTTTTGTGGAAGCGTGGATTCTTGGCTGCTCTATACTACCAAAGCTCTGATACCAATTGTTGGCCCAGACCAAAGAATAGCGCACCCAAGAACTACACCAATATGCAAGAGGAGCAAAAAGAAAACAAAGAAACCGAAAGAAAGAAGAAAGGCGAGAAGAAAATAACTAAAGAGAAATTCTTATTAAAACTTGATATTGATCTACATACTCTTATACTCTATTTATACACCCTAAGAGATAAGAGATTAGCCTAAAATCTATAAAAATAGGAATGATCTACAATAATAGGGATGATCCACAAAAATAGAAAATACTAAGCCATAAGAATTATCAACATAAATTAAAATTAAAATGTGATGATAATATCTAGATTAATTATTTTCTCACAAGCAAATATTCCATCAAATTCTGAGCAAAGAATTCATGCAAGCACATATACAGAGCACAAAATATTCTAAAGAAGAAAAGAATAAAGAATGAAAACTCAGAATTTAAAATCAAATACTGAGTACGAAAAAGAGATCTAATCAGTGAAGCAATAGACACTAAATCGTAGTTGAGGCAAAAAATGAGAGAGTGAGTACTTAGAGCATGCTTTCGAAGATATGAAGACGAAGATGCTCCAGTCCAAATAGCGTTTCTGAAGAAGATGCCCAAACCATAAAAATAAGTTCAGAAGAAAGCTCATCAGGTGAGGAACGGCGTTCGGTGGTTGTGCATACAATAAAGCATCGTGCAAGTCTGAAGGAGGGGATGGCGTCGTCACGAGGAACGGCGTTCGACAACGCGTCGCGGCGAGTATGGCGTAGACGGCGCCGAGGAGAGGGAAGAGTAGAGTTTACGATAGTGGCAAATCCCCACTCGTGCATAGGAGCTAATAAAGTCACGTTTACGCAGCCGTTATCCAGTGCCGACGGATTCACCACTACCCGACGGGTTCACTGTTATCCTTAGAGTTAACCGTACCCCCTAGGATTATAATTTTGTTCGGGGGTGGCGGCCGAAGGCCGCCGATGGTGTCCGATCGACGATCGGCCACTATCGGTACAACGCCTTGCGTGACCGATCAAGCAGTTGCCTGATCGGGCTGGCGCTGAGGTCCACACACGGTCCACAGTAGATCAGCATATATATATATATATATATATATATATATATATATATATATATATATATATTATATATATATATATATATATATATGCTGCGGATGGCTTGACGTGTGTCCGTGCATGTCTACCTCCTAATCAATTCACTAATGAGGCATCCCAATCGATTAATGTCAGGTGAACGTAATCGACGACTCAAGATGCACCTCAATTGATTCAAGGCGTACCTCAATCGATTGAGGATTGAGGATTGAGGCATCGATTGAGAGGGTGTATCAATCGATTGAGGAATCTCGAGATGTCTTAGCGTTGCGGGCGACGTGATCAATTGCGACCGAAATCCAGTCGTGATACCCTTAGGGGTTCACTTTCCCCCTCGGTTATAGTTTGATTTGGGATGGGAGGCTGCCCTTTTTTGTAAGCTTCAGGTTGGCGGCGCGCGAGGCGGAACGCTCGCCTCCCAATCGATTAGGAGGTAGGTGCACACGAGTGCGTGACAAACAGTTCTAGCATATCACTTCTCACTATATATAATAATTTAAGATAATATATATATATATATATATAATTTTATTTTATTTTATTATTTGTACACTCATTTATCATATATGGATTAAATTGTTATTTTTATCCTAAAAGTTTTTTTAAAAAAATGAATGCTAAATGATCATGGATTATCCATATATGACTGCGCAAGTAATAAAATTATATATGTGTATATATTATAAGATGATAAATTATAAAGGTATTTTAATGATTAAGAAGTTAAAATAACCGTGGCTGTTATTTTACTTCAAATAAAATGACATTGGTGTCTACATATGACAGGAGTTTAAAATTATACAAATTGGGATTAATAGGGGCCAAAATTTATTAAAGAGTCTCCAGCCAACTTGCCAACTTGACATTTTTTATTGACCGTCTGATATGGATCTAACGGACATTGTCGTCCCAACAACATGGCCTCATTCCATAGGACGCCACGAGCAAAACGCTACTCGTGATTGGTCCACGTAAGCAATATTGACGTGTTTCTTTGTCCTTTATGCAGGAGAGACGACTCAAGTGGATCTTACCCTCCGACTCCAAACACGTTATAAAGTACGCTTCGGTTCATTCCGCATCAAAAAGCATTTGAGACGGAGAGGAGAGGAGAGGAGAGGGCGAGAGATCTCCAGTTACGCGTTTTGGGCGAAGAGGAAGCTCCAGGGGGAAGCGGCTATGGCTTCATCGCTGGGGAATCGTCGGTCCCTGATCCTGTTGGGTCTCTGGCTCGCTGGTATGTGTTTCTGATCTGATCTCGTGGTATGTTCTGCTATTGATCTGCCTTTATTTCACTGTTCTTTGTTTCTGGACCTCGCTTCTGGTGAAAGGATGTGGGGATTTGATCTGGGTCCCATTTGGGTTTGTCTTAAATCCGGATCCGTTAGATATACGATGTTGTGCTAGGATCTGGTGCGGGGGGAGTGAATGTTTGCATTGTGTTTTGTTTTTTTAGTTTTATATAGTATCGAGCAAAAATATGATCCTTTGATTGCTCTTGGAGATGAGTTTTGTTGGAATTATGGTTGTTGGCTATGGATAGAGATTTTGGCTTTTCCAAATATGATACATGGCCGTTTTGAATAACCCATAATGCATGGAATTGTATGATAATTGTCATGACAGCCTATTTTCGAGGGTCTTCTGCACATGTCTCGTTAATGCTTATTAATTTATAAACCGACATCTATATGCAGATTTTTTTCCCCTAAAGCAAAAGAAGATACTATTCTATGCTTGAATGCTCTACTTGGTGTTTTGCTCTTCTCTGTTGGTGTCAGTTTTTTGCCCATACTTACAAATAATTAGTTGAAATAGGAAATAATTAATATTTATTTGATTCAAGAATTATAGATGTATGTACTCTTATTAACGGATTTGTATCTATAGTTTTGGATCCCATGAAGCTACATAGGAGGTGAGAAGAGGTAGGCTTGGAAATGAAAGCTTGTTTATGTATGTTCGATAGTAAAATAATATATAAAATAAACAATTTTGAATACTAATACGCTTGTTATTTTACAAAGTTCATGAATAAACAAGTTTATTAATTTGTAAAAAATTTAATTGTATATATATATATATATTAATATTATTTAAATACATAAAAATATGGTAATTTATAAAATTCTAAAGTTAATTCTTAATCATAAACAAAGTTCATGAATAAATAAGTTTATTAATTTGTAACAAATTTAATTGTATATATATATATATATATTTTAATTTTTATTTAAATACATAAAAATATGGTAATTTATAAAATTTTAAAGTTAATTCTTAATATCTTAAGAATGAAAAAATTATATAAATTTCGTGTATTAGAAAAACATTTAATTTATCAACAACATTGTTAGTTTAGCTCGATAACAAGCTTTAAGATAAGATTTTTAATAAATAAGCTTGCATAAGGTCAATAAGTAAATAAATAATATTGAATATAGTTAAATTAGGCTTGGTTCATTTGCACCACTTAGAAGAGATGTATGCACAACCATATTGTTAAAGGTAAAATGCATTTTGCTTAAGTCTCCTCTATCCAATGCATTTTTGTTTACATTAGATTGAATTTGACAAATTATGTTTTTGAACAAGCTCAGTCTTTGGAACAGAATGAATTGCTGACTCTATGAAAAATATAAGTTTTTAATTTTGACAAAATAAACATGTGACCTCCTTATTAATAGTTTTGGATAAAACTCATGAACAATTAACGAACAAGCTTATTTAGAAGTTTCTTTTACTATTTTTTTATTTAACTTTTTCATATATGTATTAAAGATTTTAGCGTATACATATGTAGTAGATAGTGTTTGTATTTGCTTTATGTTCTTTTACAAATAATGTTGTTTTAAGTTATCTAACAGAGCTGGGTAAAATCTCAAGCACTAGTAGAGTTTGGTAAGTTATTTTAAATAAACTAGCTTTAATACATAACTTTGAGCTTGATTGACTTAGTTTACTCTGTTTTTTTTTTCTATGAATAGTTTGAACAATGTTGAGCTTGGTTTGACTTAGTTACAAACCTACTTATCATTGCTGGATATGTCTATAGCCGTCATGATAAGCTTAGAATACATAACTTTGAGCTTGATTTAGCTGTGCTCACTATGGGTTTTCTCTAATAAACAGCTTAATCTTTTTTTTTTTTTTTTTTTTTTTTTTTTTTTTTTTTTTTTTTTTTTTTTTTTTTTTTAAACAGCTTGAACAATGTCGAGCATGGCTCAGCTCATTTATAAGCTTATTTATCATTGTTGGAGATGCCCATGATTGTCAAAAATATTTTTCTCATTTTAAAACATCGTAGTTACACCTAATTGCGCAAGAATAATAATAGCAAGTGACCAATTGATCTGAATGTTGCACATAATATCGTTGATTTTTAAAGAAAATTAAATTTCTTCATTTTTTTTTAATTTTGAATGCGGTGAGTCCTTTTCTTGAGTTGTCAGTATAGTGCTTGTTTTTTTTTGTCATTGAGATAATTGAATCAGTTTCTTGAATTTGCAAGAATGTTTTTCTATGGCCGTGGCTAATTATTTTAAGTGTTTTTTTTCAGGGTCTTTGTTTGCATTCTCGGCTGCTAAAGAAGAAGCCACCAAGTTGGGAACTGTTATTGGGATTGATCTTGGGACCACCTACTCTTGTGTTGGTGTCTACAAGAATGGACATGTGGAGATCATAGCCAATGACCAAGGAAACCGCATTACACCATCTTGGGTTGCTTTCACTGATTCTGAGAGATTGATTGGTGAGGCTGCAAAGAATCTGGCAGCAGTAAACCCAGACAGAACTATCTTTGATGTCAAGAGACTTATTGGAAGAAAGTGAGTTTACTCTTTGACAGCTTGCTCAGTTGTTTGGATATATTTCATTTGGTACTTAAACATTTCCTATATACAGATTTGAGGATAAAGAAGTTCAGAGGGACATGAAACTTGTCCCGTACAAAATTGTTAACAAAGATGGCAAGCCTTATATCCAAGTCAAGATCCAGGATGGAGAAGTCAAAGTTTTCAGTCCTGAGGAAATAAGTGCCATGATTTTGACTAAGATGAAGGAGACAGCTGAAGCTTTCCTCGGAAAGAAAATTAAGGATGCTGTGGTTACTGTCCCAGGTATAGAATATTCTAGATTATTCCTTCACTTTAAATTTATCCCATGAGATAATCTCATTTTTCATCATTTTCATGTACCAGCTTATTTCAATGATGCTCAAAGACAGGCAACCAAAGATGCTGGCATAATTGCTGGCTTGAATGTGGCTAGAATAATCAATGAACCAACAGCTGCTGCCATAGCATATGGTCTGGACAAGAAGGGTGGTGAGAAAAACATTCTTGTTTTCGACCTTGGTGGCGGCACATTCGATGTTAGCATCTTGACAATTGATAATGGAGTTTTTGAAGTTCTGGCAACAAATGGTGATACTCATCTGGGTGGTAATGTCTTTGACCTAAATTTCTAGTCTCTTATCTAGGAGATCAATCTCCAATATTGGCTTTGAGAGTGCAAATAACCAATTTACTGGTAACAATATGAACGTACTAATGAATTTTCACTGCTTTGTCTATATATCTGGCTTAGCTAACACTAACATTTTATAACAGAAAAATGGGAAATAGTAACGAGTAAATGTCTTGCATTCAGTATGCAGTTAATCTGTCAATTACATGTAATTTTTTTGCCTCACCTTTTGTTATATTCATGTGTGATAATTCTTTTGTTACAAATTTGAGGTTGCTAGGCCTAGTAGTTGTTTCCAATAAATGATAAGTTAGTTCGTTTTGTGGTTCTCTAATTAGGACATGGTCGCTTAGCTTGATATTATGCATTATTTGAATTCATTGATTTACTTTACAGGAGAGGACTTTGATCAGCGAATTATGGAGTATTTTATCAAATTGATTAAGAAGAAGCATGGAAAGGACATCAGCAAGGACAATCGTGCTCTTGGGAAGTTGAGGAGGGAGAGCGAACGTGCCAAGAGAGCTTTGAGTAACCAGCACCAAGTGCGCGTTGAGATTGAATCACTTTATGATGGCTTGGATTTCTCAGAGCCTCTAACTCGTGCCCGTTTTGAGGAATTGAATAACGATCTATTCCGAAAGACAATGGGACCCGTGAAGAAAGCCATGGAAGATGCAGGGTTGGAGAAGCATCAAATTGATGAGATTGTTCTTGTGGGTGGTAGCACTAGGATTCCAAAGGTGCAACAACTTCTGAAGGATTACTTTGATGGCAAAGAGCCGAACAAGGGAGTTAACCCAGATGAGGCTGTTGCATATGGTGCAGCTGTACAAGGAAGCATTCTTAGTGGTGAAGGAGGTGAAGAAACTAAAGGTACAATCATTGACGATGAAGACTATTTTTCATTTGCTTGCTTTACATATTCAAATTCTTAATTGTGTCCATCTTTTGTGTTCAGACATTCTTCTTCTGGATGTTGCTCCTCTTACCCTTGGTATTGAAACTGTTGGCGGAGTGATGACTAAGTTGATTCCAAGGAACACTGTCATCCCAACCAAGAAGTCTCAAGTTTTCACTACTTACCAAGATCAACAGACTACAGTCTCCATCCAGGTACCACTGATTTCTTCTCAACCTTGATTATTCCCTTCACTTCTATTTTTACCTGCTTCTCGGGTGATTTTTTTGTGAACAGCTTAGTAATTCTGGATTGGGAATGCATTGTAGGTTTTCGAAGGTGAGAGGAGTCTCACAAAAGATTGCAGACTGCTTGGGAAGTTTGATTTATCTGGAATTCCACCAGCACCAAGGTATTTCTTCGTAATGCTGTTCTTATTTCGTTCCCACCTTCAAATTTCTTGCCACTAACATCTTCTACCATGCAACAACAGAGGCACACCTCAAATTGAAGTCACCTTTGAGGTTGATGCAAATGGTATTCTAAATGTGAAGGCAGAAGATAAGGGCACTGGCAAGTCTGAGAAGATCACCATCACCAATGAGAAGGGTCGCCTCAGCCAGGAAGAGATTGACCGAATGGTCCAGGAGGCTGAGGAGTTTGCTGAGGAGGACAAGAAGGTGAAAGAAAAGATTGATGCTCGGAACCAGTTGGAGACGTATGTTTACAACATGAAGAACACTATCAACGACAAAGACAAGCTTGCTGACAAACTTGAGAGCGAAGAGAAGGAGAAGATAGAGGCGGTCCTGAAGGATGCACTCGAGTGGCTTGATGACAACCAGAGCGCAGAGAAAGAGGACTATGACGAAAAGCTGAAGGAGGTGGAAGCTGTTTGCAACCCCATCATTTCTGCAGTGTATCAAAAATCTGGCGGTGCACCGGGCGGTGGTGCTGATGATGCAGATGATGACGACTCACACGATGAACTTTAAGCTGTAAAAGGAGACCAGACGATTTCATTCATCGAAGGGATGGGCGGGGAGCCATTTGAGGTGAAGAACTCGATTTCGTTTTTGTAATTCTATGCTAAGCTCGAAGGGTTTACTGATGAAGCACATGCTTAGCTTTTTGTGTTTGGGTCTAAAACAAAGGTCTTGAGCTATTCTATCTGTTAGTTAACCAAACATCTTGTCTCAACTTGCGCTCACTTTTTTACGTAGCAGCTCATATAGACAATCTGTACGCCCTTTTAGGCCTTTCTCATTATAATTGCTTGCAATATTTTTTCTTGTAACGGTTATTAGTTAGGATTGCAATAATAATGAATGTTATTTTAGTGGGGGATGGGGGTTAAAAAACTTACCCAATATTTTTTTAACAAGAAAAATATATTTTAAATATTAAATATATGATTTTAATATTAAACTTATTATTTTTTTTGTCAAAATTATTATTTTTTTCGACGGTTTATATTTCAATTAGATTATAATATTTAAGTTAAAAAAATTTTAAAAAAAAATTAAAGTTCATCTTTTTCAATTCGATTATAAAAAAAATTTAGAAATAAAAAATTTATAGGATCACCTTACTTATCAATTGGGCTATAATTTTTATTTTTTTAAAAAAGAGATTTGGAAGTATTGTATGATATTAAAATTATTATTTTTAAAATTTATGATTAAAAAAAATAACTATCCAATTTTGAGATTATAATTTTTTTAAAATATAAAATTAAAATTATCAATTTAATATTACGTTTGGATCTCAATTTAATATTTGAAAACAAAGTACGCATCTGTTTTTTAACTAAGGGGGCGTTTGGTTTGGGGTAATAGGGACTAGGGAATGGGAATGGATGGTAATCATTCCCATTAACACTGTTTGGTAAGTGTCAATGGGAATGAAAATAATGGTAATCATTCCCATTAACATTCCCATTAACACTGTTTGGGGTAATTCATTCCCTCATTTTCATTCCCTACTCCCCCCTCATCAATCAAATTCCTCAATCATTCCTTCCTTTTCATATATCCAAAACACTCCTTTTTTATTTTTTATATTTCATTTTACTATTTCATTTTATATTATCCCATTTTACTTTCTCTCTCTACATTTTAAAATTTCTCTCTATGTATTTATTCTTTTCTCTCTCTACATTTTCTATTATTTTCTCTCTCTACCTTTCTGATCTCATTTTCTCTTTATTTATTTTTAATATTACTTTCTCTCTCTACCTCTCATATTATAATTTATCTATTTTAATTTTTCACTTTTTTTTATATTTTTTATATCAATTTTTCTCTATATTTTCTATATCACTTTCTCTCTCTACATTTTTTATATCACTTTCTCTCTCTATCTTTCTCATCTCATTCTCTCTCTATATATTTTGTTAATCACTTTCTCTCTCTACCTCTCTTATCATAATTTATTTATCATTATTTATCAATTTTTTGTATATTTCATATATCACTGTCTCTCTCTACATTTTCTATATCACTTTCTCTCTCTACCTTCTCATCTCACTTTCTCTCTATATAATTTCAATATCACTTTCTCTCTCTACCCATCTTATTATAATTTATCTATCTTTATTTTTTACTTTTTCTCTATATTTTCTATATTACTTTCTCTCTCTACATTTTTTATATCACACTCTCTCTACCTCTCTCATCTCATTTTCTCACTATATATATTTTCTATATCACTTTTTCTCTATATTTTCTATATCACTTTCTCTCTCAATATTTGCTATATCACTTTCTCTCTCTATCTTTCTCATCTCATTCTCTCTCTGTATATTTTGTTAATCACTTTCTCTCTCTACCTCTCTTATCATAATTTATTTATCATAATTTATAATTTTTTCTGTATATTTCATATATCACTTTCTCTCTCTACATTTTCTATATCCCTTTCTCTCTCTACCCTCTCATCTCGTTTTCTCTCTATATAATTTCAATATCACTTTCTCTCTCTACCCCTCTTATTATAATTTATTTATCTTTATTTTTTACTTTTTCTCAATATTTTCTATATTACTTTCTCTCTCTACATTTTTATGGATTCCTATTACTAAAGTTAAACTGAACCAAACATCATCAATGACAATAATTTTCATTCCAGGATTTGAACCAAACACTACCAATGGAATCATGATTCCCATTCCCATTGACCCCTCAATGAATCCCATTACCATTCCGATTAATAAATTTGAACCAAACGCCTCCTAAAACTCTTTAGTGAGAGTTTCCCAATGCAAACTTATTTTTTTTATAACTAAAATCCTTTAGCGATAGTTTTTCACTGTAAGACATCGAAATATTCGGTATCATTTTTTTAAACTAAAATTCTTCAACAATTTACCAAAGGACGTACCTAAGAATTATAAATTATTAATTTGCATACTATGGTTTCTATTTTATCAAAGTGCATACTTCTTTAAGTGAACTTCCTATTATACCCCTCCCGCCACAAAAAAAACTTTTTGCTATTCACATTTTCGAGACATCCGAACTGTTGGTGCAAGTTGCATCAATGATGTCCTCCTCTAAATGTTTTAATGTTTGACAATATACTTAAGTCAGTGATACATTAAACAAGAGAAGGGGAGTTAAGAGAGGAGTAACAAAATGGACCAAAGTCCTAGTAAATCTAGGCAATAAGTCATGGTTCGAAGAATTAGACACTAAGTCCTGATCATGGATTGAGCACTAAGTCCTGGCAAAGGGCTGGACACCGAAGACCTACTCGGAAGGTGGGCACTAATTCCTGGTCGAGGACTGGGCAAGAAGACCTGGCCGAGGGTTGGGCACCGAAGTCCTAGACTTAGGGTTTGGGCACGAAGTCTTGGTCCGAGGGACTGAGCAACTTAGCTGAGCGATGACTAAGGACAGAAGTAGAGATGGGTCAGGGTTCGGACGTCTCGAGATCCGAGAGTGTCGGAGGATAAGTAAAAGTCCACCCGAAGGACCGGAGTGGCAACCGTCTCCTGAATGGAGTAGGTGAAAGGCGCGTTCTCGGGAGTGGGAACTTGCGTCGGTTCGACCTAGGGTTTCGGGGAGACCCAAAGTCAGAACCAAGACAGCTACGGCTGTAAATACTGACTAACTTTCTTGCTTTGTTTGGTTTGGAACTAACCTTGGTTGCAGGGACCGAAGGAGTGTGTTTCTGCAGCTCAGAACGCCCCAAAGGAAGGGGGTAGGAAACTGGGCTAGGCGCCCGGGAGGTCCCGGGGGTCCAAGGTCAAAGCCAAAACAGCAAAGAAGCAAGAACGCTTCAAAATCACACTGGGTTAGGCGCCCGGGAGGTCCCAGGCGCCTAAGGTCAAAGCCAAAGAGGTAATTGAAGCAAATCAGCCACGAAGCCAGCAGACCAAGTCAAGCTAGGCGCCCAGGAGATCCCGGGCGCCCCAGTTAGCTCCAGAGGCCGAGTCGAAGGGGATAAGCGCTGACCGAGCTACGGATTGAGTTTTTCGCAGATGAAGGCACGTGTCAGGCGCCCCCGACGTCCCAGGCGCCCCCAAGAGTACTATAAAAGGGGCTCGACCCCAAGGCTTCAAAAACACAACTTTCTAGAGCGATTCTGATCATTCTGACCGACGACAACGTGCTAAAGACGAGGCTCTACGACTGGGAGGCTCCAGGAGGAAGTGCGCGGCACTTCGGAGGTCCAGATCGGCCGAGCTTCAAACTTTGTTTTGTTCGGTTTGCGTTTATTATTCTGCATTCAATTTATTATCTTCTTGATTGTACTTTTGCACTGTAAGACGGGTTTTCTCCGCCTTCGGAAATTCCGGAAAGGAGACCAATAGTGAACTCACGCCGAGTACATAGGCCTTGGACGTACTGACCCAGGGGGGTTGAGAACCAAGTAAATAAATCCCGCGTGTCTGCTGTGTCTGTCTGTTTTATTCGTTCTGTTTTACTTTTCCGCTGCACTAACGCTCTGAGTCTAGAACGATCGACGAGTTTTCTACGAAGTTTTTCAAGGTCGATATTCACCCCCCCCTCTATCGACGGCACCGATCCTACAAGTGGTATTAGAGCCAGACCGCTCTTCACCGGACTAACCGCCGACGGAGCAATGACGCCAGGAGTTGAGGGGGAGCCCAGGGGTGAATCAGGTATATTTTAATTTAAAATGTCTATTATTAAATTCCATGTTATATGCTTCACGTGTAGGGAGAGATGCCACTATTGTGAGAATCTGAGAAATTTGAGGGTTAAAATGCAACGTTGTCGAATTTAAGGGCATCCTTGCGATTGGCAAGAATTTAGTGGACTAAACTGCAAAAAGGGCTACTTATAAGCCGATTAGGGCTCGTGTGGCCGCCTCACTCCTTTTCTCTCCGCTCGGGCGCAGTCGCCGTACCCTAGCCGCAAGCAACCAACCCGACGTCTCCTTCCCATTCGCCGTGCCCTAGCCGCAAGCAACCAACCCGACGTCTCCTCCCCATTCGGCGTGACCTAGCCGCAGCAAAACCTCTTCGATTCCTCCTCTCCTCTTCGCCTTCCGCAGCAGCCAACAGAGAGAGAGACCGAACCACTTCTTCTTCTTCCTCGCAAGCCCTAAATCACAGCCAAGCGATCTCAGCGCACTGGCTTCTTCTTCGTCTCTGTGATCTCGCGTGCGCACGAAGGGCGTGGATCGGTGACTTCGTCCGTTGAATCGGAGAAGTGGTCGGTAAGTTTCCGCGTGTTTTTCTTGGGCGTGTATCTTGGATGTTTACTTGGTTTCCTTCTTTGATTGTGATCTGAGCACCTCTTGGCTGATTTCATCTGTTGGGTAGGATTTATGGTGATCTTCGTGTTGATCCAGCTTCACTATCTGAGGCCACGGTCGGTGGTCGATCGAGTTGCGTGGATCTAAGCAAGCGAAGAGGTGGTGGGCGTTTAGGTGAGTGTATTCTGGTTATGATGATTTAGGGTTTGTAATTGTGCTTAGGAATCGATCTGTTGATACGGTTTTGAATTCAGATTTCGGCTGTGGGTGATTATTAGATTATTATTATCCAGAGTTGTGACTAGTTCTTTTGGCCTTCGGATGTGTTCAAATTCTGCAATTGTCTGTTGCTATGAATCCGGATGGTTTAGACTAGGTTTGGTGTTGATCTTCATGCCGAGAGCTGTCTGTTCATGGCTCTGTTTGAGAAATTGTATATGGTTGATTTCAATCGTGCAAAGGTTTTGGTCTGTCTTCCTTTTGGTATTCCCGGCTCAGTTGAGGCTTGGGTGCTTGCGGGTATTGTAGTTATGGTGATCAGGTTCTGTTTGGGTGTTTACCTTAGACAGTAGTTTGATCACTATTATGGAATTGGACCTTATGGAAGTGGATATTTAATTAGGATTAGTTAAATAGAATTGATCCTAATTAAATTAGAGAGTACTTTTGGATAAGTATCTTATGGGTTGGTAGCTAAGTGATTTTGTATGTGATGCAGGACCTTGATTGATTTTGCTACCTTGCGGAGATATTATATTGCACGGGGGGATCTCGACGCCTGGACTTCTTCATATCGAGGCGGGTACCTCTGTTTGTGCATAGCTAGACATAGTTAGCAGTAGGGATATCTGATATCTTTATCGTTGTGCTTTTGCTTCGGTAGTTGTATCCGTTAGCTTTACTGCTTACTCTATCTGTATGGATTGATGATGCACAGTTTACCTTATACATTATGCTAGGATTTAGGTATTGGTGCATACCGGTTATCTGGACTACTGCATATCATGTAGATGACAGTAGGGATAGATAGTGGTTGATGCATGGGATAGCGACATGTATCATTATTGCACGTAGCATAGGGGACGACCTTTGACTCCCTGGAGGTTGAGATGGGTCGTCGTACTTGCTACTCGTCCTACCTATCCGATGATAGCAAGGGACGTTTAGAGCGTTACTTCACCCGATGGTGGGGTACGTTTATGGTCTCCGACCCTACCCATTCGGTCTCGCGTGTGCATTATCGACCGTCTGTTCGTGCAGGGAAGACCAGGTCACAGCCCTACCCATATGGTCCCGCGTGTGCATTACTGACCGAGGCGTCAGGGGTGACCCATGCTGCATCATGAGCATACTGTGCATTGATGCATTTGATTGTGATTGTTGCACCTGGATGACATGCATACTACCGGGTTTGGGATCGATGCAGGTAGATATGTAGTCCCTTTACTGCTTATGGTTCAGTTCTGCATTTCTTCTTACTGCAGTTATCTTCAGTACTATGATAGATAGATAGACGGTGACTTGCTGCTATTATTTCTTCCTATGCACATTAGACTGTATTCGCTGAGTTCTTAGGACTCACCCTGTTGGCTATGTTTTTCTCTTATCAGGATGATCGTCTGGATTGTTCAGCAGCCTGTCCCAGTTCATGTGTCTCCGAGACGATTTTCGCCTGTCTTTTGGTTGGGGTACATGTTGGTACCCGTTTCTTTTATTCATTGTATTTCTTTTCATTTCCGCTGTTGGTATGTTATACTCTTTTGTGACGTCTATGTTATGGCAGGATAGTTGTACTTTTGTGTGCCATGGAGGCCACGATTTCGTTTTTGGTTTTTGTCGTAAGTCGTACCGGTACGCAGCTTTGTCGTCGTTTTCATTTCTGTTAATTGCAGACGGTTGTTCCAGCCCTATAGGCTGAGGTACAATCATCTGGGATGGTCGTAGAGGTTAGGTTTCCGAATTGTCCGTCGATCGAGGGAGTGGCAGTCCGGTCGGTATCGGACGAGCGGCTTCTCGGGGCGTGACAACTATAAAAGTCAGTGCCCTACTCGTAAGAATCGTTCCTCATCGGAGGCAAAGGAGGTACCAACGCCAGAAGTCCGGAGGAACAAGGACCACATCAGATGCTTCAAATGCGAGAAATACGGGCACTACAAAAATAAGTGTCCGGCAAAGGTACGTAAAATTTATGTTCCGAAAATATTTAAATTTCCTATACTTTCATATGTAAATCATTTAGATAATTTTTCTGAAAAATTAAAATTATTGCATAGGAAAATTAATATTTTGCATGTCAAATTAGAAAATGCAGATATAACTAAAATATCAGAAATGAATTATTTAATCCAGAATATTAATTCAATAATTTCTAAAATAAATTATCATAATTTTAATTCTGATAAACTTATTTATGATAATCTTAATTCTGATAAACTTAATTCTGATAATTTTAATTCAGATAAATTTAATCCTAAGGATAATTCCGAATTCGAATTTGAAAATCCTAAGGATAATTCCGAATTCCAATTTGAAAATCCTAAAGATAATTCCGAATTCAAATTTGAAAATATTAAGGATAAATCTGAACCCAAATTTGAAAATCCTTTAGATAATTATGAATTCAAATTTGAAAACCCTTTGTATAAATCTGAACTTGAAATCCTTTGGATAAATCTGAATTCAAATTCGAAAACCTTAAGGATAATTTTGAATTCGAATTTTAAAATCTTAAAAATATTCCAAAGGATAATCCTGAAACTAATAATAAAATTATTGAGGATAATTCTGGAATTCTTGAGGATAATTCTAAGGATATTTCTGAGGTTAATAAAGATGAAATCTTCCTAGATGATAACTTAATTGTCAAATCTCTAGATGATATTGAAAATTATTACAAAACATTAATTAGTGGCCCAAATTACTCCACATATGTTGAGGGATGTGATTTTGAGGATGAGGAGGAGATGAAATTTTCTAAGATAAAGGCTATAGTTAATAAAAATCACAAAGGTTCAAATAAATCAGAATTACTAGAAAAACTTGAAAAGTTAAGTAAAGAAGAAGTAGTAGATGAGTTAAAAATTTTCGAGATAATGAAGATTATGAACTTAAACCCATAACTATTAGGTAATCATTTCAACCTTAATTATTCAAATTTAATTAAATCTTAATTAATTCAAATTAATTCAACTTAATTCACTTAAATCTTAATTAATTCAAATTAACTCAAATTAATTCACTTAAATCTTAATTAATTCAAATTAATTCAATTAAATCTTAATTAATTCAAATTAATTCACTTAAATCTTAATTAATTCTAATTAATTCAATTAAATATTAATTAATCAAATTAAGTCTTAATTAAATCAATTTAATCTTTAATTAATTCTTATTTAATCCAATTAAATTAATTTGTATTCAAATTAATTAAATCCCAATTAATTCTTAATTAATTCAATTAATTCTTAAATAACTTAAACTTAAACTAAATAAAATCTTACCCAAACCGTAACAATTAAGTTAATAAAATTTAATATGTTAAAGTGGGTTGACATATTCGTGGGTTCACACGACATGTATCAAATCGGGAATTTGATACATTTTTAGATACTTAATTAAAATGCCTATTGACTTGTTTAACTCATGCATAATTGTCATGTCATGCATATGCTATTTTTTCCAATTTATGCCATGTCATTTATGTTTAATTTGATGCATAAATTAGAACGGTTATAGGAAAAAGAATAATTGAAACTTGATCAACCTAGTATTAAGTGGAGGTGTGATGATAGTACGTTTGGGAAGCCTTTTTGGTGGAACTAGCTGAAGCTACCGATCCAAAACCTAAACAGTTAGACCAAAATCTTTCAAGGAGTAACTTGAAGATGAATTTTCAATAAAAGACTTTGTTAAGGAAAGGGTTGATGATCCAATAAGGCTACGGCCAAAGAAGGCCTAGTGCCTCACCAAGACCTGGAAGCCAATTATTGAAAATCAAATTCACTTTTCTAGTGTCAGATTTGAATCTAACACAAGTTTCAATTAAATTTTATATTTAAAAAATGAATTAAGAAAAATGATTCAAGCATCTCACAAAACACCTATAAGGCAACCATGCTTGCTGTATTGAGACATCTAGAATGAGTGAGATATTAAGGACTAATAAATTGATGAATATTTTTCAAAACCATTTTAAAAATTGTTAGAATATTTTTCTAGAAATATATTTTTAAAATAGTGCTTCAACATAATAATATTTTTATGGAATTCATGCTTGTCTGGTTGATTATATATATATTATGTGTTTTCAAAAATTATAGCATGTTCAAAAGTTGTTTGACTCACACAATTAGACACAAGCCTCCTAGGAAAATACTAAAGTTCCTTAAGGCACCTAGATAGAGTCAAACGGTGTCAAATGCAGGGGGAGTGTTTTCATTATTTTTAAAATGTTTTTCTCGAAAACTATGCCTGACAAATTACCTACATTTCAAAATATGCTTCGAAATTTCAAAATACATTCTAAAATTGTGCTATGTCTCGTTTGATTTTGATAACCCCTAAAGACACAGAGGAAGGTCCACTTCATGATCTACAAGAACTCCTAGGATGTGTCAGATTTAGGGGGAGTCTAAATCAAACTTCTGAAAAGTTTTTTTGTTTTGAAATTATTGGATAATTCCTTTGATCTGAACTAAATCCTAAAGACTTAGAGGAAGAGTACTTGTGGTCAACAAGCTTCTCAGGACTAGGTCAAGTTTAGGGGGAGGTCAAATTAAAATAATTATTGAATATTCCACACACGACATTTTCAAATCTTTATGAAAACATAAGTATCCCTTGAAATACTATCAGTTTAATAATTTCTCTTTAAAAATATTATTATTTTAAAAAATTATCTTGTTTTAATCAAATTGAAATAATGTTTTTATTGAGTTTGGAAAATTCTCCAAGACACTTAGGAAAATGTTCTTATAGTCAACAAGGTTTCCTAGGATTGTGTCAGACTAGAAGATAAACCAAGTCAAGTAAAATATTATGTTTTCAAAAATTCATACATTTTTCAAAATGTACTTACACATATTCTCAAAATACTATCATTTTTTTTGGCTTATCAAAATTCTGTTTTAGTACTTACTTGAATTTGTAGTATTTTTCAGGACACTTAGGAAAATATCCTTGTAGTTAACAAGGTTTCCAAGGATTGTGTCAGACTGGAAAAAGAAACCTAGTCAAGTAAAATATTATATTTTCAAAATGCATAATATCCTTTCAAAAAGTACTTGTATTTTTCAAAGTCTAATACTTTTCAAAAAGTACTTGTATTTTTCAAAGTCTAATACTTTTCAAACAGTACTTATATTTTCCAAAATTGCACAATATCTTTCAAAGTTACTTATAGGTTTCAAAAATGTACATTTTTCAAAGTACTTGCATTTTTCAAAAGCTCATAATATTTTTCAAAGTACTTGTACTTTTCAAAGCAATTAGTATTCTTTCAAAAGTTATGCAAAATTACTGTACTTTCTCAAAAAATGCACTAGTTGAAAATATTTCTATAAGTACACTTTTTTTTGAAAATCTTTCTAAAGCAATATTGTTTAAGTTAAAAGTTTTCAAAACACTTAAGTACTTAATTTTATGCTATGCTTTCAAAAATTTATACTAAGTATTTGCAAAAGAACCAAATGTTTTCATTGTTGGCGCAAGTATTTTTTGGTTTCTTTTTGATGTATGACAAAGGGGAAGAGATGCGCCTTAAGTTAGAAATAAATTTTTTTCACTCTTACCAAAGGATCAAAATAATCAAAATATTTTTCAAAAAGGGGGAGAGTGAGTGGAAGTCAGAAGTTTTCCCCAAAAGATCAAAAAATGGGTTTTCAAAACTTTTTCTTTTTTTCAAGGAGTATAA
Source organism: Boesenbergia rotunda (assembly GCA_024364735.1). NCBI lineage: Eukaryota > Viridiplantae > Streptophyta > Magnoliopsida > Zingiberales > Zingiberaceae > Boesenbergia > Boesenbergia rotunda. The sequence continues at coordinate 401,724 of JAGFNQ010005355.1, forward strand.
ATTTGCCCCTTCAACCAATCTAACTTAAGATATTGTCAAACATCAAAAAGGGGGAGATTGTTGGTGCAAGTTGCATCAATGATGTCCTCCTCTAAATGTTTTAATGTTTGATAATATACTTATGTCACGCCCCGAGACCATTGGAGCCGCTGATCCAATATAAAATCAGACATCATCTCCCCTGTCCGACGGACAATTTACACAAACATACAACACACGTAATTTATAATTAGGCCTCAGGCCTCAAAATAGATATATATAATATGGAAATAATGACATCGCAATATAAAACACCGTGAGAACTCACCTGAGCTGCCTCTAGGGCATGCGCGTAGCAAAACCACATCACACAAGTCCAACAAAGGACTCAAAATACAATACTGCACGAATAAATCCTATACAAGCCCACGGTAACAAAACGAAATACAAAACATATACAATGCTATCAAAAGAAAACAAAACCAGCGGAAGCTCCCATCCAAATGGAGTCGTGGGGACCCGGGACCGGCAACTGGACTCCTCCAACGAGCTATCAACCTGAAAACAAAAATATTACGACTGGTGGTGAGTCCAAGTGGACTCGCGGGTATATAGAAAGATATGCATGGCGGAAAAGTAGCTAAAACAGCTATAAAGAAACAACAGGATACAATCTCAACAGGAATATCAGAATATGCATAACTGAACAATAACAACTGACTGTACATACCAGAAATCAGTTTATCCATACCATAAAAGACTCATACTGACATGAGCAAGTGCAGGGTCATCAAACCACACATAAGTATATCCTGTACATGCATGTCAAACAAGTGTAGCAAATAAATGCAGCAATCACAATCAAAATGCACAATGCACCATATGCACATGATGCAATATCATGGTCACCCTCTAACTCCAGTCAAGCCACCGAGACAGGCGATACTGTGTTGGCCAAGTGGGTAGAGCTGTGACACTGTACGCACTCTGCCATCACTGCTCCTGAGTGATCGAGTGGACAGGATGCTGGCGGGGGACCACCCCCCTACCCCATGTATATATGAGGGAACGTCGCTCTCATCTCCTCTGGTCTATGGGAAGAGAAGGGATCCCTGGCTGCTACCACACACCGGAACCACCCCCCAAATAATGATCGTGCGGAGCAATACATGGCAAATGCACACACCCAACGGTATCCACTAACCCATGAGTGGTCGTGTGTGCATATCATGTACCGGAAGACGATAGGCTCAACCACAAGGGAGTCGCTGATTGCCGGCATGCAACAGTGCAGGTATGGTGCATGACTCAAACACATGCAACCCCTACCAGGTCAACATAACATGCATAGGTCGATCACAGGTATAATAACCTGACCATCATGCATCTAAGTGCACATGCAAGTAATAATAGAATCAACTAATGCAGATATCAGGTGACATGCAACAATAACCCAATCAGTCCATATCTAGACACACGTGCAAGTATGACTAGACTCAACCAATGCAAATATCAGGTGACATGCCACAATAACCCAGTCAGTCCATATCTAGACACACGTGCAAGAATGACTAGACTCAACCAATGCAACCATACAATGGTAAGCTAATCCCTATCCACAGACTCATACTCATACCAATGCTATACAGAATCAGATAATAATAAACGAGACTGTATAGAAAGAAATTCAGATCATATCCAAGGTCAAGCATAAGTATCAAGTAGGATAACAAAACAATAGCAGATAAAGGTCAATATCAGTCTACTGCATCAATAATAAATAGTCATGCATAAAGATAACGTGGATCTAAAGAGGACAAGCAAGAAGTACCTGCCTCAAAGTAGGAGTCGTCCGTATCAACAGAGAACCTCCTGTCCAATGGTCCAACACAAATCGATCAGTGTCTTGTATCAAAGGGTATAATTTTAGCTACCATAATAAATGATAACTAACCACACATAATTATACCCTTAACAAAACTATTCTAAAGTAATTCAGTGATTAGTTCCCACTTAGTCCAACTCCTGATTCATTTTATGTTTAACTCCGAGCTTAACCCAAGTCATAACCTCTCCACCACAGTGGAATACAAGCCTTAGAAACCATTAACCAAATCATGCTAGAATAGGTATCTAAAATTGGAAGTATACATGGCAAACTCCATTTAGGTTTGTTTTCAAGCTAAATCAATTACAACCTCAAGATCTTCAAGTTCAGCAACTCAACCTAAGCTCACGATAGCCCAGCTCATACACCTAACATGAGGCAACACCAAAACCAAAGTAATCCAATCGATACCACATATCAGAGCTTACCCTTTTACATTTCCAACCATACCAACTCGACATCATTAAGCTAAACTCATTACACATGCAACTAATCCAAAACCCGAATCATTCCACATAATTTAATTCACAACATCATCATACTATCTGTTGGTGCAGGAAGCACCAGATCGAACCTTGTTTTGATATTGGCAAAGGATTCAAAGTTAAGGGTTATTTGTTGTCTAACAATGCTGCTTGAGTGTGCAGGAAACAAAGTCCTAGCGAAGGGCTGCTAGGCACCTGACGATGGGCTGTCAGGAAACCAAGTCCTGGCGAAGGGATGCTGGGCGAAAACCAAGTCCTGGCGAAGGGATGCTGGGCGAAAACCAAGTCCTGGCAAAGGGATGCTGGGCGAAAACCAAGTCCTGGCGAAGGGATGCTGGGCGAAAACCAAGACCTGGCGAAGGGCTGCTGGGCAAAAGTCCAACTGGTGAAACCGGTTGGCACCAGGTAAATTCTCCCGAGAGGAGTAGGTGAGGACGCGTTCCCCTAGAGGGAACATTAGGCGTCGGTTCGACCTAGGGCTCCATTTTGGAGATCCAAAGTCAGAACCAAGACAGCTAAGGCTGTTTTAACTAACTTATTATTTGCTGTTTTGGACTAACCCTGGATGCAGGACTGAAGGACTGTGTTTCTGCAGCTCAGAGAGCCTCAAAGGAGTGAGGCCGTAGCTGAGTAGGGCGCCTCGGATGTGTCGGGCGCCCCAGAGTCAACCCAAAGTCAGCAGAGAGGTAAACGCCCCGACAGCAGCGCAATTGGGGGCGCCCCGCGTGTGTCGGGCGCCCCGCATGTCGGGCGCCCCGCGTGTCTCGGGCGCCCACTGTGCCACGCCACTGAAGGCTGCTGCAGCTCACTCTCGCGAAGCCCTGAAGATGACGCTTTGACCGGTCAACCGGGCGCCCCGCGCGCGTCGAGCGCCCCGGTCAAAGCTAATCCCGAAGATGAAGAGATCAGCCTTGACCAGAGGGCTCGCCGGATCAAGAGCCACGTGGGGGGCGCCCCGAGCATGTCAGGCGCCCCCTGCCCTATATAAAGAGGGCCTCGACCCTATTCTTGAACAACCAATTCCTTTGACAATTCTACGCTCTTCTGCTTCCACGACACGCTCCAGAAAGCTGCCAACTCAAGCCGACGACGTCCCGCTGCTCCAGAACTTCAATCTTCACCGGACGTCGGTAACAAGAGTTGTATTTAAGTTTACGAGAATATTTTTATTATTATTTGTGTGTAAACTTTTGCGAACTTATAGAATTGCCCGCAGAAAACGGTCAACGACCGTGGGCCTTGGAGTAGGAGTCGACCCAGGCTCCGAACCAAGTAAACCGGCTGTGTTTGCGTTGTTGTGTTCTCTTTTATTTCCGCTGCGCACCCGCTCTTTTTAAATCCGAACGAATTGCGACATTCACCCCCCCCCTCTCTCGCATTTCTCGATCCAACAAGTGGTATCAGAGCGGGGTAGTTCAAACTTGGTGCAACCACCAGTTTGAAAGTTTTTTCGGATTTACGAATTTTTTTTAATTTTATTTCTTTTCTTTTTGTTAATCAACGCAACTCAATCTCGTTCGCTTTTTATTTTATATTAATAATATCTGTAGGTGGATCTAAAATATCCTTACGCCTTTTTCAATTTTGAATTTTCATCTTTTCACCATAAGTCTGAATTAATAAAACGAACAATTCTTAAAAATTTGTCATAAATTTTTTTATTATTATTTTAATGTTATTTCTCGAAATTCGTGCCACTTTAATTCGAGCAATCTTTTAACTCTTATTTTTCACCATTAATCAGAATATTCATTTTCCAAAAATTTTGCCTCAAATTTATTATTATTATTTTATTATTATTCTGCCTCGAAATTAGTGCAATTTTTTGGGCAAATTTTTTTCTTCTTCTCCCGCACTACTAATCCAAGACCAAGTCTTGGTACATTTCGGTTAATTCTGTTGTGTGCAAGGGTTTTTAAATGGCCAATCGAGAATGGAACAGCATTCGTCCACCTCTCTTCTCCGGTGAAAACTTCAATTCTTGGAGAAGTCAAATGGAGTTCCATCTAAAGACCCATATGGACATATGGACGATCATTCAAACAAGGTTCCACCCCCATACAGAAGATGGACGATCAATTGCATGGGACAAACTGGATGAACCAACCCTCAACCAAATTGAGACTGATGCAAGAGCAACTGCAATTCTTCAATGCGGTCTATCCAACGAACAACTCAAGCTAGTCGGTTCATTTGGATGTGCTAGAGAAATTTGGGAGAAATTGATCAATCTTCATCAGGAAATCTCAGATGAAGAAGAAGATCAGGTAAGTTATCTCGCACTCTCGGTCCAAGCACAGACAACCGAGTCAGAGTCTGAACCTGAACCTAGAATCAAAATCGAACCAGTAGAATCAGACGATGAACTGACTAAGATGGTAACTAATTTTGATTCTTTTTCTAAATTAGAATTGAATAATCAAATAGATACTATAATGGTCGAGAAAGGTATAAGTTTTATTGCAGGGAAAACTCCAAGAGAACTGCAAAAGAGGCCTCAACTAGAACCTGAGTCCAACTCAGACTCAGAATCTGACGACAAAGAAAGGTATCCTCGGAAACTTGTCCGGTTAGCTCGCGACCACTACAAAATACTGAGGAAACAATCAAGCAAAGGGAAGATGGCTAAAATCAAGGGGGAGACCTCCAAAAGGGAATCAAATGGTAAATTTACAGTATTTAATAATCCATTATTTACTATGAACAACATGATTAATTCATATGAAAATGTAATTCATAACATTGCTTATTGCGAAAATCTAGAATATTATTACCATTTTGAAGTGACTTAAATAATTTTTTTTGCATGTTTGATTGATTGATTGTTTATTTAATTTTTGCAATTTACCATGCTTAGACTTAGGTTTAGTTAGCTTAAGGACTTAACCAATTACTTGAAATTTGAAAACATAGTATTGGGAGGAGGTGAGATGATAGTACGTTGGGGAAACCAACTCTAATAAGATCAAGTCTACTTGGTCTCTTTAGACTGGTGAAACCAGCCGAAGCTACCGATCCAAGACCCAAGCTAGTTAGACCAGAAAATGACCTAATTTAATTAGAAAATGAAATTTCATTAAAAGGCTTTGTCAAGGAAAGGGTGGATGATCCCATAAGGCTACGGCCAAAGAAGGCCTAGTGCCTCGCCAAGACCTGGAAGCCAATTTCTGAAATTCAAATTCAAATTATCTTTTGTCAAATTCGAATCTAACACAAATTTCAAATAATTATAGATTCTAATCTATTTTCAAAATTTCTATTTTTCAAACTTATTCTGTTTCAAAAATCACTTAATCAGTGTTCAAAATTTCTGTTTTCTACACTTATTTTTTTAAATCTGTTTTCAAAATTAAATAACTTTTTTCAAAATAAATGAAAATTCCTTTTCAAAATTAATTTTTACCTTCAAACCTGTCTCACAAGAACTTTTAAGGCTAACTGTTTGAAAACCCTAGATTGGGTGAGACAGGAAAATTAAGTTCAAATTAAAATTTCTTTTATGTTGTGTTTTAATTCAGAGGATAATTCCAACATAGTCAAACCATGATTAACATAGTGAAACCTTAGTCAACTGAGTCAAACATAGTGAAACCTTAGTCAACTGAGTCAAACATGGTCAAACCTAGTCAACACTAAGGTCGTAGATGAAGTCAGTCTATGTCGGATACAGGGGGAGTTCTTCTTAATGTTTTTTTTTTGGATTTCTCAAAATCCTTATGCTTTAAAACTTATTTTCATCTCAAAAATAAGGCTTTCAATAGTTGATTCAAAAGCCTTCGTATATTACTATCTATTTGAAAAATTATTATCATTTCAAAATGTTCTTCGAAAACTGTGTTATCATTCCAAATTGTGTTGAAAATTACTATACTCAAAATTATCTTCATTCCAGATTGAATTTTCTAAAATTATCTTCTTGAAAATTACTATACTCAAAACTATACTCTTTTGATTTTAATAAACCCTAAAAGACACAGAGGAAGGTCCATTTTATGATCCACTAGGACTCCTAGGAAGTGTCAAATTTAGGGGGAGTTTGATTCAAAAGAAGAATTTTTGAAATTTTTTTTGGTAATTATTTTAAAGTTATTAGATAATTCTTATAATTTAAATCAAACCCTAAAACTCAGAGGAAGATCATTTGTAGTCAACAAGTTTCCTAGGACTGGGTTAAGTTTAGGGGGAGATCAAATTAAAAGAATTGTTGAAAATTTTCAAAATATATGTTTTCATGCACTGCAAGTTTAAAATCCTTTTGAAAACATAAATAATTTTTCGTTCAAAATATTATTATTATTGTGGCCTATAAAATTGCTTTTGAGATAGTATTTACTTGAATTGGAGAACTTTTCTAGGACACTTAGGGAAATGTCCTTGTAATCAACAAGGTTTCCTAGGATTGTGTCAGACTGGAAAAGAAACCTAGTCAAGTAAAATATTTTATTTTCAAAATGCATAATACTTTTCAAAAATTACTCATATCTTTCAAAGTCTAATATTTTTCTAAAAGTACTTATGTGTTTCAAATCATAATTTATTTCAAAAGTACTTATCTCTTCAAAAATGCATAATATCTTTCAAAAAGTACTGCTATTTTTCAAAATATAATGTTTCAAAAAAGTATAAATATTTTTCAAGGCAAAAGTGTTCTAAGTGCGTGAAGCTTTTAAAGATTTGCCTACAAATACATTTTTTAAAAGTACTTAACATTTTTTTCCAATTACTTAACTATTTCTTTCAAAAATTATTTCTAAGTCTTTCTCAAAAATTATTTCTAAGTACTTAACAATTCCTTTCAAAAATTTATTTCAAGTATTTAAATGAGTTTAGTACTTAACTATTTTTAAACCAAGTACCTGACACTTAATTTTTCAAACTTCTCAAAAGTACTTGCTTTATACTTGAAAATTATCTAAGTGTAAAAAGTTTTGAAAATATTCTTACTCTGTTTTTGAAATACTTTGTCAAAAACATGAAGCACTTAGATACCTTGTTCACCCATGCCTGTTTTTGATATATGTCAAAGGGGGAGGAAAGGTCAAAGTTAAGAGTTGTAAATACAAGTATTCAGGGTTTTAGGGGGAGTATGAAAAATAAATATTTTTTTTAACTCTACATTTATTCTATTCATAAATAGTTATACCTCATTGCTTAAACCTTTTGTGCTTAACTGCTATTTTTTTCCTTAACTTTGAATTGTGTTGCCATAATCAAAAAGGGGGAGATTGTTGGTGCAGGAAGCACCAGATCGAACCTTGTTTTGATATTGGCAAAGGATTCAAAGTTAAGGGTTATTTGTTGTCTAACAATGCTGCTTGAGTGTGCAGGAAACAAAGTCCTAGCGAAGGGCTGCTAGGCACCTGACGATGGGCTGTCAGGAAACCAAGTCCTGGCGAAGGGATGCTGGGCGAAAACCAAGTCCTGGCGAAGGGATGCTGGGCGAAAACCAAGTCCTGGCGAAGGGATGCTGGGCGAAAACCAAGTCCTGGCAAAGGGATGCTGGGCGAAAACCAAGTCCTGGCGAAGGGATGCTGGGCGAAAACCAAGACCTGGCGAAGGGCTGCTGGGCAAAAGTCCAACTGGTGAAACCGGTTGGCACCAGGTAAATTCTCCCGAGAGGAGTAGGTGAGGACGCGTTCCCCTAGAGGGAACATTAGGCGTCGGTTCGACCTAGGGCTCCATTTTGGAGATCCAAAGTCAGAACCAAGACAGCTAAGGCTGTTTTAACTAACTTATTATTTGCTGTTTTGGACTAACCCTAGATGCAGGACCGAAGGACTGTGTTTCTGCAGCTCAGAGACCCTCAAAGGAGTGAGGCCGTAGCTGAGTAGGGCGCCCCGGATGTGTCGGGCGCCCCAGAGTCAACCCAAAGTCAGCAGAGAGGTAAACGCCCCGACAGCAGCGCAATTGGGGGCGCCCCGCATGTCGGGCGCCCCGCGTGTCTCGGGCGCCCCGCGTGTCTCGGGCGCCCACTGTGCCACGCCACTGAAGGCTGCTGCAGCTCACTCTCGCGAAGCCCTGAAGATGACGCTTTGACCGGTCTCGGGCTGCTGCAGCTCACGCCAGAACTCTTCTTCCCAGCCCCAAACGAAACATCACAGTGGGTTGGAGCAGCAGATGAAGGAATGGAGTCCAATTCCAATTCTAATTCCTAGATCAGACCTGCCATCACACACGATGATTCGATTCATACTCAACCTCAAATTCCAAGTATTGCATACATAATCGTATCAGCTAGAGAAGCCCTTACCCAAGTTGCTTCCGGCATTGCTCCATTGAATCGATACCAACCACGGATCAACGATGTACCCAATCCTGATGCATCGGCTCACGAGTTCCTGGGCTGAGTGAACCCTAGCTCACCTCCGATGAGGCTCCGGCCGTGCGAGGGTGTCGTCGACTAACTTGACCACAGCAGCGCCCCAAAACGCCTGTGGCGAATCCCTAGCTCGCGCTCACTAGGTGGTTTGGGGATTTTTGAATCGACGCTTGCACGATCTCAAGGCAAGGTTCGCCGGAGAGGTTGAAGACGAAGAGGAACGGTGGCAGCTTTGGTTGTGATCGGAAGAAGGAGAAGAAAGGAGTCGGGCGGCTGGATGCGTGCGAATGAAGAGAGGAAAGAGAGGAAGGGTTAGGGTATAAGGGCTGGATTTTTGCACATTAGCCCTCTAAGTTTCGGTAAATCCCAAGGATGCCCTAAAATTTCTATTTTTAAACATTTAGCTCCTCATAACTTAAGTTTCTAAACAGTTCAACCCTCAAATTTTAGTTTGGATCTCCCAAACCCTAAACCTTCTTCCGAAAAATTTTCCGGATCGCGTCAAAAGTGTCGAATTTAACAACTTAAGTCAGTGATACATTAAACAAGAGAAGGGGAGTTAAGAGAGGAGTAACAAAATGGACCAAAGTCCTAGTAAATCTAGGCAATAAGTCCTGGTTCGAAGAATTGGGCACTAAGTCCTGATCATGGATTGGGCACTAAGTCCTGGCAAAGGGTTGGACACTGAAGACCTGCTCGGAAGGTGGGCACTAAGTCCTGGTCGAGGACTGGGCAAGAAGACCTGGCCGAGGGTTGGGCACCAAAGACCTGGACTTAGGGTTTGGGAACGAAGTCTTGGTCCGAGGGACTGAGCAACTTAGCTGAGCGATGACTAAGGACAAAAGTAGAGATGGGTCGGGATTCAGACGTCTCGAGATCCGAGAGTGTTGGAGGCTAAGTAAAAGTCCACCCGAAGGACTGGGGTGGCAACCGTCTCCTGAATGGAGTAGGTGAAAGGTGCGTTCTCGGGGGTGGGAACTTGCGTCGGTTCGACCTAGGGTTTTGGGGAGACCCAAAGTTAGAACCAAGACAGCTACGGCTGTAAATACTGACTAACTTTCTTGCTCTGTTTGGTTTGGAACTAACCTTGGTTGCAGGGACCGAAGGAGTGTGTTTCTACAGCTCAGAACGCCCCAAAGGAAGGGGGTAGGAAACTGAGCTAGACGCCCGGGAGGTCCCGGGCGCCCAAGGTCAAAACCAAAACAGCAAAGAAGCAAGAACGCTTCA
>JAGFNQ010005355.1:428919-463980 GCA_024364735.1 Boesenbergia rotunda
AGCATTTGGAAATAATGCATGGCATTTGCGAAAAAAATGGGCTAATCCTCTCTCCTACCAAGTGCAAATTAGTGGTACCCAAGATAGAATTTCTCGGTACAGAAATTGGGGAAGGAAGGCTGAAACTACAACCCCATATAATAAAGAAGATTGCTGAGGTTGATGATAAGCAATTACGAGAAAAGAAGGGTCTGCATTCTTGGTTGGGTATTCTGAATTATGGCAGGATGTATATCCCAAATCTAAGCACAAAGCTAGCCCCATTATATGAAAAGACTTTGCCACATGGAGATAAAAGAATGAAATGCTCCGACTGGGCTTTAGTCAAGCAAATAAAGGAGCAAGTACACAATCTACCGGATCTAGAAATTCCCCCAGAAGAAGCCTACATAATTCTTGAAATAGATGGATCCATGATGGGTTGGGGAGGAATTTGTAAATGGAAGCCCAACAAATACAACCCAAGAAACTTTGAAAAGGTATGTGCTTATGCACATGACAAATTTCCAGTGGTAAAATCAACAATTGATGCTGAAATCTATACTGCTATGGAAATTATGAGTGCCCTAAAAATCCATTTCCTCGACAAAGAAGAAATCACTCTAAGGATGTGTTGGTGCTGGAAGCACCATATCGAACCTTGTTTTGATATTGGCAAAGGGTTCAAAGTTAAGTATTATTGGTGCTCTATTGATGTTACTCAAGTGTGCAGGAAAAGTCCTAGGAACACTAGGCACGAAGTCCTGGTTTTAAGAATTGGGCACTAAGTCCTGGCCGCAGGCTGGGCAACTAAGTCCTAACATAAGGTTGGGCAATAAGTCCTGGTCGTGGTCTGGGCACTAAGACTTGGGCCGTGGGCTGGGCACCGAAGACCTAGTGAGTAAAGCTGGGCATTAAGACCTGGTCGAGGACTGGGCACCGAAGACCTGGTAAGTGAAGCTGGGCACTAAGACCTGGTTAAGGACTAGGCACCGAAGACCTGGTGAGTGAAGCTGGGCACTAAGACCTGGTCGAGGACTGGGCACCGAAGACCTGGTGAGTGAAGCTGGGCAAAAGTCCAACCGGAGGAGACGGTTGGCAAAAAAGATAAATTCTCCCGAGAGGAGTAGGTGAGGACGTGTTCCCCGTAGGAGGGAACATTAGGCGTCGGTTCGACCTAGGGTTCCATTTAAGAGACCCAAAGTCAGAACCAAAAAAGCTTAGGCTGTAAATAATGTCTAACATATATTGTATATTTGCTTCTTGTGTTTTGGAACTAACCCTGGTTGTAGGAAATGAAGGGACTGTGTTTCTGTAGCTCAGGCGCCTCATTGGAAGGAGGCGCCTCATTGGGTTAGGCGCCTGTAAGGATACAGGCGCCCCAGTGCAAGGCCAAACCGAGACCATCGAAGCAAACTGCCACGAAAGCCTATGGACCAAGTCAAGCTAGGCGCCTGTTTTAACACAGGCGCCCCAGTCAGCTCAGGCGCCTCAATGAAGGGGATAAGCGCTGATCGAGCCTGCGGATTAGAGTTCGCGCAGGAGAGGTCACGTGTCAGGCACCCCCTTCAACACTAGCGCCCAGGAGACGACTATAAAAGGGGGTTCACCCCCAAGGCTTCGATACAACTTGCAAACTTCACTTTCAACACTTTCGCTCAAGCGCTATGCTCCGGCACGCTCTGCATTCACGATTCAAGCGCCACCGAAGACCCGCTGCTCAGAAATTTCATCCACTTCGGTCGTCAGTAAAATTGTTAATTTTCTTATGTGTTGTAACTACTTTTTCGATTCTATATCTGTACTCGAAACTGTAATCATTTTTACGAATATAGAATTGCCCAACGTAAACGGTCAAGGACCGTGGGCCTTGGAGTAGGAGCCGACCGTGACTCCGAACCAAGTAAAACAAACTGTGTTAGCGACTTTGTTTTACTCTTTTCCGCTGCGTAATTTCTCTAACTGTCCAAAAATTTTCGATCGATATTCACCCCCCCTCTATCGATTTACTCCGATCCAACAGGATGAATTGTCAAGCCATTATTAGTTTTTATAACAAATCAGTCAAAAACAAGCCATCACGCGTACGATGGATTGCCTTTACCGACTTCATTACCGGCACAGGAGTAAAGGTACATTTTGAGCACATTGACGGAAAATTAAATGCTTCTGCAGATACTCTGTCAAGGTTAGTGGATAAACCAAAAGCCTTAGCGGTACTAACGGATGGATAAGCTAGAACATCTAGTGCTTTCCCTCTGTTAACCGAATATGAAGATTTAATTTATGAGACCTATAAACACATATTTCTTCCGGAGGAACACCAGAAGAGGAGGAGGATGATGAAAATTGAAAATCAAGCTATGAAAATGGCCTCCTCAGCATTCAAAGAACTAGAGCTTATTCAGTAGATGAAGGAATATGATTTCAATAGCAGAAAGCATCTTAAAGGAGGAAAGCTCAATTATTGGATGGAGAAGCTTTCAATTATTCAAGAGACAAGAAGAGACCTCTGGAGGGTATCCAATGCGCTAAAGGATGTCTATCACACAATTCAAGAAACACATCCTTAGCCGTAAAGCAAGTGGTGAGCCCAAAAGCATCCAAAGTAGTGTAAGTTGTAAAGTAAATATTTTCGAAATGTAAAAGGATTGAACCCCGGGGAGCCGTCCTTTTTGAATAATATTAGCTGCAAAGTAAGGAGTGTGAACTGTAAAGTCTTTATATGGCAGACAAAGGGTAGTGGACCAAAGGACGATGGGGCCCATAGAGCACCCACTTTGATCTTATCTACAACCTTCTCTCGCCTATATAAGAATCCAAGAGCGATAGGTTTAGACACACTTGCGCAACACCAAGTGATCTATTCCTAATCTGTTCAAAGCTTGTATGTTTACTTTCTAGTGGGAAATAAAATTTCGAGCACTGTCTCAGGTTTTCATTTTAAATTCCTGGAAGGTGATCCTATTTTGGTATCAGAGCTTGTTGAAATCAAGCTAATTACAGGCTGAACTCCAAAATCAAGGTGAAGGTAAGAGATACTGTTGTACCATTTACATCTTATACTCATGCTAATATTATTTCAGGTTCACGAGGCTAAAAGGTGAAGACTAGACATGCATCCTTGGTCCGGATTTTCCGCAAGGCTAGTAAGTGCGTAAGGGGTAAACTAGAAGGTCTCAATATTTCTTGACAATATATTAGAAAACAGTTTAATAATTCTCTATCTTTAATAAGGCGAACGAGTTTGTTAACTTATTGCAAAAGATTGCCGTGCGCGTATGACTCCAAGATAGGAGTCGTGGCCAGTGAAGTGAGCATGAAAGTTTTATGGACTCCTAAGCTGTAATAAGAATGAAAATTATTTAGGCTATGTCTGATATGTTCGAGCAAAATATAAAAGAATGGTACAATAAGTCTTGAACCGGAAACCTTGAATACCTTTACCTTGCTGAAAACCCAAAACCAAAACTTTCTAAGGTAGCTAATAACATTGGAGTAGTCTATATAAAATAAGCCTTTTGTTAAAAGTCTCTCTGAAACATTTTTATTCCCTAAAAGAAGAAAATCAAACATCAAGGGAGGAAATAGTTCGACTAAGAACTTCAATGTGTGGCCTTGAAAAGGAAATAGTTAATAATAGACTGTTAACCAATGTAGAAGTCAAGGACTTAGTAAAAGGGATAGCCAAACAACCAAAATTAGTGAGGAAGAAGTGTTGAAATTAACTGAGGAACTAAAAATTAGTGTAAGAAAGGTAGAACAACTGATTAAGGAAGTCAAGGGACTTCTAGGTGAATGAGTGAAAGCTGTTGGATAGCTTGGCGGATTTCCTAAGTGAATACCTGGTCGTCCATGGGAAACCTCTCCATGTCCATGGATTAAAATAAAATTAATCTGAATAGAGACCTATCTCCCAAAGGACCGTCTCATTGTCTACTAATTGATTCGAGTTACAACTTGACCAAACTTGATGTTCAAGCCTTGTAACTCGCCTAACCAATTAGTCACGGAAAAGATGACGAGTGGATCATCGATTTTTGTGTTTATCATCGGGGTCCACTATAATTAATTATCGTAATTAATTAACAAATAATTAATGAACAAGATAATTAATTATCCCACATGAAATAATAGAATTCAAAGGAACCATGGGAGAAGTTTATACCTCTTGTTACGTCTTGATCTTCTATTGTATGACACTCCTCTCTTGGAAGTCGTGTGAGCGACATCTACCAAGAACCAAAGTCACCAAGGCCTTCCAATATCACCTTCTTCTTGACGCCAACCAATCCCTAGCCACTAGGGTTGCCGCCGGCCACCTTCTTCCTCTCCACCTTGCACCGCCGGCCACACAAGGCCTCTAAAGCCCGCCGACCACAAGGAAGCATTGGAGAGGAAGCTAAGGAAGAAGATGGAGAAGAAAAGAGCTCTCCTTCTCCAACCCTACCCGGCCAAAAACCCCCTCATCCTCTTGCTTATGGCACCACCGGTCACCAAGAGGAAAGCCCTCTTCTCGCCGCACCACAAAAGGAGGAGAAGTCTCCTCCTTGTCCTTGTCAACGCCGACCACCAAGAGTGTAGAGGAAGGGAAGAAAAGAGGAGGAAGGAGATGAACTCCTCCTTGCTGTCGGGTGCCCTAAGAGAGAGAAGGAGAGGAGAGAAAAGCCAAGGGTTTTTGATGATCAATTGGATGCTTGGTTTATGACACCATGGGGTATTTATAGGGCTACAATAGGGACTATGAGGAGGAGTTGGGTCTTGGCCACCTAATGGATCAAGGCCCGATCCATTAATGAAGAACCATTCCACTAAAGGCTCTTCATTGAACTACCTCACCAGCCCCCATATTTACATATGGGCTCCACATATCATGAGTATAATTTCTCCCCATGTTTAAGATATCGAATGCCCGTTGATTAATTTAAATTACTGACAATTTTAATTAATCAACATCTAACTCCTTGATTCGTACCACTCATCCTTATCATCATGTTGGACCAAGTCCACCTGCAGGATTTAACATGATGAACCTTATGAGCTCATCAAGGGGGCATCATCATCCTGACTCACTAGGATATTATTTCCGTCTATAATAAATGACACATCATGTAAATAATATTATTTCCTAATTTACCGGGTCTATCGATTTAACAGAATAAATCTCGCACATTGATAAATCAAAGAAATAAATATTAAGTACATGTGC
This sequence comes from Boesenbergia rotunda, assembly GCA_024364735.1. Classification (NCBI taxonomy): domain Eukaryota; kingdom Viridiplantae; phylum Streptophyta; class Magnoliopsida; order Zingiberales; family Zingiberaceae; genus Boesenbergia; species Boesenbergia rotunda. The sequence goes on from JAGFNQ010005355.1 coordinate 434,108, forward strand.
CCATTATTATATCGAGCATAGTTTGCAAAATCGCGATCCTGGATCGTCGGATCATACGATCCTACGATCCTAGATCATAAATCGATCCAGAATCACGCAGAATCGATTTTTGAGCAGGATCGTAGGATCGTAGGATCGTAGGATCGTAAGATCGGACAGAATCGGATAGGATCGGACAGGATCGTAGTAGAATCGGAACAGGATCGGTGAAAGCTTTAAAAGGTCATAACTTTTCATTCGGATTCAACCACGTGACGTATAGTATATCAAATCGAAAATCATTCAAATATCTATAGTTAGTTTTAAGGTTGAATTCCAAAAAATATTATTTAAAGCCATTTCAAAGGCCTAAAAGATTTTTAGTCTTTTTTATTATTATTATTTTTATCTTTTATAGAGTTAGTGTTAGAGTTTTAAGATTATTTAAACATCTGTTTAATTATTTTTAGTTAGTTTTTTATCAATAATATTATGTTATATCTTTTTCCTAAAATGATAAATTTTTAAATGTCTATTATCTAATAGGTTGACAATTAAATTGGATCATCTTGTAATCAATGGAATATTCTTGAAGTTGAACGTGATTATTATCATTACAATGTTAATAGAAATTGTATATTCTTTCATTTTAAGGGTTTTAGCTAGGATCGTACGATTTTACGATCCGATCCCGACCTATCCGATCCTGACCCCAAATCGATCCTGCGTAGGATCGCGATTCTACGAACTATGATATCAGGATTCAGAGCATGTACTCCATAATAAACTGAGGTCTGATCCAATTATAAAGTCAGTATAAATTGGATCACCTCTATGTTGATCTTGCTCAATGCACACAAAGTGCACTAGTGTAATTCTATGGTCAAGATAAACCAACACCAAATTACACTACAACTATCCCGATGGTTTGTCCAACTCCATCTCGGTTGTGAGCCTCTACTTATACTCTACAAAGAACTAATAACATGATCTTCTGTACGACACTACACACCATGTTATCTACAGTGTAAAGTATTAGACATTTTGCACATACTAATATAAACATGTAATCAGTGATCTTGTGATTCTCTTTCAAAATGTAGATGTTTATACAAAAAAGGCAAGGCTTTTAGTATACATCCTAACAAAAGTTGGGAAAAACAGTTTGAAAACACTGATTATTTAAAAGCGGTTAAGGCAACTGAGACTATTGAGTCACTAACCCTAGGTTTTGTTAGACCTTCTGAAATCAAAACTATCATCGAAGGGCAGAGAGTACTAGCAAAACAAATTAACACTGTTATCTCTTTGCTAATCAACTTGAATAACCAGCTGTAGGAACAAAGAGAACAAATTCAAACTATCAAAAGAGCAGCAATAGTTCCTATACCAGGAAACACCAAGGACCTAGAAAACTCAATTGAAGATTTATCCAAAAGATTGGGGGGGGGGGCTATGCTTAGGATCATAACCGATTATTCCCAAAAAGAAGGGATCTATTTTAATATACAAAAACCCCTCTGATATCCTTCAATAGGAAAAGCAAAAATGAGTGTTTCTGCAAAACCTTCAGCGGTGTCTGCAACTGAAGCAATCTAAATTCCTAGTACAGAAGACCAAATTAGGGATTATGGCGAAATCAAAGAAGAATTTATAATTTGCAGCGACGAATTTTCCCAAGCCAAAGAAGGTTCTGACGAACAATTGAAAGCCAAATAAGCCCAGAAGAGCAATTGGAGATCTCAAGGTCAAGAAGAGCTAATATGGTACCAGCTGAAGTACTTTACTCTACTGGGTTTAGACCATCACAGCATTGTGCCTACCAACACTATTCAGAAGAAGATGTTCTTTGTGTTGAGGAAAATCAAGTGGACCTACAACTTCTAATAGAACAAAGCCGACATGTTCTATGAGAGGCAGGATTTCACCATATACATATGGACCTCGTTATGATAAGAATTTATACCCTACATCGAAGAGATACGGGAGTCATGGTGCTTACAGTACTACGAGTCACCTGATGGCACGATGATAGATCCATCATTGCAACAATGGAAATGAATCTCACCAGAGGAACTCAAATGCTTTATGTTATACCTGATCTCATGATGAGTATTGAAGATTTCGCTAATCATGTAGAAATATCCATTCAAACTCATGCTTACAGCTAATGGCAAGGGAGATCTAGTAATCTCCTTATCACAAGAATGATGGTGGGTAGGCTAACTAACACTAGTTTTACAAATTTTGCCTACAATATTCAAAATGTTGCAGATTATCTAACAAGCCGAGGAGTAACTGCTCTTGCTGGATCAAGGGTTACTATGGAAGAACTACAACAACAAAGATGGATCCTAAGGCCATCAACAAGAAAAAACCCTATGGCACCTACAATGGTACAAACCTGCACATTGATAGACGGGAGCATCTCATTACAGTTTCAAGGATACACTCAAAGAGAACATCCTCAAAGGCATCAAGTCAATCAAGATGACGTGGAAATATGCTCATCGGAGCAGGAAATCTTGGGGGTATTAGCTGATGACGAGCCAGAAGAACCATATCTACGGGTACAAAAACTCAATACAAAAGCCACACTTCCTACCAGAAAAACGACAAGAGCAGCTAGGTATGATCTAACCATATGCTATGATTATGAAATTGGTGCAGGAGATAGGGAGTTATTGTCAACAGGATTGGGCATGGATATACCTAAAGGTTGCTATGGACGAATTGCACCCAGATCTGGTATTTCATGGAAGAAAGGCATTATGATCGGAGCAGGAGTTATTGATTGTGACTATCGTGGTGAGATAAAAATTCTAGTCTTTAATATGCAATTTGAAACACTAACCCTGCAGAAAGGCAAGGCAGTCACATAGATTATTATAGAAAGGATTATCGTACCTGAAGTTATTCAAACAGACGCACTACCAGCCACAGTGCGGTAATATGGGGGTTTTGGTTCCACAAGCCAAATCCAAGTGATTGCTGAAATATAGGGAAATACTATACATAGGGGAACACCGGAATGAGACACCCTAATGGATCATCTATTGCCTCGAAGAAAATCACCAGAACAATACTCTGAGGCAGATTCAGCTGTGGAGGATTCCAGAAACTCTTGTCATCAATTATTAAGCAGGAATATTTCTATTGAAGAATATGAGGCACGACGACGAGCGCAACTTTTTCCTCGATACCAAGACTACCCCAAAATTAGCCATCACTTATTTACTCTCACGCAGGATACTGAAGAAGAATGGATCAATCCATTCTTTACGAAAGGTGGTCCGAAATAATTGGATTCAGATTCTTTTATTACAGCTGGTTCTGAATGGAGTGATGAAGATGAAGAACAGATATTAAGTCTAATTTATGACGACTTAAATATAGACTATCCCATAATGAAGAATGGAATTCTGGCATCCTCAACAACAACTGCTACATCACCATACAACCCACCAGAAGATACTATGATGGGGCCACCACAATATGCCCCAGCAACAGAAAAACCCTCAACTTCCAACCCTTATCGAGACCCAAATTTTATCAGTACAAGGATTGGAAGGATAAAAGGAGGATATAATAATGAACAGTGGATGCTACCATCAGCCCAACAGCAAACAGGTGCACTTTTAGTTTTACCCAATAATATCGGACTTTATAATGATGTAATTTCCAGATGGGAATCCATTACAACAAATGTGGTAGACTTAAAAATATGGGCTGATAAGAGGACAAAGTGTAGGGATCTATAGGCAAAAATATTCAAAAATCGCAGTGGAAATAAGAGATCCCACGAGCGATCCATGCGAAAGAAAACTCATACAAAGTTAATTTACAAATTCCTATCATATAGGTATACCTTTGGCGCGTGCCCTTCTCTTATCCCACTTGTTCGAGGTATGTCGGATCTCTTGCTCGTTCAAGTGTCCATGCCTCTATGCGTATCCACACAAACATGATCTCTCAAGCTTCAGAGAAGAATCACTTTTGTGGTGCTAGCCACAAGAGGATATTCACAAAGCAAGAAGGAGAGGGAGAAGAGGGATTTTGGCCAAGAAAAGGAAGGGAAAGAAAAATGACAAGTTGATCATCCAAATGACAAGAAAAACTCTTTTGTACTCATCCCATGAATATGAAGAGTTATTATCCCTTTAGCTTCCCTCCATTAATGCTAATAAAAATCCACTTAGAGCACATTTTCTCATGTGACTCTTCATCTTCTCTTCATCCAATGAAGTGAAACTTTTCATCTTCCTCTATTATTAATTTATTAAATATTTTAATAAATTAATATCCCATTCAAATGTGATTGAGTCTAATCTAAATGAGTCAAACTAAAATTAGATCTCAATCCCATAATCCAATTGGATTCACATAAGTTTAACTTAATTAATCCAATTCAGATCAAATCTTAGTCAAACTAAGTGTTGGTGCCGGAAGCACCAAAGTCAAACCTATGTTTTGATGATGGCAAAGGATTCGAAAGTTAAGATTTGGTTGTGATCTAACAAGCTTATTAAGTGTGCAGGAAACTCCTAGGTATACTAGGCACTAAGTCCTGGTTCGTTGAATTGGGCACTAAGTCCTGGCCGCGGGCTGGGCAACTAAGTCCTGATGTAAGGTTGCGCAATAAGACCAGGTGATTGAAGCTGGGCACTAAGACCTGGTCGGGGACTGGGCACCAAAGACCTGGTAAGTGAAGATCGGCAAAAGTCTAACCGGAGGAACCGGTTAGATAAAAGATAAATTCTCTCGAGAGGAGTAGGTGAGGATGCGTTCCCCGTATGAGGGAAACATTAGGTGTCGGTTCGACCTAGGGTTCCATTTGGGAGACCCAAAGTCAGAACCAAGACATCTTAGGTTGTAAATAATGTTTAATATATCATGTATATTTGCTTCTTGTGTTTGGAACTAACCCTGGTTGCAGGAGACGAAGGGATGGTGTTTCTGTAGCTTAGGCGCCTCATTGGAAGGAGGCGCCTCACTAGGCTAGGCGCCTGTGTGGATACAGGCGCTCCAGTGCAAGACCAAACCAATCCATCGAAGCAAACTGCCACGAAAGCCTTTGGACCAAGTCAAGCTAGGTGCCTGTGTTAACACAGGCGCCCCAGTTAGCTCACGCGCCCCAGTTGAAGGGATAAGCGCTGGCCGAGTCTGCGGATTGGAGTTCTCACAGAAGAGGCCACGTGTCAGGCGCCCCCTTCAACACAGGCACCCCAGCGACCAGTATAAATAGGGGTTCACCCCCAAGGCTTCAAAACAACTCGAACATCTCACTCTCAACACTTTCGTTCAAGTGCTATGCTCCGACACGCTCCTCACTCGCGATTCAAGTGCAGACGAGGACCCGCTGCTCCAAACTTCCAACCATTCCGGTCGTCGATAAAAGTTTATTTTCGTAAAGTGTTGTAATTTCATTTTCAATTCTATATTTTGTACTCCAACTTGTAAACGTTTTTACGAATATAGAATTGCCCATTATAAATGGTCAAGGACCGTGGGCCTTATAGTAGGAGCCGACTGCGACTCTGAACCAAATAAAAAGAAAGATTGTTAGCGATTGTTTTTGTGATTTCCGCTACATAATTTCTCTTAATCATTTGAAAATTTTACGATTGATATTCACCCCCCCCTCTATCGATTTACTCCGATCCAACAAGTGGTATCAGAGCGGGTGGCTCAAACTTGTTGCAACCATCAGTTTGAGATTTTTTTTTGGATTTACGAATTTTAATTTTTTTTCTTTTTTTCGCTCGAATTTTCTCGTTAATCGAGGTTGGTGCAACACCACTCGATCTTTTTCTGTTATTAATATTTTTCCCGCACTGCTGATCCAAGACCTAGTCGTGGGACAAGTTGTTTCTAAATTTTCAGTAAGAACTTAATGGCCATGCAAGAGGGATACATCACTGCTAAACCTCCTCTTTTCATTGGAGAAGACTTCTCATACTGGAAAAGCAGGATGAAAGTCCACTTGAAAACTCAGGTGGACATGTGGATAATTATCCAGTCTGGGCTGGAAATTCCTAAAAATGCACAAGGCGTAGTGCAACACTATACTAAGTGGGACAACCCACTAAAGAAGAAAATTGAAGCCGATGCAATGACGACCCAAACTTTGCAATGTGGCTTAATAAAGGAGGAGCTGAACCGGGTAGGACCCTTCAACATCACGAAGGAGCTTTGGAACAAGCTGATCGAGCTGCACGAAGGCACTTCCGACATGAGGATCAGCAAAAGTGATTTGTTGCTTAACAGACTCTATACAATCAAAATGCACGACGGTGAGACTGCAGCCCAACTCCACGCCAGAATTCAGGAGCTGATGAACGGACTGCACACGATAGGTCACAAGGTTGAAAACCGTGACCTGATAAGGTATACTTTAAATTCCTTTCCTAGAAACTCACTATGGGTGTCTATGGTGGATGCCTACAAAGTTTTAAGGAACTTATCTGAAATTAAGCTAGATGAGTTATTTCCTGAATTAGAACTACACGAATAGACTAAGACTACCTTGATCGAGAAAGGTATAGCTTTTGTTGAAGGAAAATCTCAAGGAAAAGCTCCCAAAAAGAAGCCTCAACTAGCACCCGAGCCTGACTCAGACTCGGAATCAGAAGAGGGGATCGACCCAAATTGATTCGGCTAGCTCAGGATTACTACAAAGAACTAAAATACCAAACAAGCAAGAAGAAATCAAGCTGAAGAAAGGAAGATCCAGTAGAACCTTAAACAAGCTCGAAAAGCAAGACCAACGTTACCTGCTATGAATGCAATAAAAAGGGGCACATCAAATTAGAGTGCCCCAATCTGAAGGAAACAAAGAAGGCGTGGAGAAAGAAGGCTCTCCAAGCCACCTGGGATGAATCCTCTTCTAAAGAAGAAGAAGAAGTCCCGCACACAAATCTCCTCGCCCTAACCACCTCGGAAGACATGGACTCCGGATCAGAATCGGAACCAGACGACGGAAGACTCACAATATCGGAGAACGGCCAAATCACTATAAGAGGTTATTCAGAATATGAATTGCCAAAATTAATTTCGTATTTGTCTCGTAACTTGGCGAAAGTCAAAATCCGGGTTGAGTCCCTCCGATAGGAAGTAAAACTCCTGAAAGAGGAAGTCAACTCGAGGTCCTTGACTGAGCAAATTCAAGAAGGAAACTCAACTCAAGTCCAAAATCTTGAGGAAGAGAATTCCTCCCTGAAGACTCAAGTCAAGGAGCTCAGAGTTGCCTTAGAACGGTTCACTTTGGGTTCCAAGGGTCTTGACATGATCCTTGGAAAATAGAAGACTGTTCTCTATCGATCCGGGACTCGGTTATCGAACCAAGTCAAGACAACGTCCATATTATTCTGTATTGAACCAACCTAGAACCTGAGTCCAAGCATGGGTTCCCAAGCTCTATTTAAACAAACATGCTGGACAAAACTAGTATTGGATCCCCATGGACAAGATTCACATCATGCCTAACTCTTATCGAGGCTTTAGTCCAGGGGGACCAATACACAAACTATTTTTATAAGTAGATGATCTATTACTTAATTGCTTGCCTGATTGTTTATCTTTTTTTAATTTTTTTTTATCATGCTTAGATTTAGGACTTGTTAGATTAAGGATAAAAGATTTAATTGAAATTTGAACAACATAGTATTGGGTGGAGATGAGATGATAGTACATTGGGGAAGCCCTTCTAATAAGGTCAAGTATATCCTACTTGGTCTGTTTAGTCTGGTGGAACTAGCCGAAGCTACCGATCCAAGATCCAAACTAGTCAGACGAAAATTTTCCAAAAAGTAACTTGAAGATGGATTTTCAGTAAAAGGCTTTGTCATGGAAAGAGTTGTTGCTCCAATAAGGCTACGGCCAAAGAAGGTCTTGTGCCTCGCCAAGACCTGGAAGCTGATTACTGAAAACCAAATTCAAATTACTATTTGTTAAATTTGAATCTAATGCAAATTTCAATTAATCATAGATTCAACAATTTTTCAAAATCAATAAACTTAAACTTTATAAAATTTTCAAAATTAATTCAATGTCTTCAAAATTAACCATGCTTTTCAAAATTAAAATCTTTATTTTTGAAAACCTGTCTCATAAAACCCATAACGTTAACGTGATTGATAACACTAGACTAGGTGAGACAGACTAGGTTGTGAAAGTCAATTTAAGCTATCCCTAACTCTAATTGGATCCAAATCAATAAATACTTTATGTGTAGGACATTAAAGATTTGGACCAATGGATGTTGGATAGTGGATGCTCTAGACACATGACTGAAGATAAATTGAAATTCACCAAAATCAAGTTCAAGATCCTAGGTACAGTAGCATTTGGCAACAATGCTACACTCAAAGTCATTGGGTCAGGTAACATTGAACTCAAGTCTGATTTTGTGATTAAGAAAGTACTTTTGGTTGAAAATTTTAAGTTCAATTTGCTTAGTATAAGCCAACTATGTGATACTGGCTACGTAGTTACATTCACCAACTCTGACTGCCTGATTAGAAACCTCTAAGACTCAGAAGTTATGCTTAAGGGTACTAGGAAAAACAACGTTTATACTATTAATTTACCTTAAGTACCAAAAAGCTTCTTGACTCAGTTAGAAGAATCCAACCTCTGGCATAGGAGATTAGGTTACACTCATGTTAAACTAATTTCTAAAATTACTCAACTTGGTTTAATTAAAGGTGTACTAAAAATTAAGAATTTTGAAAACACAATCTGTAATTCATGTAAACAAGGTAAACAAACTAAGTCTACTCATAAACTAATTCAATCAGACTTAACCCAAACCATACTTGAGCTCCTGCACCTTGACCTATTTGATTCACACGGAGCCAAGTCGCTAAGCGGGAATCGGTACTGCTTAGTAATTATCGATGATTACTCTAGGTTCACCTGGGTTAGGTTCCTGAAATCTAAGGATAAAACCTTAAATCTATTTATCGACTTATGCAAAATAATTGAAAACCAAAATGATACTAAGATTAAGAGACTTAGGAGTGATCACGGGAAAGAATTTGAAAATCAAAGGTTTGAGGAATTCTACAAAATCAATGAGTATATTCATGAGTTTTCCTATCCTAGAACCCCCCAACAAAATAGGATACTAGAGAGAAAAAATAGAACCCTTTAGGAAGCCGCTAGAACCATGATGAATGAATTTAACCTAGCTAACCAATTTTGGGCAGAAGCGGTAAGTACGACATGCTACATCCAAAACAAGGTTCTAATTAACAAAAGACATAATAAAACTCCTTATGAACTATATTATCATAGACTGCCTAATCTACACTACCTAAGAGTCTTTGGGTGCAAAGTCCATATTTTGAACACTAAGGACTACCTAGGTAAGTTTCAATCCAAGTCAACCTCAGGGATCTTCTTAGGATATTCAACAACTAGTAGGGCCTATAGGGTTTATAATAAACAAACTCACAAAATTGAAGAAACTACTAACTTAATTTTTGATGAGGAACTTGAACCAAAAATTGATAATCAAAACTTGAACCAATCAAATATTGATCAGGAGGACAGTGAACCATCAATTGAACCAATGATTGAACCTCTAAATGAACTACCTCTTGAACCAACTACTGAGGTCTCAACTGAACCAATAACTGAACCAACCCAAGTAGTTGAACCAATCACTGAACTGAACCGTGCAGCCGGACCTGAGGCTGAACCTAGTACTAGAAGAACCAAGAAACCCAGATCAGTCACCCTTCTGATCAAATTATGGGTGATCCAATCTTAGGGGTTAGAACTAGGTCTTCCTATAGAAATCTTAGTTAGATCACATTAATTTCAAAAATTGAACCTAAGACTATAGAGGAAGCCTTACCTGACCCTGACTGGATTATAGCTATGCAAGAGGAGTTAGCCCAATTTGAATGAAACCAAGTCTGGGAACTAGTACCTAAACCTGAGGGTAAATCTGTTATAGATACTAAGTGGGTGTTCAGAAACAAATTAAATGATCAAGGGGAAATAGTTAGAAATAAAACCCGCTTAGTAGCTAAAGGGTTTAGTCAGGTCGAAGAGTTAGATTATGATGAAACCTATGCCCTAGTAGCCAGATTTGAGTCAATTAGAATGTTGTTAGCCTTTGCAGCCCATAGAGGGTTCAAGTTATACCAAATGGATGTTAAGTCTGCCTTTTTAAATGGGTTTATCAAAGAAGAAGTTTATGTAGGACAACCCTCAGGATTTGAGGACCTAGAAAAACTTGAGTATGTTTTTAAAGTTAGAAAAACACTTTATGGGTTGAAACAAACACTTAGGGCATGGTATGAACGTTTATCAACTTATCTAATTTCTAAGGAATTTAACCAAGGTCAAATTGACTCCACCCTTTTTGTTAAAACCTTAGAAAATGATATTTTTATTGCCCAAATTTATGTTGATGATATAATTTTTGGGTCCACCAACTCTAACTTTCTAAAAAAATTTGTAAAATAATGGAAAGTGAATTCGAAATGAGCTTGGTTGGTAAGCTCAACTTTTTCTTAGGATTACAAATTAAACAGACTAGAGATGGTAATTATGTTCACCAATCCAAGTATGCTAAAGAGTTAATAAATAAAATTCAAAATGGATAATTCCAAAAGCTTAAGTACTCCTATGACTACAAATGTCAAAATAGATAATGACCCTAAAGGAAAGCCTATAGATCTTAAGCTATACCAAAGCATGATTGGTAGCCTACTTTACTTGATCGCTAGTAGACCTGATATCTTATTTTCTGTTGGAATTTGTGCTAGGTACCAAACTTGTGCTAAGGAATTCCATTTAGCAGCCCTAAAACGAGTACTTAGGTATATTAAAGGTACCCTAAATGTAGGGATTTGGTATCCTAGGACTTCCACTTTTGAATTATCAGGATATTCTAACTCTGACTATGCTGGGTGCAAATTAGATAGAAAAAGTATAAGTGGAAGTTGCCAACTATTAGGACATAGCCTAGTCAGCTGGTGTAGTTGAAAGCAACACTGCGTAGCCTTGTCCACAACAGAAGCAGAATATGTTGTCGTAGGAGAATGTGTAGCACAACTTTTGTGGATGATGCACACTCTTAAGGACTTCCAGCTTGACTACACCCAAACCCAAGTCTATATTGATAACATTAGTTCAATCAACTTGACTAAAAACCCAATTCAACAATGTTGAACAAATCATATAGAAGTTAAACATCATTTTGTAAGGGATCATGTAGCCAGGGGTGAAATAGTACTTAAACATGTGGACTCAAAATCTAACTTTGCTGATATCTTTAGCAAACCCTTACCTGAGTCTGAATTTAGGTCACTAAGAAAGTAGTTAGGGTTGTGCTTAGTAGAATAGGACTGATCTATATTGTCTTCTTAAAAATTTTCCTATTTTTCTTAATTTTTCTGAAAATTAGCAAATTTATCATTTCGTTTATCAAGTTTTTGAAATTTAAAAGAATTTTCCGACTTAGTTTTCTTTCAAAAACTATCCCCTTCAAAACTAGGGCTTTTTCACAAATGGACTTAGCTTAGGCCCTAACCCTAGAATTGCATGCACCTATAGATCAAGAAGCTACCATCTCACAAGCACCTTAGGGTACTTTTGAATCATAACCTAGACTGGGTTGAGATGCTTAGGTCTATACCTTGATTCAAGATGCTTTAAGTCAGTGCATCTGCAGTAATAGGGGCAATAAATACAAGTTGAACAACAATCAGGTTAAGTATCAAGCTTAGAAAATCTAACTTGATCAGATCACATAACATGACTAACCCTAGCGAAAGCTACTGTTTATGACAGTTTGTAAGTAGCTGACAGGGTTAGACAAGACCCGAACAAGATCGATTTAATTTTGTTTGGTCCAGTTTTTTTAATCATTAGAGTTGGTTTAATATAGAATTTCAATTTCTTACTAGCTCTAATTTACTTGCTGTAATTGGTATCAATTTTTTTTTGATATATGGCAAAGGGGGAGAGAAACAAAAAAAAGGAGGAATTTTTAAAATTTTTTCATTTCTTTTTCCAAAAAGTAAAGTAAAAGTTTCAAGTGCTCAGTGTTTAAGTACTTCAAATTTTTATTTCTAAAAAGTGCTTTCAAAATACTTCGAAAAGTTGTCAAAAATTTTTAAGTGTATTTTGGAAAATATTTCTAAGGAAAATTTCCCTTGAAACCTCCTTGAAAATGGTGCTAAGTAAATTTTTTTTAACAACTTTGTTTGAAAAAAAATAAAGATGTTTTTTTAAAGTGAAAATGTTTTAGATGCACAAAGTGTTTTCCAAAGCAAACTCTTCTAAATATGGAAAAAGTTTTATTGTAATCAAATATTTTCCCAAGTTCTCAAAATTAAAATTTTTTTAGGGAAATCTGGTTTTAAAATTTATCTTGCCTAAGTAAATTTTACAAAAAGTTCTTTGATACAAAAATTAGGCTATCAAAAACTATCTAAGTGTTGAAAAATTCTTGAGTACAATTGCTCTATTTCCGAAAAATACTTAGTTAGAAACTCATAGCTTTTTGCTAAATTTTGAAAACCACTTAGCACTTAGAAAGTTTACAAAACCCGCATGACATTGAAAATTTCAAGGGGAGAATGTGCAATTCAGGGGGAGATAAATTTCTACTGTTACATTATTATTATTGTTAGATTGCTATAATATGTTCTGAACTTAACTTTTTGAACCATATTTCTATAAATTAAAAAGGGGGAGATTGATAGTGCCGGAAGCACCAAAGTCAAACCTATGTTCTGATGATGACAAAGGGTTCGGAAGTTAAGATTTGGTTGTGATCTAACAAGCTTATTAAGTATGTAGGAAAGTCCTAGGTACACTAGGCATTAAGTCCTGGTTCGTTGAATTGGGCACTAAGTCCTGGCCGCGGGCTGGGCAACTAAGTCCTGACGTAAGGTTGGGCAATAAGACCTGGTGAGTGAAGCTGGGCACTAAGACCTAGTCGAGGACTGGGCATCGAAGACCTGGTGAGCGAAGTTGGACACTAAGACCTGGTCGGGGACTGGGCACCAAAGACCTGGTGAGTGAAGCTGGCCAAAAGTCCAACTGGAGGAGCTAGTTGACAAAAAGGTAAATTCTCCCGAGAGGTGTAGGTGAGGACGCGTTCCACGTAGGAGGGAATATTAGGCGTCGGTTCGACCTAGGGTTCCATTTGAGGCAATCTATGGTCTGGAGTGACCAAGTGTTTTGATGTTTGGGCAAAGGGTTTAAGTTAGGTTTCCCTTGTATTTGATATGTGTATGTTGAGTGTGCAGATTGCGCAGGTTTACACATATGGACTTGACTAGACGGCCTCGGTATGGTGAAGGGTGGCATGGAGACAAGTTGGAGGCTTGTGTGCACCCGAGGGACCTTGGAGAGCAGGGATGTCGAGCTGAGGGACGCGGACTTCGAGGCATGCGTGAAGGATATCATGGAGGCAAGCTGGAGGCTTGCGTGCATCCGAGGGATGGGAGCCAAAGATGAAGAGTGCGTGAAGGCAACTGTCGAGGCTGCGGATGAGGAGTCAGTCGAGTAAGAGTGTTGTGTAATTGTATTCAGGAAATCCTAGGGTTTGAGTGCGGAGTGGAATATACTTAGGAAGGGTAACCTTAGGTATGTGAGTAGACCAGTCGACTGGCCTGAGGGCAGTCGACTGATGAAACTCACAGAATGGTCTCAGCTTGGGACCAGTCGACTGCCCTGGGGGCAGTCAACTTGTAGGTGGCTGAGAATTCGAACGTTGGGGTGCAACGGTCGAATTTCAGTGGCACCACTTGACTGCCCTGGGGGCAGTCGACTAGTGGTGAGGGTTTCAACCCGAGTCCTCTTTAAAGAGGACCTCATGGTGGCTGAGATTCTTGACGAAACTCGCTTGGATAAAGTGAGTTAGTAGTCTTCTGTGCCCAGGTAGTGTCCATAGTGTTGTGGCGAGGTTTCTCCACCCACAAGGAGCGACGAGGGCTAGCCAGAGGTTATCCGGGGATTGATCCACCGACGGATTCTTGGATTAGTCACCCGTCCGGGGTGGATACCAAGTAAATTGGTTTGTTAGCAGTGTTTTCTTTTTTGTTAGTTTTATTATCTTGTGTTTTCGCTGTGCAAACTAACAACGTAGGTTGAAAGAATCGAGAAAATACTATTCACCCCCCTCAAGCGTACCGCATTTGATCGTATAATTGGTATCAGAGCAAAGGACCGCTCTTGATCAGACTAACCACCGAGGGAGCACACGCTAGAGGAAGAAGAACATGGAAGACAAATTCGGGGACAACATCTATACTCCACCGCCCTACGATCATGAAGACTTCAATTTTTGGAGGGCAAGAATCGAGACGTGGTTCGGAATGGAGTGTGCATGTCGAATCGCGCTTGAAGAGCCATATGAAATTCCAAAGGATAAGCACGGGAAGAGGCTTAGGCCTAGATATTAGAATCAAGAACAACAAGATCAAGCAAAAGCAAACGAGAAGGTAATTAGCATTTTGATAAATATTTTGCCTAATAGCATTTTGAGTTGTATAGGTGAGTATAGAGATGCACATGAATTATGGGATAATGTCAAAGAATATCATGAAAATCCTACACAAGTTCAAGAGCCCAAGGAGGAATTAAGTGAAAGATCATCAACCTCCTCAAGAGAAGAAGAGGAAGAGGTCACCACCTCAAGTATTGAGGGGGAGGAGAGACCTACTTCCATGCAAGAACAAGAGGAAGCATCCACATCATATATGGTTGAAGAAAAAGTCAACCTTGCCTCCACCCCTACCAAAGATAAATCGAAAGAGCACATCACATGCTTTGGTTGCAACGAAAAGGGGCACTACAAGGACAAGTGCCCGAAAGGTAAAAAGGAGGTACACTCTAAACCTAATTAAATTAAATTAAATTCTAACATAAAGTGTAGGACTGGAGAAACCCAAGAGAAGAAGAGGAGGATTCGATGCTTCACGTGTGGTGAGCTAGGGCACTACCACACCAAGTGCTCAAAGAAAGGTGAGCTAAAGAAAATGGAGCACTTGAGGAGATGGGAGAAAGAGCTAAGAAAGAAGTGGAGCTCATGTCAAGGAGGGACTACAAGGGTAAGGAAGGTAATCCCTAACCTTAAACTAAAATGTAATTCAGATGCTAGTTCCTCTATGAATGTTAAAAATAGTGTAAATCATTCATCCATGCATGCTAAGCTTAATGAAAACTGCTTAATTGTGCATAGCCATGGTTTTAAATATCATGATAGGAATAGGGATAACAAGATAAATTATAACCCTAGGAAATGCATGCATCATGATCAACCTAAGACCTCTAGACCTAAGGATCATGACATTAATCCCAAGAAGGGAAGGAATATGCCTAGAAAGATAGGTAGGTCTAGGAATGGGCAAAATGGATTTAGTGACACTAAGGTTAAAGGGTTAGAAAGGGAAAATCAAGCCTTGAGGGCAAGACTTGATACATTAGAAAATGCCCTAGAAAGATTCACAATTAGATCTAAGGGTCTAGACATGGTATTGGGTAGTTTAAAACCCAACTATGATAGATTGGGCTTGGGATACCGGTCTAAGACCTCCAAGGCCAACAAAAAGAAGTATGCTAGGGAAGCATACAATTATGGCAAGGAGGGAAAGTCCAAGGATGACAAGGGAGTGCCATCCAAAGAGAAAAAGAATGACTTAACCAAAGACAAAGTGCCTAAGGTTAAGAATGATAGGTTTGCCAAGAATCACCGGAGGGTTACCAGTATGGCCTAGTATGGATTGAGTCACCTAGGGAGGTGGCTAGGGCTAAGAGCTAAAGGGGGAGCTCTAGGAGCCTTTGGGATCTATGGTAAATGGATCTCAAAAGTTTTTCTCCTAGGAAATTAGGTGAAATATGCCAAAAAGGGTTGGAAGAATTGGGTAAGTCTTAATCCTAGGTTTTGACACATTAAAAGAGAATTTAGGAAGAGAAAGGTGAAAATATGGTTATAATTTGTAAAATTAAGGTTTAATAGGGTTTTACCATATAATTCAGTGCTAGAAATGACTTGTGATCAAGGATGAGAAGATTCAATGAAGAAAAGTTAAAATTAGAACTTTTGGGATTGGCTAAAATGATATATTTTTGGAAGAATAGAGGTTCATGCCAATCTTGGGGTCTGGAGTACAATGATTTGGAAACATATTTTTCCCAAGCAGATATAGGCTTCACAAATCTCCCCACAAAATTTCAGATTTTTTGGAGATTTGTAGAATTATATAAGGATCTCTGAAATTCGACTTGAAAACCTGAAAATCAGGTATCAGTTGACTGCCCTGGGGCAGTCGACTGATCTCAAGCCCAGAAACTATCTGTGAGTTTTCGCAATCGACTGCCCTGGGGACAGTCGACTAATCCATTAAGGTTAGGTAGA
This sequence comes from Boesenbergia rotunda, assembly GCA_024364735.1. Lineage (NCBI taxonomy): Eukaryota > Viridiplantae > Streptophyta > Magnoliopsida > Zingiberales > Zingiberaceae > Boesenbergia > Boesenbergia rotunda. The sequence continues at coordinate 450,474 of JAGFNQ010005355.1, forward strand.
ATAAGGGTATTAGATGATAGAACCTGACCTTAAAATTAAGATCCTTGATTATACTCCTTGAGTTAAGGTTTGCCTCATGGGTTAATGGTGATTATATTAAATGAGGCCATATGGAAAATTTAAGGAAGTTTGATAAGTTTCTCATGTGTATCTAGGATTTAGAGATAAAAAGGGGGAAGCTTCATTATATTGAGGATATGGATAAAGAAAAGAATTGAGGACAATTCCATGTGTCGAATTATGATGGTTAGCTTTGACAAACACATGGTGTTGGGATCGGGTGCATGTTGACATGGATGCGGGTTCGTAATTTTAAAATTAATTACGTGCAGTAGAAGGTTTAGCATAAATAATTTCTCTAAATCATTTAACCACACATCTAAGCATGCAATTTTATCTTGTGTAGACATGATCATATATTTGAAATTTTGCAGAAACGTAAACTAATTTACATATTACCTAGCGTAACTCGAAGGAAGGGACGAGATTCAACCGTAAGCGTCCCTTGGAAGCTCCGCCTCTATTCGCATCCACGCCGAGTATCTTCGGGATGACTTCGCAAAGCCATGAGTTTCGTGTTCTCGAGAACTACTAGATTCTCCAAGAACGCGACAAGAAAAACCAAGAGAGAAGTTGGAAGACTAACCACAAAAGGATGGTCGGCTGGTGCTCCTTCTTGGGGCTGGTTGGCGCACGGCAAGAAGGGGAGAAGAGAAGGAGAGAAAGAGAGGGAGAGAGCCTATGTCTTCGTCTCTTCGATTATCACCCAAGCCTTGCCTTGGGTCCTTTATATAGTGGCCTCTCAACCATCAAGCCTCTCAAATATGGAATAACTTATTCCATCATGCCAAGTTTTATTTTATATCATGGTTAAAATCATATTTTAATTCATGATAAAAATCAATCAAGTCTCTTCTCTCTTATGGAATAAATTTACTTATCATGGTAAATCAATCCATGATTGATTTTATAAAATAAACCAATCTATGGTTCATTTTAATTTTCTTGAAAAATAAATCAAACCTTGGTTTATTATATAAAAATTTATATCATCTATAATTTTATTAAACAAACCACACTTGGTTTATTTTATAAATTGAACAAAAAACTTGGTTCTCTCCCTTTGTTGTGGCCGGCCAAGCAAAGAGGATGGAGGCCCTCTTTGGCCGGCCCATCCATGCCAAGCCCCAATGAATTAAACTTATTTAATTCATCTATTAAGTCTTCAAAAGACTTAGCCATTTTACGCTTCCGATGCGTCTCTGAAAAATTCAGATTCGTCTTATCGTTTGGCTCAACCAAACATAATCACTCTTGATTGGAAAAATTCAATTTTCAACTCATTTTAAATCCCTCGGATTACTCGTAGTGCGTGTGACTAAATAAGCTTTCGATTTATGTTGGTCGTCTATAAATAATCAATTAATTATAGAACGATCATGAGTGGCACCTAGTAGTACATCATGATCCCCAATTAATCGAAAGATCAACGGTTGACCTCAGAAACAATTCTGAAACCCTTCAGCAACTATAACGAATCGTGCCCCATTCCCTTCACCATCTTATACCCACTTGGTTCAGGACATGGTCTATGTGTGTCAGTCCCCACTAGGATGACTACGTCACACCTAGCCCAAGTAACGTTTTCTCGTCCTATGGATTCTAATTACTCTAATGTATTTAAGAGATTCATACTTTTAACATGTCATGCTCTAGCCAAAGGCTTCGAGTAACAATCCGACGATAGGCCTCGGGTATACATCTGCTCGCAAGGAGTGGTGAATCCTTTGTAGGCTGTTCAAACATCTTTGGGCACTTCGGCATATACCCAATCATCCTGGGTCCACACCTCCTTGGAGATGCTTGCTTAAGATGTCAAAGTATAAGTCTCCATGACCAAGATGACTTGAACACCGCAAGTCAAAGGAACATCGCACTTAAGCTGCAGTAAAAACTTCACTGGCATATCTATATGTAGACTACCATATGAAGTTTTACAGCCAGTCACTCCAATGAACTAGTTCCTTTAACTAGCATTCATGTTTATCTCTGGGCATCTCAATGTCACCAGCCAGTGAGAATCAGCTGATTAGAGAATAACCCATGCTAGTCTCAACAGAATTGATAGTGACCGTATTTATCAATTCATCGACTAGGAACAATTTCAATACTTCACAATTGCACATGTACAGATAATCACTAGTTGTGAATTCATCACAAATTCTCTCATGCTATGAATTATATTGTAGACATTCAGTAAATGAGTTTAAGATCTCAATCAAATACACAAACATGTATACTCAAATAGTGAATATTCATTTATTAAAATAAATGATTACAATCATAAGGCGATTGCCTTAGGACACTTCTCTCATATCACTAACACATGGAATTAGAGATACATTTGAAAATTGATACAAAATGCCAATCCCTTAAGGAAATTAGAGGATTGTACCAAAGTCAAGCACATTTGATAATCTTAATCAAATCATATTTTTCTAGGATAGGGCATATCCTAGCAAATGTGCTTGCAAACTCTTAAACTTTTTCAAGGTATTGTTGAGTTCTTATTGGCACTAGGGATAAGGGTGCTTGGGGGTAATCCTTTAATGGTGTCCAAGGGAAAAGAACTTGGTTGTTAGGTTGGGTAGAACCTAATTTGAGTCTATGGTGTCAAGTGGGTAGAACTTTACCTAGGAAAATAAAAAATTTGGAGAAGACATAGGTTAAGGGGGAGGTTGCCTCCTAGTTGCCTTAATTCTTATAGAAAACTTTTTGGGTTTTGAGTCAAACTTGGGAACGGTGATAGATACATTATGAAATGTATTTTTCCTAAATAGGTATGGGCACCACAAAGTTCTCCACGAAATTTGGGAATTTTTGGAGATTTGTGAAATTTTTGGCGCAATTCTAAAATTGGTCAGGAAACTGATAAATCAGAGTATCAGTCGACTGTCAACAGGGGCAGTCGACTGGTCAGGGCTGGTGTGGGTATCCAGCAGCTGACTTGGGTCTAAATGATGAGAAACAAGTGTATGTGGGGTTAGTACACTGTGTTTGGGATCATTGGGGATTAAAAGAAACGATAATTGGGATATTGTTGGGTACTTTTTGATGTTAGGCAAAGGGGGAGAAGTTTGGGTTTAAGTTGGGGGACCAAACATAGCTTTGCTAGAAACCCTAGGTTTAGGGGGAGCTGAGAATAAGGGGGAGCATAGTTGCTCCATTCTTGGCATAAGGGGAACCTTGGAGAGGTTCTTAAAAAGCCTTTGTAAATCCAGTGTAGGGGGAGCTTGGGGGAGTTTTAAAAAGCCCTTGAAAAGTCCTAACTTGGAGAGTTAGGTGTGTGAAAAAGTCCTAACCTGGAGGGTTAGGTGTGAGGAGCATTAAAAAGCCCGTTTCAGAAAATTCCTAACTTAGAGGGTTAAGTGTGGGATGCCTTGGGATAGGATTCATGCATTGCATATGCATTATTATTGCTATTGACTACTATCTTGTTTCCCTAACTTAAACGTATTGCCAAACATCAAAAAGGGGAGATTGTTGAGGCAATCTGTGGTCCAGAGTGACCAAGTGTTTTGATGTTTGGGTAAAGGGTTTATGTTAGGTTTCCCTTGTATTTGATATGTGTATGTTGAGTGTGCAGGTTGCGCAGGTTTACACATATGGACTTGACTGAACGGCCTCGGTACGGTGAAGGGTGGCATGGAGACAAGATGGAGGCTTGAGTGCACGCGAGGGACCTTGGAGAGCAGGGACGATGAGTTGAGGGATGCGGACTTCGAGGCATGCGTGAAGGATGGCATGGAGGCAAGCTGGAGGCTTCCATGCATCCGAGGGACGGGAGCCGAAGATGAAGAGGGCGCAAAGGCAACAGTCGAGGCTGCGGATGAGGAGTCAGTCGATTCGTGAGAGTACGAGTGCTGTGTGATTGTACTCGAGAAATCCTAGGATTTGAGTGCGGAGTGGAATGTACTTAGAAAGGGTAACCTTAGGTATGTGAGTAGACCAGTCGACTGGCTTGAGGGTAGTCGACTGATGAAACTCACAGAAGGGTCTCAGCCTGGGACCAGTTTACTGCCCTGGGGGCAGCCGACTAGTAGGTGGTTGGTGAGTTGGCTGAGAATTAGAACGTTGGGGTGCAACGGTCGAATTTCAGTAACACCAGTCGACTGCCCTGGGGGCAGTCCACTGGTGGCGAGGGTTTCAGCCCGATTCCTATTTAAAGAGGACCTCGTGGTGGCTGAGATTCTTGACGAAACCCGCTTGGGTAATGTGAGTTAGTAGTCTTCTGTGCCCAGATAGTGTCCAAGGTGTTGTGGCGAGGTTTCTCCACCCACAAGCAGCGACGAGGGCTAGCCGGAGGTTACCCGGGGATTGATCTACCGACGGATTCTTGGATTAGTCACCCGTCCGGGGTGGATACCAAGTAAATCGGTTTGTTAGCAGTGCTTTCTTTGTTGTTAGTTTTATTATCTTGTATTTCCGCTGTGCAAACGAACAACGTATGTTGAAAGAATCGAGAAAATGCTATTCACCCCCCCTCTAGCGTACCGCATTCGATCGTACACTTATGCTATAAATAATGTTTAATATATCATGTATATTTGCTTCTTGTGTTTGGAACTAACCCTGGTTGCAGGAGACGAAGGGACGGTGTTTCTGCATCTCAAGAGCCTCATTGGAAGGAGGCGCCTCACTGGGCTGGCACCTGTGTGGATACAGGCGCCCCAGTGCAAGGCCAAACCAAGCCATCGATGCAAACTGCCACGAAAGCCTTTGGACCAAGTCAAGCAAGGCGCCTGTGTTAACACAGGCGCCCCAGTTGAAGGGATAAGCGCTGGCCGAGTCTGCGGATTGGAGTTCTCGCAGAAGAGGCCACGTGTTAGGCACCCCCTTCAACACAGGCGCCCCAGTGACCAGTATAAATAGGGGTTCACCCCCAAGGCTTCAGAACAACTCGAACATCTTGCTCTCAACACTTTTGTTCAAGCGCTATGCTTCGACATGCTCCGCACTCGCGATTCAAGCACCGACGACTACCCGCTGCTCCGAACTTCCAACCACTCCAGTCGTTGATAAAAGTTTATTTTCGTAAAGTGTTGTAATTTCATTTTCAATTCAATATTTTGTATTCCAACTTGAAATCATTTTTACAAATATAGAATTGCCTATCGTAAATGGTCAATGATCGTGGGCCTTGGAGTAGGAGCCGACTGCGACTCCGAACCAAGTAAAAAGAAAGATTGTTAGCGATTGTTTTTGTGTTTTCCGCTGCGTAATTTCTCTTAATTATCACACAATTTTACGATCGATATTCAACCCCCCTCTATCGATTTACTTCAATCCAACACTAAGATCAATTAATCTCCGAAGCATCGTGTCCTTGGTGTTTGACCCAATAGGTTCTCGTAACGTTGGCAATATGTCTAAACCACTTTGGACACATAAACAGTGAGCGACATCTAGCAATGCATCATTGCTACCCAAGTGACGAGAAAATCGAGATCTGACTTAACCTCCGTGATTATGACAATATATGCCCTTGTCCTTCCATCCTCGATATCTAGATTGACCAATGAGGCATAGACTGTGTCATCCTTAATCAATCATTGTGTTTCTTGATCCCCGAGCAGACTCACTCAAACAAATGAGCTCAATAACTCATATTGACTCATTTGAGCATGACATGCATTTTAGTAGTCCTACTTGATCAAGGGGCCAACAAATATTATTCCCGTGATATAGGAGGGATAGATCTCATCTACATCACTCACATCCCTCCCCATAATTCATTACATACCCAGTGATCGCCTTTATAGTCTACCCTGTTACGAGTGACGTTTGACGATACCAATGTACATATCTCCTTATGTAGGGAATCGTAATGACTTCAGGTCTAAGGACTATTCATACTAATAGTCACATAAGAAAGTTTATCACACTCATATAACAATCTATGAAATTTTCTCATGACGGGTCAATTCAGTACACATTTTCTAATGTATACGCATGTATTAACTTGATATCATATATCCATGACTTGTGAGCTCAAGTCATCAATTGACCTACATGCTAGTCTCCATGTATTAATATTGTCCTTGAATATTAATGCTTGACTAGGAATGATTTAGTATAGTGTTCTCTGGATCATCTCACTATCGATTCAACCAATCTATATAATGTAGATAAGAGTCTACTACCCAAGGACATTATTATACTTAGTTATTTGGCACAAATATAAAGTATAATAACCAAACATGCATTTTTTAATGATAGAATATGATACAAAAGTCCCTAGTCAATCATCACATAATTGACTCTAGGGGGTCCTACTAACAATCTCCCACTAGCACTAGTGTCAATCACTGTAATATCTAATACCCAATGATCTAGTGTGACCATCATGCTTCTTCTGTGCCAAAGCCTTGGCCAAAGGATCTACGATGTTACCATCAGTTGGTACTCTGCATATCCTCACATCTCCTCTATCGATAATCTCTCGAATGAGATGGAAGCGCCGTAGTATGTGTTTGGTCTGCTGATGAGAGCGAGGTTCCTTAGCTTGTACAATAGCCTCATTGTTGTCACAATAGTGGTCTATTGGGTCTGCTATAGTAGGAACCACACCAAGCTCTATAATGAACTTCTGGATCCATACAACCTCTTTTGCTGCATCAGACACAGCAATATACTCGGCCTCTATTGTAGAATCTGCGACTGTGTCCTGCTTCAAACTCTTCCAGCTCACAGTGCCACCATTCAGGCAAAATACATACCCTGACTGCGATCTAAAATCATCCCTATCGGTTTGGAAGCTTGCATCACTGTAACCCTTTACAACTAGCTCCTTATTGCCTCCAAATATCAAGAAATATTCTTTCGTCCTTCGTAAGTACTTAAGAATATTTTTGACAGTTGTCCAGTGACTTTCACCTGTATCTGACTGGTATCTGCTTGTCATGCTCAAAGCATACGAGACATCTGGATGAGTACAAAGCATGACATATATGATAGACCCTATAGTGGATGCATAAGAGATCTGATCCATGTGGTCTCTGTCCTCCTTAGAAGAGGGACATTGAGTCTTCGAAAGACTTACACCATGTGACATCAGCAGAAATCCCTTCTTGGAATTCAGCATTGTAAAACGATTAAGCACCTTGTCAATATATGTACTCTGACTTAATCCAAGCAATCATTTAGATCTATCTCTATAGATCTTGATGCCTAGGATATAGGCTGCTTCACCTAAGTCTGTAACGCCCCAAATTTTTGGGCTTGTTTTTTTTTTCTTTTCTCAATGCAATTGTACGACTTTATTTGATAAGAAATAAAAGTCCCAATATGTGATTTCATAAAACCCCTATATGCGATTGCATAAATTTTAATTGATGATTTCATGTGATTGCATAAGAGTATGATTTCATGTGATTACATTATGATGTGATTATGCAAAATGCGAAGTATGTAATTTCATGATTGATTATAAGATTTGATTAAGAGGGATTATGAAATTACATAAGGAGTGAAATGTGATTCATGAATCACATATGTGATTTCATGAATTCGAATTCATGAAATCATATGGAATGGAATGGGCTTAGTGGGCTTATGCTTGATTAAAACCAAGAGGAGCAAAAATGTGCTCTCACCAAGGATTGAACCTTGGTACTCTTGGCAAGCAAAGCCTTGAGGAGTAGACTTGGTGACCATCTCACCAGGGGAGAAGATGTTGAGAAGGAAGTAGGGAAATCCTTGTTAAGGGTTAGGGAAGGTGAAGAGGTGGAAGAAAACTCTTGGTGAAACACCCCTTGGTGAAAGGGTGCTTAGTGAAGAGGCACCATGCCTCTTCACTAAGTATAAAAGGGGGAGGAGAGTGTGAGAGCACAATCACTCATTCCCTCCTCTTGCTATTGCCGAGAGCCCCCTTCCACTCCTCCCTCCAAACACTAATCTTCCTCCCCTCCCCCAAGTGGCCGAAAGCCACCTTCTTCTCCCCTTCTCCACCGAAGCCAAGCAACACTCTCCCCTTGTGGTTGCCGAAACCCAAGGTTAGGGTTGACATTCCCTAAACTCCCTTGAGTACCTCTTGCAAGACAAGGAGCATTCAAGGATCTCAAGGGAAAGGACCAAGGGCACCATCCCTCCAAGTTAAGGGTACCATCCCTCCAAGTTAAGGGTACCATCCCTCCAAGTTAAGGGTACCATCCCTCCAAGTTAAGGGTATACCCTAAGGATTTAGCGAAAAAGGTAAGTGCCCCTCGCCTGTAGCATAATTGTTTGCGAATAAGTTGCATGATGTCCTCTAAAGTTTCGGCCACTACCCTAACCAAGGGTTAGGGTGTGCCATATGCTACTACATGTTTGATTAAATGCTACATAATGTATGGAATGTTGTATGATAAATTCTTGATGACATGTATGTTTCGGCCAACCCTAAACTAGGGTTAGGCCTTGGACAAAACCCCATGCTATGATTGCTTCCATGATGCTTGATATGATTATGAGGAAATACAACTCAATGCAAGAGGTCCAACCTCTTTACAACATTCGGCCAACCCAAGAATAGGGTTAGGTCCTAAACCTATTTACATGCCATGCTACCCTAATGAATGCTTATGATATTGCATGCTTTGAATGACATGAACCATGCTTGTATGATCTAGGAAAGTGAAGAATGCATGATGATGATTTTCGGCCAAGGGAACCCTTGGACCTTATTTATGTTCACTTTTCATGAAAGCATGTTATACTATGATATGAATGAAATGCATGAATGAATACCTATGTAATGCATAAATAGTTATCATGGATTATGAGTTTATGTATGATGAAGGCCAAGGCCTAAAGTAATGCTCCCTTGAAAGGAAGGGACTAAGAGCATGCTTAAAAGGGAAATGTACATGATAACTATGTTACTTTATGATTGGCTTGTACCACAAACTCTTAAATGAGTTCATGATGGGTCCTAGGCTGAAGGACTTTTTGAGAAGGCCTAGAGACCCCCAGGCTGAAGGATTTTCAAGAAGGCCTAATAAGGAACCCTTCTAGGTCAAGGCTAGCTACCTTGTGCCTAAATAGGGTTCATGTGCACAAAACTAAGGGTACAAGCCGGGGCCCCCAAAAGATGACTATGTTATATTCAAGTACTATGTATATGTTTTCAAAAGGAAATCTTTTCATAAAATTACTATGCTCACTATGTCTACCATGCTTAATGATCCCATGTCTTAACACGTTATGTTTACCATGCTTAATGACTTCTATGCTTAACATGTTATGCTTCTATGCTATACTTGATATGCTTACGAATTGACGACGTTTTGTGAGTAGGACAAGGCCTTACTAAGCATTGCTTATAGTTTTAGTGTTCTTATGCTACAGGACACTAACTAAGGAAGCTGCAGGAAGAAGAGCAAGGGAAATGTGATAGTGACGGTGGATTAAAGATCTTGCTCGCTCTATGTTTTGTTTTCAATTTTGAAACCTAAGGATGTTATACACCTTCTTCTGCACACTACTCTAAGATTGCTCTTATGTTTGGCATTACTCTACTTCATGATAAGTTTTTGCTATACTTGTGAACAAATGATGTCTTCATCTTGATTGTATGGATACACCACTCTATTCGATTATGCTAAAGTAGTTGATATGATACTTCCCTCATAACATACTATCTTGTTTATGCTCATGATCCACTAAAACTCTATCATACTTGCCATGCCTAGTTATGCTTAGATCACTTATGATATTCGGCCATCACTTGCTGGTTTGAGTCCTCTCATGTTCAACACCCTTATGCTCCCCATGTTGCATGCCACGATCATGTTAAAACCTTCCATATGTTTAGATCCTTACTTGTCAATATTGTATCATGCGCATGGACACCACATACTTTATGCATTTCATGAAACTTGCTCCTAAATGCTATAATGCCCATACATGTTTCGGCCTACTCATGTATAAAATTTGTTTTTAAACCCTAGGCTTCATGCTCTCACGTACAAGCATGATCTACATGCTTTCAAGTCTTATGCTTCCGCTCTTGTATGATCGCATGCATCTAAAGCTTAGATGGAAATGAATACATGAAGTAGTCATGTTAACATTACGTGAATGATGTTATGCTTCCGCTATATGATGCATAAAGTAGTATAAATATAAGCATTAGTAAAGATGTTATGAATGTTAAAGTAACGCCACAAATCCTTAGAGGATTTAGGGCGGGACTTTACAGTTGGTATCAGAGCAAAGTCTACCTCACCACTATCACACTCCTCAAAGCTCTCAACCTGCTGCTTCCAAGTAAGATTCTAAACCTACTTTTTCTTTTATGCTTGGTAATATGTGCATGCATGGATATAGGAATAACCCTTACCTTATACTAGTCCTATCTCTTATGAAGATGGCTAGAAGACGTAGTACCCGTCTTAACGGGACTGCCCCTCCACCACTCACTGAGACGGCGCTACCACCGCGCAATGAGACTGTACCCCCTCCAGATCTGGCGCATGTAGTGACAGAACTACAACGCCAGATCACGGAACAACAACTGATCATCACTAATCTGATGGGTCAGCAAGGGAACCCTACCACACCACCGTCGGTAAACCAGACAGTCATCCCAGACGCAACCCCGGTTACGCCAACTCCGCCAGTCGCCCCTGCCGCGGTAGCCCGACCCGAGGCTTACCTTATCCAATGGCAAAGGCTAAAACCGGAAAGTTTCTCCGGTGCTGGTGAACCCTGGGACGCGCAGGCCTGGTTCAAAACGATAGAAAGCACCATGGAATTGCTCGACTGGCCCGAGCAAGAGAAGGTCAAATGCGCATCATTCTGCCTCTCGGGAGATGCGCGCATGTGGTGGGAAAAGATAAAGAACAAGCGCCAGGTGGCCCAGATGACATGGAAGGACTTTGAATCGGAGTTCTTCGAGGAGTTCTTCCATCTGCGAGTCACCAACCGACATTTCGACGAGTTCACCGAGTTCCGACAAGGCGGACTAACGGTCAGCGAAGCAATGATGAAGTTCAATCGACTAGCCCGCCTTTGCCCGGAGCTAGTCAGCACCGAAAGAGAAAAGGTCAGACTGATGATAAAAATGCTGCGGCCTGAAATTGCCCTAAATGCGGCCGGCGGACCCCACCGGCCACAAACCGCGGAAGAACTATTCAGCAGCGCCCTGACTGCTGAGCACTTTCTGAATAGCATCAAGCAGCAAAAGAAGATGCTGACTGACAACCAGAACCAATTCCAAGCCGGAGGTCAGAAGCCTCAGAGTAGCCATGGGAAGGGGAACCACAAGGGCAAAAGAAAGAACGACTCAAAGGATGGTCCCCCCACCAAGCAACCCAAGTCTGAACTCTGCTCTACCTGCGGCAAGCAGCACCCAGGAGCTTGCCTCCTGGGGACGAACAAATGTTACAACTGCGGCCGGCCGGGACACAGAGCCCGCGACTGCCGCTCCAAGAAGCGGACATCACCCCAATCGCAAGCACCACAGCCCGCAGTAGCGCCACCGGCTACAACTAATGCAAGGGTTTTCTCATTATCTAAAGAAGACGCAGCCAACGCGACGAACGTGGTCTCAGGTCAGATAATCATTTACAGTCAGCATGCTACTGCTTTATTTGATTCTGGAGCTACGCACTCGTTTATTTCCATGCCATTTACTGCAAAGTTAGACATATCTCCTCATGTTATGAACTGCAAGTTTCTTACAACTTTACCCTCGGGAGATATTATACCTTCTACCCATATGATGCGAGCCGCACCGATCAGAATCGCCGAGAGGGAACTCTATAGCGATCTGATAGTGCTGGACATGCAAGGCTATGACATCATACTAGGCATGGATTTTCTGAGTAAATACGGCGCTTCTATTGAATGCCGTAAAAGAAAAGTGGTCTTCCAACCTAAGGCGGACACCAAATTTGAATTTATCGGAGAGCCAAGAAAAGAAGCCAGGAAATTCTTATCAGCTCTCAAAACCCAACAATTATTAAGAAAAGGATGCACTGGGTTTCTAGCACATGTGGTCAACGCAAGCCAAGAAAAGGACCAGAAGCTAGAAGATGTCAGAATAGTATGCAAATACCCAGATGTTTTCCCCGATGACCTACCAGGGTTAGCCCCTGATAGGGAAATCGAATTCGAGATCGACTTGATACCGGGTACAAATCCGATCTCCAAGGCGCCTTACCGGATGGCGCCAGCTGAATTAAAAGAACTACAAGGACAGCTACAGGAGCTGCTCGACAAGGGACTGATACGCCCTAGTCACTCTCCCTGGGGAGCTCCCGTGCTATTCGTGAAAAAGAAGGACGGGTCGATGCGAATGTGTATCGACTATCGGGCACTCAACAATGTGACCATCAAGAATCGGTACCCTCTTCCGAGGATCGATGACCTATTCGACCAATTAAAGGGAGCTACCGTCTTCTCCAAGATTGACCTTAGATCTGGTTATCATCAAGTTAAAGTAAAACCAGACGATATACCGAAAACGGCCTTCCGAACGAGATACGGACACTATGAGTTCGTAGTTATGCCATTCGGAGTAACCAACGCTCCGGCTATGTTTATGGACCTGATGAATCGGGTATTCTCGGCATTTCTCGACAAGTTCGTAATCGTCTTTATCGACGATATTCTTATCTATTCCAGGACCCCAGAGGAGCATGCCGAACACCTGAAGCTGGTATTGCAACTTCTTCGGGAAAAGCAACTCTATGCCAAATTCTCCAAATGTGACTTCTGGCTCGACCAAGTGTCGTTTCTAGGTCACATTATTTCCAAGGAGGGAGTAATGGTCGACCCACTCAAGATCGAAGCTGTTAGTAACTGGAGCAGACCAAAGAACGCAACTGACATCCGGAGTTTTCTCGGTCTGGCCGGCTACTACCGGAAATTTGTTGAGGATTTCTCCCGTATCGCAGCACCTATGACTGTTCTTACCAGGAAGAACAAAAAGTTTATATGGACTGATGACTGCGAAAGGAGTTTTCTGGAATTAAAGAAGAGGCTCACCAGTGCACCTATTCTTATTCTTCCAGACAGCAACCAAGGCTTCGATATGTACAGCGACGCTTCCAAGCTGGGACTCGGCGCAGTACTTATGCAGAATGGTAAGGTAGTTGCCTATGCCTCTAGGCAACTCAAGGAGCACGAAAAGAACTACCCTACCCACGACTTGGAACTAGCCGCTGTGGTCTTTGCGCTCAAGATATGGAGGCATTACTTATATGGAGCGCAGTGCAAGATATATACAGACCACCAGAGTCTCAAATATTTCTTCACTCAAAAGGACCTCAACATGCGCCAACGCCGATGGCTCGAGCTAGTTAAAGATTATGATTGCGAAATATTTTACCATCCTGGAAAAGCAAACAGAGTGGCAGATGCTCTCAGCAGGAAGACCAGTGCTACTCTGTTATCTTTATCGGCGTTATCCCGACCACTAGAGCGGGAAATTATGGATTTCGGAATTGAGGTGATCACCGGA